>ML802819.1:119864-141689 GCA_009831015.1 Picea engelmannii
GTTGACACTTTGAAGAATGTTGCAGATTCATTGACAAAGTCTGTGAGCACAGAAAAGTTCTCCTGGTGTAGAGTAACAATGGGCATTGTTGCCCTGGATTATTGACTATATAATCCCCTGGACCCCTGGATGCAAATAAAACAACAAGTGGGAGAATGTTGGGTATGTGTTATATTCTTTGCATGTGTGTGTGTGTGGTCGCGTCAGATATGACAATTACGTCTGACAATCCCTTTAGTAGTGCTCTTTGTGTCATGTGCGTCGGGCGCTTTCCTAGGGGGGTCCCGGGGGGGGGAAGGTATGCCCCCCCTGGTTACGCGCAACGTTCGACAACAAGTGGTAGTCCGAGGCAGGGCCCCAAATTTTTTTTTTGGGTGGTTTTTGCTATTTTTAGTGGTTTTGTAAATTAATCCTGGATTAAGGGATTAGGGTTTTGGTATCTACGAAATACCTAAAAATATTGTATATATATTGTATGGTGAATGGTGAAATTCGACATAATGAATATAAGAAAGGTTTTCCCGGTTGAGGGTTTCCGGTATAAAATCTCTATGTACTTTGTGTATGAGCCATTGATTAAATTATGTTTTTCTTAAGAATCTATATGCATTGCTTTACTTCACAGGTTTAAAACTTACAACCCCCTCTCACCATTACTCTTCATCCTGGCGATGGAAGCTTTGAGCCTACTTCTCAAATCATCACAAGATGAAGGTAAGATCACTGGACTAAAGGTGTCCAGGACCATCAAGATCCTCCACCTACTTTTGCAGATGACATCCTCATCTTGACCAAGGGTACTCTTCAAGAATGAAAAAAATTTAAGGAGATCTTAAACATCTTTTGTAGCGCCACAGGCTTGACAATAATTTGGAACAAATCTTCTTTCCACTTTGCAAATATCCCCTGCACTTCTTTGGACCAGATCAAAGGTATTTTTCCCTATACTTTTTTACCTCTCTCCTCTGGTTTAAATTACCTGGTCTATCATCTAAAACTAGATTCCTATAAGCCATTTGACTAGAATTGGTTCCTTGTCAAAGTGGAAAAAAGAATAGGGCATTGGAGCATGAGGTGGCTCTCACTTGGAGGACGTTTTACTTTGCTCAAAGTTGTTCTTAAAGGGCAGGCAGTGTACTGGATGGCCCTGGCTGCCATACCTACCTCGATCCTTACAAAGCTCCGTAAGATGATGTTTAATTTCCTCTGGTCTGGTTGTTCTAATCACTCTTGTCAACATCTCTGCAGCTGGAAAACTCTGGCCAAACCAAAGAAAAAGGGAGGATGGGGGATTCATAACCCACTCCTATTTAGCCAAGCTCTTGCAGCCAACACTCAGTGGTGCATCCTAAATAATCTGGGTATTTGGCACACTATAATTCTAGACAAATACCTCTGCCACCACACAGTCAAGAGTTGGCTCTTAGCGGAGATAGATATCCCTGGATCAACCTCACTTTTTTGGAAAAACTTGCAGAAAGCAAAAAGTCTGATCACATCTTGGCTATGCTGGTGTCCTGGCTCGGGACACTCAATTGTTCTTGGTCGTGACTGCATTCTAGGGATGGATGCCTCTGTCACTCTCTCAACACAGCTATTAACACACTTACATTCAAAGCATATCTCGTACCTCTTCCAAATCCGAGATTCTTGCAGATCAGACGCACAACCTGACTCCTGGATATCCAACACATCACTTTTGCCTCACTGTTGTTGCAGCCCGCGAATGGAATATTTGCTGCTTGGATCTCACACAACTTGACATACATCTAAACTCCACAAAACATCACCCTTATTGGTTGGGGGGCGACCACTCAGGAAACCTCATAGCACAAAATGTCTATGTAGCGATTTCCAATATGCATTGGACCACAAATCTCAGAGGCTGGAAAAATTGGTTTTGGTCCTGGAGCATACCGCCAAAAATAAAGTTTTTCACCTGGATGCTGATAGAATACAAATTAAATACGTGGGATAACCTCATGAGAAAGGGATGGACGAGCCCAAGCTATTTCCATCTCTGTCAAATCGATTCAAAATCAACCGAGCATCTTTTCATCAATTGCACTTTCTTCAAACAAGTCTAGAATACTATAGCCATGGCACTTAAATTTCAATCCGCTTGGGACGACATCAATCTTGCAGATTGTTTCGAATCATGGGCTCGAAAAGAGAAAAATCACATACAATTTCCCCCACTTATTTTCTAGACTGTTTGGTTGGAAAGAAATTCAATCATTTTTGAAAATACAATTCCATCAACAAGCGCAGTAGCCTACAAAGCACTTGGCCTCTATAATTCCTAGATTAACACACACACACAAACAAACCAAGATCTTTTTGCAACAAACAAAAACCAACACTTGAAGATACTCCTACAAGCTAGTTTGATGGCGCAACATCTGCAAATGGTACTCAGAGTGGAGCTGGAGGATTAATAAAACTCTCACATAATATTTTTATAAATGGACTTTCAACTATGGCGCGGGCACCAACACCAGGGCATAACTTTTGGGTGCCTGGGCCACACTATTTTTGGTCTCTAGACTCCACATAGATGTCCTCCAAGTTGTTAGGGACTTCAGAATTGTCATAGAGTGGCTGAGCAATAGGGGTGACCTCCAAGTTGTCTCTCTTTTAGCTTGGAAAGATAGAATTAGAAATTTACAACCTCCTTTCAAGAAGCTTATCTACATCCACACACATCGTGAATACAACAAATATGCTGACCATCTCTCATATGAAGCGCTCTAGAAAAGAGTGGGCCTCATCTCATACAACCTTTGGATAGATGGTCACGAGGGGCTACCCCTAACACTATCCCTGTTCTAAGATCAGTTCACAATCCATTATCCTTAGCAGACTTTCTTGTTATGAAAGCTGGATTTTTTTCACTAATCACAGCCTCATGAATCATACTCTTTCTTCCGACGCCTCTCTCAAACTTCCTCTAGCTTTCTTCTAGCATGAATTTATACGTGTTGTTTCATATATGAACTTTCTCCCCATGCTGGTTGAAAGACCGCCAATGGAGAAAGTTCATCATACTTTTCTTCATAGAAGTGATTGTAATTACTCTTGATTGAGAGCACAAATTATATATATATATATATATATATATATATATATATAATTGAGAAATTTTCCTATTGGAAAATAAAAAGTAAACAACATGTGCGATATGGTTTGCATAGCCTCTTTTGGTCCTTTGGGCTTTTTGGGGGATTACAAGTTCAAAACCAAAGCATGTGAAGCTAATAAATTTCAAGTGGTGTGGAGATTTCTCATCTCAGAGAAGGATACGACATTGGTAGTGAGTGTACTACTTTGTTATTCTCAAACAAGTTAGAAGGATTAGTCCCAAACTCTAGTGACTTAGTGGATACCTTGTTGTTGACATTAAAAATGTGGAAAAATGTGCAAGAGTTGAACTTCTCAAAATTCTCACAGTTTGACAAAATTGTGTATCTAACCATATTAAATCCAATTTGACATGTCAAAGTCTTAAAGTCTATTAAATATGGAAATTTGGAAAAAGAAAATGAAAAAAGAAAAAGTAGATGTAAGTGATATTCAAATGTCATATTAAGTTACATGATGGGGCATTTCTACATTCCATCCAACATTTATTACCTTTAAATCTAAAATAATAACACACCATACAATAGAATTTATATATTGAGCATGGTTAACTTTTAAAAGATTATGTCAATATAAAATTTGGGCAACATTTAAACAATTAATTTAATATTGACTTTGTAAATATCAAATTTGAAGAGTCGAACTAGGGCCTTCTTTGAAAGCATGGTGATCATGTCAACTAGTTACACCATGGTGTATATACTTTATATTTTTTTAGTGTTTGTATTGTATTAATTTTTTTATCCAATCTCTTTTAAAATGTTCAATATTATAATATTTTATATTTGTTAAAGTATTAGGTATAAACATCTATATATGAGAAAAGTGAATCGATATCTTTATTTGGTGATATGATATTTTGTGTGTTTTGTATTTAGCACACAAAAGTCATTAAGGCACTCACTACTTTACTTCGTAAGACAATTCAAAATTTAGCGAGTCATTAAGGCACTGACTACTTTACTTCGTAAGACAATTCAAAATTTAGTGAGATACCGGCTTGGGAGTTATAAACGCATCATTGAAACATTATTTACATCATAGAGTAGAATTATAATGAAAGCTAAAAGCCAAAAATAGTTGAAGTAAATAACCATAGTATCATTCACAATAGGGTAGAAGACCATAATTCCAAATAGCTCGGTGTATAAAATTCTATTGATTCTTCCTAACATCTCCTTCGAAAAATCTCTAAACAAAATGTTATCTTTGAGTTAGAGAAGAGGTGGCCTCCTCTTTGATCTTAATTTGGTTAAGAATGTCTTCTTGACCATCCACCTACCTTTTTGGATAGCTCGTTTGCTAACACATTGAGCTCATGGCAGATATCCATGCATTTGAAAAAAGTCAACCTAAATACCTGCTTTATGACTAGAGTAACTAGATGGGATAAGACAATGTCTTGGTTTTGGAAGTCTCCATTCAATGATCCAATCACTACCTTGGAATCCCCATATAACCGTAGTGCTAAGATGCCTCTATCTAGCGTGATTCCAAACATAATGTACATTGCCTTGAGTCCTACCATATTGTTGTTGTGCCTCCCTAGTCCACAGATGAAGGTGACTAAGTGACTGTTGGACAAGAAAGGAAGATTGTCGTTGCCACACAAACCCAAGTTTCTACTTCAAGTTCCATTGACAAAATCTTAGGATTTGCACTTGTATATCTCCAATTAGGGGATCAATCTAGGCATCTTTGTCATCCCTATGTGCTTGATCCCTTCATATACAAGCTTAATTTTATAGAACACTTGTAAGGGGAAGAGACCTTGATCATGAAAGATTACATCATTTATCACCAACCAGTTTGCTCAACACACTATGAAGGGGAGTTTGTGACACTTTGCTACAACCCTGTGATCCATCGATCTTTTCAAGGAATCCTCCACTATTTTCCCTCCCAAATTCCATTCCTGTTTGAAAGAGCTTTGGATGTTGACCAAGCCTCCTTAGTATGATGGCAATTGATGAACAGGTGGTTGGGAGACTCATCATAGTTTTTGCACAAGGCACATCAATTTGGTCTTTGATGATATCTCCTTAATAAAACCTCCTAAGTGTGAACCTTATTAGACATAGAAAGCCACATAAACCATTGAATTTTAAGAGGGGCCTGAATCTTCCAAAGCTTGGACCACCACCATTTTGCTTAATCCCCATGACCTTCCAGAAACATTATTGTGTACAAAAAACTAGTAACATACCTTACTCTTGATGCATTTTTTGACCAGATCAACATATCTTCTTTAGTGCTTAGTTTGATAAAACAAGAGTCTAATTTTTGCATTAAGGCATGCCACTCCCTTGCTTGCTCTTCTTTTGTTCCTATGTCTTTTGGTGATTTCCACCCTTCTTTCCACAAGGTGGCATTGATGGGGTTGTGCACATCTACCAAATAGAGAATGCTATTATGTATAAGGGTGTTCAATAATCCTTCTTTTAGAATTTGCATTCCTTTGTTACCTATCCAAGGGTTCACTCCAATAGGGATCCTCTCCCAATTTCCAATCTTCCATGCCAACCAATTTCCTATGAGGGGAAATGATAAAACTAATGCATTCTAGATGATGGAGGCATTGACAAATCTTTTGATTGGAATCTTAATCCACTCCTCCATTGAGAAACTCTATATACTTATGAACCATCACCTTGCTACAATGCTTCACCAAATACGTGTCTCCAAAAACTATTGTGAATGCTTTGTCAAAACGATAAATATTCTTTAGTCCCCACACTCCCATCTTCTTAGGCTTGGCCAATCTCTCCGATCTAACTAGAGGCATGGTCCTTTTTCTTTTTTCCCTATCCAGAGGAATTTGAAAACCTTTTGGATTCTATTTCATATGTCTTTAGGTATGTATGCAAGTGAGATCCAATAGACATGTACGACTTCCAAAATTACTCTCACCATATTTAATCTCCTATCCCAACCATCTCACGTGCCATGAAGAGATTTTTTTCTCAAATCTTGTATTGGCTTTCAATGCAAACCTGGGTATTCAAAACCCTTATTGACGTCATTGACCTAAAACAATAGGATTGCATTGATAACCCTCTCATTCTTAGGATTCTCTAGTGAAATGAGATGGAAGACTTGAGATTGTTGATTTCCGTACAAGTTGCTTTCCCATACATTTGTAAGAGTCGATGAAAGGTCAATGCATCACTATGAGAGAAATTACCAAACAAAAGAACATAATCAACAATCAACATATGAGTTAGTATTAAATTCCTTCCAATATTAATACTTTTTATATCTCCATGGAAACTTTCATATATCAAATACCAAGCAAATCCTTTTGCACCAATAACAAGAGAAGGGGAGATAGGGGACATCCTTTCCTTAGTCTCCTAGATGGCTTGAAAAAATCAATGGTTGATCCATTGATTTAAAAAGAGAAAGAAACAGATGAGAAACAATGTTCTATCGAGTTCACAAACTCCAATTTACATCCTAGTTGAAAAAGTATTAACCTAATGAAATCCCAACCTAGCCTATCATTGCTTTTGAGAGATCTACTTCAATGATGAAGGATGACATATTTTTTACCTTGATAGAGTGAATCCCTTCTTGGGTTAACCTATAGCTTCATGGATTTGTTAATTGTTGAGGAATCCACACTAGTCCTTAGAGATGGATGGAGACAACACAACCTTGAGCCTCCTTTCTATGATATTGGAGACAATCTTGTAAACAATGTTGCATAAGGATATAGGATGAAAATATTCAAATGTATCGATTGTATATTTTTTAGTTATCATTGCCAAAAAAGTGGAATTGAAAGCTCCCAAAATTCTCCTAGATTCTTCTACTACTACCAAAAGGCCATCTTCCAACAAGTTATGGAATTTTGTGTAGAATTATATTGGTCATCCATTTGGTCCTAGGCTCTTGTCATTCTAGAAAGAGTCCACTACTTCCTTGAGTTCCTCCTCTGTCACTTCTGACATAAGATCATTGTTTCAATCTCCATCTACTAACCTTGGAAAGTGAGATGAAAACCTTACAATCTTTGTTATATTAACCCTCACTGGATCTTTAAACAAATTTTGGAAGTGGCTTACCCCAACTATTGCTATGTCTTGAAACTTTGAAACACTCTTTCCATGTCCATTTTGAATGTCCAAAATGGTGTTAGAGATCTTCCTTGCCTTGACATAGTTGTGGTAAATTTCAGAATTTTCATTTCCTTGAGACAACAACACTGCTCTACTCTTTTGTCTTTGCTTGGATTCTTTCCACAACAATTCCTTCTTTGTCTTCTAGGTTTTTGAGTGTCATCTTCTCATCCTCTAAAAATATGCATGAGGAGTCTCTATTGTAAACCCTAGAGATTTCCTCTTCAATACTGTTAAGTTGAGTCAAGGAGCCTTTGTACTTCTTCTTAGCCCAGTATGTGGTTAATCCCTCCACCCTTTTCATATTATCATTAAATTGATAGATATCACTCTCCTCCCCTTCTCTATTATATCTCTTCCATTCTTCATTGACTATGTCAATTAACTTTGGTTGCTTGAGCCAAAATGAGTTAAATTTGAAAGGCCAAGGGGTTTTATATCTTTTTTTTTTGCTTGTAGAAAGATAGGAACATGATTTGTTGATCTCCCTTCTCCTACCCATGATTGAGATCTTTCTATATCCTCTACTACACTCTCTACCATGAAGAACCTATCTAATCTCTTGGAAATTCCATCACTTCCAACCTGTAATATCCACCTATAATTTATTGTTTACTAACTATTAACAACAACATTATGAATTAAAAACCAAAAAAAGAATTAATTCATGTAATAACCAATAATGAAAACTACTAATGATATAACTAGAAATTACAATTTGCAATGTAAATTGTAGCGAATGATATCAACAATTTACAACTGTAAATAAAAACCAACAATTAAAACTTATTAATTTAATAACCGATTAACAATTTATGAAACAACAAGAAGGAATTTACCATTCAATATCTTAATCTATGGCATCATATAATTTCATGCTCATTTGTTATAAAAGAACTAGGGCTTTTGGACATTTTGTTTTTTGACTTTTTGCTAAGGAAGGATAGTCATACATGTGGTACATACAGTCCGTATGGATGACGTCAACAATCAGTATAGTCTATATGGCTAACATCAACAAGTTGTACATGTTTCAATGAGGTAGGGTTTGTACCAGGTTTGCAAGTTGAAAGATTTTATGGATTTTGTTGAATTTGTAATTCGCCGAGAGGACTATTTTTGTCCTCGGAAATTCTCAATAAAAAAAATTGCAATACATAAATTTTTGTGTCTCTTGTGTGGGGATGTATTCTCTCTAATCTTTATGTTTTTGCTAAAATATTATGTCATAATTCCAGTGTAGAATTATTTAGTGATAATAGCCCAAGTTCACTGTTTGAGGTCACTTGGAAGTAATTCTCAGATTTGAAATTGAATGCATTGATTGCCTTGAAAATTTGATATGGTGTTAAAGCAAAGGCTCTAGAGAGAGAGGGAGTCATCTCTTGAGACACAAGTGGCAGTAGATTTTTGTTGCTACAAATTTTTGTTCTAGGAAGGTCACAATGGTGAGCACTCTTAGAGTTAAGGACAGGTTGGAAGGGGCCATTAATTTTTGGGCCTGAAAGACTAGGATCATTTTTCTCTTGGAAGAGAATAATCTCAAAGATTATTTTGAGATGGTGATTCCAGATCCAAAGGATGCACAAGAATTGGAATCTCATAAGAAGAGGGAAGTGAAAGCCAAGCGAGTGTTGTTAGATTTTTTGAAGGATCACTTGATTCCTCATATTTATGAGAATAAGACAACAAAGGATATGTATGATGCATTGGTGGGCTTATAGCAAAGCGGGAATGCAAGTCAGAAGTTGATTTTGAGGCACCAACTTTGATCTGTTGAGATGTTCAAATCAGAGACAATTGCTAGCTACCTCATGAGGATCACTCAGATTCGTGATCAGCTTGTAGACATTGGTGAAGAAGTTGATGACACAAAGTTAGTGAATTTAGCACTGAATGGTTTTCCTGGGTCTTGGGAACCATTCACGAGAGAAGTTTCCACCATTTAATAGACTGCATATCAATTGCATCCAGGAGGAGGCTTGGATAGAGTCTAGGAATGAAAAGTAGAGAGGTTGTGATGATGAGAACATGGCCCTAGTTTCTCATGCTAGGAAAGGCAGAAGAAACGATTTCATCCAGCTAGGATTTGTAATGACATGTCATATAGGTTTCATCCAACTAGAGTTTGTATTAGATTTTCACGTTGGAAGATTTTCAGAATTTTGTTGAATTTGCAATTCGTCGGGAGGACTGTTTTTGTCCTAAAAAATTCTCAATCAGAAATTTTAGAGAACATAATTTTTGTCTCTTGTGCATGGATTTTTTTTCTATGATATTTATGTTTCCGCTATAATTTTCTATCATAATTTCAGTGTAGAATTATTCCGTGATAACAACCCTAGTTTACTATTTGAGGTCACTTGGAAGTAATTCTCAGATCTAAAATTGAATGCATTGGTTGCCTTGAAAATTTGACACAACCAACCGTGAGGGTGAAGCCAATAGCCTTAGGAGCATTCAAAGTACATCATACCTCAAAGGAAACATTGGAGGTTGTGGGTGCCTTGACAACATGTTTGGGCAAGTTTGTGGTAGAAGGTCTTGAACATGGTTTGTAAGGTGAAGACGTAAATGGTCTTTAATTTGTGAATGCAATCTTGAGGTAATTGAAGGTGGTAGCATTGGTAGACACCAATGCAACCCATATCTTTGTAAGTGAATGTATTGCTATAGTGCTTCATTGTAAGCCTCAGAGAAGCATGGCCATGTTCAGGGTGGTGAAATCAATAGTGAAGCCATTAGTAGAAGTAGTTCATTTTACACCTTTGAAGGTTGGAGGTAAGGATGAATTTGCACCAATAGTAGTTGTGGAGATCATTTATAAAGGAACACACCAAGACACAGCCTATTGCATTCAAATTGTGCACAAAACGAGATAGGCCAGACATATGTCTCATTTTTTTTTTATGGAAAATAGTGTAACCGTTAGGTCCGAGTAGTGCATGGAGGGAATCATCCAACAAGACTCTCAGTTGGACGTAGAAGTTGGAGATGGATATTTCTCTGATCATGATGCAACTAACATTGTAAAGTCTTGCATATTATCCATGGGGATATATGATTTTCCATTGAGAGTGAATTGGTTAGAAGAATTGGATTACACATTGTCGAAGAAGGAGGCAATTTTTAGATCTTGAGCACGAACCACAAGTCAAACACTTTGGTTGGTAGTGGCCTTGGCAACTACTTGGCTTCTCCCTTTCTCTAACAAGTCACAAGGAAGCTCACTACTTAGGAGTAGGCAATGGAGCCTAGAGCACCCATGGAAAAGGTGCCTTGGAAAATTTTGTTTTGGAAATGACTTAATAGTATGGAGGTGAAGGTGGTGATCTTACCTTAGTTCAAAAAAGTTGTACAAGATGAATAAGTGTGAATGGAAAACACTATTATGAGAATGAAGCTATGCATTCTTATGGTCTGGATATAACATTTGGATTGATCACCCAACTAGTTCAAGGCATGGGAGAGCTCAACATACATAAACATGAAAAAGTTGGCTAAAGTACTAATGTAGTAGTAGGTTTGGATATTGCAACACTTGTACATTTTGATGACCTTCTTGATAAAGGTTGGATTGTAGAAACAATAGGTCGTTGTGGTAGTGTTGGACTTAGATTGTAGCCACAGTAGGAGGTAGCAACAACAACAAAGACATCCAAGAGGTATTGTTGGAGAAAGTTGGGCAAAGACACTTTGTTCAAAGAAAGAATTGGGCAGTGGAAAATTGCATAAAAATTCTTGCAGCGATAATGTGGAGCGATTGAAAAAGTCAATTGTATATGGATGCATGGGTCTAGGAAACAAACTCAGTGGACAACGGGTTCTTGAGGATGTTGTTGGGGATGACAATGACTTTTAGTGGGGGAGCATGCAAGGCCCTAGCCTTGAATGGCTTTGAGCACCTCTGTCGCATTATCACCACAGTGGTCATTGACCAACATAGATGGACATTACAGAAGGTTGATGCCTAGAAGAGTCTATTTTGGGCACCCTTACACAATGGCAAGATGCTCCACAAACATGTCAGGCGCTCTTGCTCAAACTGGGCACACAACAAACCTATTCTAATTGGAGCACCAAGAGAATCTTGGAAGGGAACTTGGCAAGGGAAGGAAAATTGGGGGTTATAGCAGATGACCTTGTTTGATCCACAAGTTTGATGCATGATGAAGAATATTGGCATAGTGAACTTAACTAGATTTTATAGACTTGGGTGTTTGGGATACATGCAGACCTAAGGAGTTCCACACTTGGGGGTTACAATGGATGGTAAAAGTGGCTTCGAGCACAAGCATTTTTGGAGTGCAATCATGGGATGCACTCATTGAGAACACATCCACCAAGCACACATCCATTAGACACACTCGTTGGAAAGTCTTATTGAGCACACTTGGGCACCTTGGGTGCACTTTTTGGGTGTGTGGCATGTTAGGTGCAACACCATTGGATATTGGACACTCGATGGACAAGTCATGAGGAGGGGAGTGTGATCCAAGTGGATTTGTGAACACTAAAAAATTGATAGTCTCAAATGGTGACATAAATGGACTCAAAGATATGGATGCAAAAGGACGTCGTATGAGAAAGATAAGGTCTTTTGAAGATTTGGCAAAACAAGTAAAAATGGCAAAGGGCAAGTGCCACGTGATATCACCGAAGGATGACATGTGGCACTATACATATGGCACATTGATTGCACTGATGCTAACATGGCACTGGATGGATGATGACATGGCATTGTACGATCATGACACATGGTAGTACGAATGATGACGTGGAACTATACGAACAATGGATGTGGCAGTACAACATTGTTTCGTGCCAGAACTTTGTGCCGAGTTCTATTATATAAGGGAGTCTTATTCCCAAAAATTTGAGCCGAGTTGTTTTATGCTATGTTTTCAATCCTTATTGAGAGTATGTAATTTGTAAAGATTTTTGATGAAGTTTTTTTTTTTGAAGATCTTTTTGAGAGAAGTTCTTGGAGAGCCTCGAGAGACTTTTGTAGAGAATCTTTGTAATCTTGTTGAGAGAGAGTAAGCAAGGAAATTGCTTACGAATGTGGTCTTTTTGTATGTTGTAATTCAGTGCCATTGGGCATCTATGAGAGTCATAGGGTGTTTATAGTCAAAAGTATCAGTTTACCGAGGCAGAGTTGATGGTGACAGTTACACCTGAGGTTGTGCGACATAACAAAAAGTCAGTGCCAGGATGGGTCAATCTGTAATGTAGTGCCATTGAGTATCTATGGAACTATAAAGTGTTTATAGTCAAAAGTTTCAGTTTTCCAAGGTGAAGCTTATAGTGACATCCACACTTGAGTTCTCTGTAGCAGATCAAACTATCCTTCTTGAGAGAGCCTTGTAAGTCTCAGGATGGGACAATGAGCCACATGTTGTGCAACCTTTTTGAGAAGGAGGATAACCACTTTATGTGAGAACCTTATGCCTTGTAGACTAGTCCCGGGTTGGGAGAATGAAGTCTTTGCAAAGAAAAATTAATGAAGCGGTTCATGGATTAAGCGATCCCAAAGACGTAGCCAAAATATTTGGTGAACTATGTTAACAACTTGTGTAGTGTGCCATTTGACTTTTTGTTGTTCTTACTTCACTTCATTTCAACATTTTAATTCCACAAGTTAATTGTGCAAATTAATGAAGTTTTGGTTAAGTAGGTGGATTCAAATGATAATTGCAAATAGTCAGTAATGGTCATAATTCCCCAATAAGGTTGGATGTTAATGTATGCTTATGAGTTAAATTGACATCTAAGGATTTTTCGGATTAAGTGGTATCATAACAGGTTTGATAGGTATTTGCGAGTGAATCCAAACAAGGTGAAGGGATGCTTGGAGACTTCCAATTTGAAAGTGTAGGTCTTGGTTGCAAAAGGACAACCATGGGCAAAGCATCGAAGCGAGAATGGCTTCAAGAGCTCGAAGAGATCAACCAAAGTATTAAGGCAAAGAATGTTGAGTTGAGAAGTTTGATGCACATATCAGAGGATGAGAAGCGAAAGTTGCAACTTCAGTTGCAAGCCATTGAAGAGGCTTTGGTAACGTTTTAGAATGCGAAAGGATTAAAGAAACCATCCTTCACACCATATTTGGAAATTGTTTTTGAGGTATACAGTAGAAGTAACTTCGATTTCACATTTTTCCCATCAAGATGATTCTTTTGGTGCATTTGAAAAGAACACTAAAGGTGTTGGGTTGAAATTGCTAATGAAAATGGGATATCAAGGAAAAGGCCTTGGAGTTAATGATCGAGGTATAGTTAATCCCATAGAAGTGGTAGAATGACCCTATTCTACAGGATTGGGTTATGGCAAAGTGGAAGTTGGAGAATGCTCCAAAACAATAGAGGCGAGAAATTCTTCAAGTGACGATTCCAAGTCAGAGCAGAAAGAACGCTCACAAGTTTGTGGTGCAAATGTCCTTCGGTGAGTGTCTTCTCCATGGCTCTCAAGATCAAATTGAAATAAGTACCTTATTACAAATTTATGTAATGCAAGGAGGTTAGTTGGTGAAAGTTTTGGGTGCTCATGGTAGAGATTTATGTTGAAACTTTTCGGATGATATATTTAAGTAATAAAGTTGAGAAAATGTTTACTATGTATAGTGTTGATGCAATGTAGAGTTCATAAGCCCCCATGAGAGATGCAAAAACATTTACAGATACCAATTTAAGTGTTAAGGTGCAAACATATGAACATTGTAAAATATGCATATATTCAATACCATTTCAATGTTTAGTACATCACAATAACAAACTTAAATATATTCATTTCATTCACAACACTACACAATTACATTCTCATATGTATGTTTCATTCATAGAATCAATGCTTTTAAAGGATGTTAGGATTATTGTCTAGAAAGGTGACCATAAAGCTGAGAAACACACACACACACACACACACACACACACACACACACACAAACACACACATTACTTGGAATAGAGCCTGGGGAAATCCGCCAGGTACTTCCATTCATTTCGAGGATGGTACCTGGGGTAAACCAGATTTTGTAGAAAGGCGAGGATTTTTCGATAGCTTGCTCCTTTAAGAGCTCAACATGTCACTTGCGGGAATTGAACTTGGGTGGGGGGGGGAAACCACCCCTTAGCACAAACCAGTCAGGCTAAACCCAATTGAAAAGAAACCTATATATTATATAAAGAGGGACTCCATTATCTATGAATGCATATTCACAAGACATGTCAACAATCCCATTAATAATAGTTTCCTATAAATCCCATAGATGCATGGATTAGTGTCAAGCAATGAGGTGACCATGCCTATATTAATACAAAGACTTGGATTTTTAACCCCTCATGTGGGTGCAAATGAGGCTAGGTGCAAGTACTGAGTGATTTCGATAACATAAAATTAATAACATTTCCCCAAAAAAAGTTTCGCATAAGGAGCAATCAATAATAGTTAAAAATAACATTGATCTATCTTAACCTTAGATCTCTTATGAGTCGAAAATAATAATAAAAACATTGTTATACACTTAATTGGTCCATAAATAAGATAATTATAATTTATCGTTTTATCTAATTGACATGCATAGATAATTCCATGGCATAGATGTAGTGAATCCTCTCCCCCTTCTCATTGTTTAATTATTATTAAATCTTCCTCAAGGGACCTGAGTTATTATGAAATCCTTGCAAGTGCTTTAGTAGTAGCTCTAGTTCCTCACTTCATCATTAATCATCACGACTTTCATGTTAAAAGATGCATTAACGAGTTATCCAAGATTGCAATAACAACTTTGTGTGGAAGAAGAACCCATATTCAAAAATGGAGGAAGAGAAGGCATCGATTCCATTTCCTATAATTGTAAGAAATCTAAGATAAGAATCGAGCTCCCTATAAAATCTATCAGTGTATCTAACAATTTTGAGGATATTTTAACAACATATAAAGATGGGTAGCATAGTAATGCATGATCATGAGATTTTTTTGGCTACTCATTATCTGATTTCTTATTTAGACCTTATATTTGTTGAGCTAACCAACATTAGCACACATAACCAAGTCGATGGTAATAATAAGCATTCAATTGGTGTAACCTCTCAAAACACCACACTTTGAGATGGTAGCAAGAGGGTGCACTTTTTACCCTCTTTGGTACAACCCATGGACCTTTGGTTTGAGGATATAAATTCAAAATCCTCTTTAAAAACGCTTGCGTGAACACTTCATTTCACCAATCCAAATAAAATCTCCCAAAACGTTGGCTATTTATACAATTCTTTAATCTCTGTTGTCCATGTCACGCCTTAAACTCTAAACGCTTAGAAGACCGCAGAATATCCCTAAACCTTTACAAAATCTTGAACCTTCAAAACACCCAGATCAATGATCGTCTTCGCCAACACTTTGGCCTCTCAACTACCTACGGCGATATCAACCAGTCATACACTCCTCCAGCCGCCTCCAGGTAGTTTTTTCTCTTCTGACCCCTTCTTTCTCAGCGAGGATACGCTTAAATCTGCAATTTCACTTTTGTAAATATTATGTCTGGAAAAGATTGATAACGAACAAAGTCCCAATATCATCCCGTGGAATATCAAACCCAATTTCGCTGCTTCAGAATGTTAAACCCCACATAACAATCGCCGAATTCTGCACGGAAACAGCAACCCCATCCCCATCTCCACCAGACAAGGGCGTTGTCACAGATTTTCTCATCAACAAATGCGGTATGACAGAGAAAGAAGTTTCAAAAATCTTTAAACTTCACAAGGGCTTGCTTCATAAATCAAGCCAGAATTTGGAAGAAGGTTTGGAGCTGTTAAATGAATATGGTTTGATCACCTCTACTCATATTCGAAGGGCAATTATTCGTAACCCTAGGGTTTTCTCATATAAATCCCAAAGAAACCTAAAGTCTAGGTTGAGCTTCCTCAGGTCTTTCATGAGGAAAGATGATATATGCAAACTCGTTATGAACGGTTCCCGCATTTTAGACTACAGTGAGGATAAGCTTAGATCTGCGATCTCACTCTTGCAAAGATTAGGTGTTGAGGGTGAAGCGTTATGAAAGTTAGTGGCAAGGCAGCCTCGTTTGCTCACGACTACAGAGGAAATCGTCATTGAATCATTTAAAGTGGCCGAGGGTTTGGGGCTTGAGAAGGGATCACAGATACTTTGACATGCTTTGCGTTCCATACTAGGAACAAGAAAAGAAAAGATAGATCGAAAACTGCAGTGTTTGAGAAATTTAGGTTTCTCAGAAAAACAAATTTTCGAATTATCAAGTCGGAAGCCCTGGATTCTGGGAATTTCAGAGGAAAAATTGAAGCGTAATGTAGATTTTCTGGTCAAATCAGTGGGATTCTCATTAGATGATTTTCTTAGGTACACACCTGTTTTTACATGCAGCTTGGAGAAGAGGATAATGCCTCGGTTTAGCGTAATGGAGGCATTGAAGTACATGAAAATGTTAGAAACAGAGAGGATTTCCCCAAATATAATTGTTCAGTTGCCAGACAAACGTTTTTTGGAAAAGTATGTTAATTGGAATACTGAATCCTCCCCAGCTCTGCAGGATATTTACTACGGTGGGAAAGCTGAGAGAGTTGATAACTGACAAGGAGACATGCAGTGAGTTTGTTTCCGTCAAAAGGATCCAGTAAGGTTGTGAGCAACTTCAATGTGTGCTGCTTTATTTTTGAAGTTCTCTTTTGCAGCCAGAGAACACTTTATAACAGTTTTATGACTTCCTTGATTCAATAAGGGTGCCTGTAACAGCTGATGGCTAACATTATTGAGAAGCAGATTTTCTAAAATAGGAGCGATTGAACAGCATTGCTTTTAATTCTAGGTGCAACTCACCCTCCTTTCTGTTCTCTGTCACTTTTAAATGCATAATTAAACTTATGATATCAGCATGAGAAAGGGAAATGTCAATATCGATTTGTTATAAACACACCACCTTCGGTTGTCTTTTGCATTTATGTAGCCAACTTGCTGCTTTACATAACTGAGTTCAGAGTGCATCTGAGCACAGACTTGTCTCACAGTAAACACCTCATCTTTGCAAAACATAAACAGAGTTATCCCCTCATTTGAATGATGTTATTCATGGTATTAAATGTCTACTCTTATGTAGTGCCAAATTGTCCTTCCCAATATATGCAATTCAGTGATTTTTTGTTTTTACCTTTTTACTAGTTTCTTGTCATCTTTGTAGATACTTGAGGTTTGGAAGCAAGACTCGTGATTCTTGAGTGCTTAGTCTTTAGAATGAAGAACACTGGCATTGGATGGGTAGCTGTTGGGCCTCCACCACTTTTATGTGGTTACAACACTTATTTTTTGTTTTTACCTTTTTAGTAGTTTCTTTTCATCTTTGTAGATACTTGAGGTTTGGAAGCAAGACTCGTGATTCTTGAGTGCTTAGACTTTAGAATGAAGAGCACTGGTATTAAATGGGTAGCTGTTGGGCCTCCAACACTTTTATGTGGTCACAACACTTACATGTGAAGGTATCATTTGTTTGACAATTTTAATGGATATGTTTATAAAATTCAATCAAAAATATTGGTAGGTCCATGGTCATGAGATACAATTGATTATCAACAAAAATAAGAATATTGGTAGGTCCATGATCATGAGATACAATTGATTATCAACAAAAATATTATTGACTAACATTGTATTAATTTGAAACATACTTGAAAAAATTGTTGAGTCTTTTGAGTATTCTTGAATCAGATTTTTTTGTTCTACTGGAGCCATGTTAACTCCATCTCAAGTTTGACTACTTATCGATGGGTCAAACTCATTAGCAACAAGTGAAAAGCTCAAGTTACTTCCTAGTAGGTTATTCACTAACCTATGGGTACAACTCCTAGGTGAATGTAAAAACGTGTTGACACAAAATTTAAATGTCGAAAAAGAAAATGAAAAACTCTCATTTTTTTTAAAACCGAAATTGGGAAATTTTTATATTAATAAAAGTTGTAGCCAAGGCTCATAGCAAGATTACAAAAATTACCATCTTTAGATTTGAGACAAAGTTGCTAGTGCCTTATTTGTCAAATGCATTAAATACTTCGATCCAAAAAGACTTCATCCCAATATTCCTTACATGAGTAAATTGTGACAAACTATTGACAAAATAAAACACAAAAATATTGCATGACTAAACTAGATTAGGGGGTTGACTTTGTTGAAATTATTAATACAACTGAGGGGGTGGGGGGGGTTAATCAGTTGTATGTGAGCTTAAACAATTTTAAGTCTGTTAAAACATTATTAATCTTTCTTCATGTGGTCATCAACAATATACAACATATGGACAGTAAAGGTAAAGAACAACAGTCACACATAAAGTATACACAGAGACTGGTTTTTCACGAGGAAACCCATAAAGGGAGAAAAACTCTTCTTCTTCGAAATGATAGGTAGTCTTTTAAGTTCTGTACATCATCTATAATTGAGCACCAACTCAATGTGAGGCTGCTACCTCTGTTTTACAAGCTGCAACTTGTTTGAGAGCACCAACTCTCTGGTTTCTCTAGCACCCACTAGAAGGAAGCACCAACTCCCTGAATATTCTAGCACCAACTGGATGGAAGCACCAACTTCCTAAATGTTCCAGCATCAATTTGATGGAAGCACCAACTTCCCGTTACACAAGCTCCAACCTGTATAACAGAGAACACTTGTTCTCCCTAGCACCACCCTGCCACCCTTGTCTCTCTCGCTACAACCAGATGGAAGCTACAACTTCCTGTGTTCAAGCTTCCACTCGAACCTCTGCGGACAACAGTCCTCCCAAGCACCTCCCAACCTCCCTAGAATATAAATGGCTAAATAAACATTCAACTTTACAGATAAATCAGTTCTTACCAATCTTTCTTTGTTCTGTAAATCTGATCTTCTGCACACTGTTTTGCTGCTCTTCTCTTCCTCTATCTGTTCAGCAGGTATGCTCTGCATCAACTTGTGCTCTCATTCTGCTCTTCTTCAACTCGTTCTGTGGTTTTTCTCTGCATTTCATCTCACACTTCACATATGCTCAATCTCCTCTTGCGCATCCTCTTCTTCTCTATTCTTACAATTTCATTCTTTTTCACTTACAGAACAACCCACCCAACACAGTCTGTTTTCATCTTCTTTTATACACACAAACACGATGGTTCAACTTCCCAACTCCTTAGGCAAAATGACGACAACTGTCTAAGCAATTGGAGCGCCAACTGATTGACAATCATGAGTCCATTTCACTAACGGATTTGTAACTGAAAATTTAATCTGTGAGAAAGAACAGTAACCCTCCGATCTCATTCAAGTTTTATCCGCACCGTTGGATGACCTTCATTATTCTTGCCTTTTTAATTCGGGTTTCGGCATTTTGGCATTCCTGTGCCCAAATGTCTCGACACTTCATGTTGCGATCTCCGAAACTCCGAAATGGAGCTTATCTGGACTGACTCCTTCTCTTCCCATGACCAAGTGCTGTGACCACAACCTTATGCATAAGGCGCTTTCACAATTTTGCATTTTGCCAATTCGTAATACAAGTTGCTTTGTTTCTTTTGTCTCTTCATATTGAGATTCGCGAAACTCCGACACAGAGTTGAACCAATGGTCCAGATATGAACTTATTTCAACGACTACAATTGGATTGCGATATCGCATATCGCAAAATCGAGATTCTTGTTGCATTTGTTTCTTTTCTTCTTGATATCGCGATTCGCGAAACTCCGACACGAGCTATAATAGACGGTCTAGATTCATTCTCGATTCAATGGCTGCGATTGAATCGCGATATCACATATTGCGATTTCGACATTCTTGTTGTCAAGTGTTTTTGTCACTTCAAAGTCCCAATCCCCGATACTCCATGACGAAAATCAACGGTCCATATCACTTCTTAACTTAACGGCTGCGATTAAATCGTGAATTCGCATATCACGATTTTGGGGTTTCTGTTGTATTGTTTATTTGACATCTCCAACAAGCGATCCCCGAAACTCTGACATTGATTGGAATTAACGATCCAGATCAAAGCTTGATCTGATGGCTCAGATTTTATCGCGATTTTTCATATTGCGATTACGCCCTCTTCTCCTTTCACTTTAAAGACCGTGCAGGTTCTCCTCGATCCAACGGTGGTTGGACCCTACGCTCGGATCTGACGGCTAAGATCCGTCTCCATCTTCAACGATCAAAGATTCTTCTCAAACTTTCACTCATTCGCTGCCTTCAATCATTCACTGTTTTCGATCATTCACCTCTCTGAACTTATCTTCTGTTTGCCTGTCGATTACAAACTTGTTGTTCTCATGTCATCTTCATTGTTGCCATCAATGACAAGCATTTGCTGTTTGTTAACTGTCTGTTAAATATTTTCCAACAATCTCTGTACATTCTTTCTGTACTTATGCCATTCGCTCTTCCTGTACTTATGCCATTCGCTATCTGTTAAATATTTGCCAACAATCTCCCCCTTTGGCATTGATGGCAATTCAAGAACCCACATGTATTCAGATCTTCTCTCCTGCTCTTACAAGCACCCACATGTATTCAGATCTTCTCTCCTGCTCTTTTCTCCCCCTTTGACATCAATGTCAAAGAAGAACCATTCTTCCCCTGATCTGTTATAAAAACCTACTCCCCATGTCAACTATAAGCATCTTGGAAATACACCAGATATTCAATAAGTACTCCCCCTGACCAGGTGAACAGATTAGGCACAAGATATTATAACCCCCAACTTTTGACGAAGATATCCAAAAGGGGTTGCTGCTAATGGTTTAGTAAAGATATCATCAATCTGTTCTGTAGAAGGTATATAATTCAGTTGAACAATTCTATTTGTAACTTGTTCTCTGAGAAAATGGTACTTGATTGGAATATGCTTAGTCTTGGAATGAAGAAAAGGATTCTTGGAGACACTAATGGCACTGGTGTTATCACAGTGAATTGGAATGGGATCAGTGTAATTTACCTTCAGGTCTGCAAGAGTTTGTATCATCCATAAAATTTGTGTGCAACAAGTAGCAACAACAATATATTCTGCCTCTGTAGTAGATAAAGAAATGGATCCCCTCTTTTTACTAAGCCATGCAACTAATGAGTCACCCAGAAAAAATGCTCCTCCACTGGTGCTTTTTCTCTCATCAACACAGTTTGCCCAGTCTACATTTGAATAAGCAGTTAACTGAAAATTCTGATTTCTAGGATACCACAAACCATAAGTCATTGTTCCCTTCAAGTATTTAAATATCCTTTTGACAGCTACCAAATGACTTTGTTTAGGGGCAGGACTGAAAATGACCTACCATTCCAACAACTTGCATTATATCAGGACAAGATGTTGTGATATATAGAAGACTGCCTATCATAGAGCGATATGTTCTTTGACCAACATCACGTGAGATATCATCTTTACTCAGCTTGCAACCAACCACCATAGGTGTGCTAACTGTAGAGGAATCTTCCATCTGAAATTTCTTCAACATCTCTTTCAAATATTTTTCTTGAGAAATGAAAATTTCTGCAGAGCTTTGTTTTACTTGTAAGCCAAGAA
>ML802819.1:146871-163526 GCA_009831015.1 Picea engelmannii
ATCCTTGGAGGCTAGCACAACAGGCTTTGTATATCCAGTCTCTACTACATCCCAAACATCAACACCCAAGGCCATTAAGTATGTTCTCATTCTAATCTTCCAGAAGGCAAAATTTGTTCCATCAAACAGAGGGGGCTTAGAGGATGAAGTTCCTTCATGACTTGTCATGTTTAAGCTTATAGATCTACCTTTAAATAAAAGGAAACTGCTCTGATACCAATTGTTGAAATTATTAATACAACTGAGAGGGGGGGGTGAATCAGTTGTATGTGAGCTTAAACAATTTTAAGTTTGTTAAAACATTATTAATCTTTCTTCATGTGGTCATCAACAATATACAGCATATGGACAGTAAAGGTAAAGAACAACAGTCACACATAGAGTATACACAGAGACAGATTTTTCACGAGGAAACTCATAAAGGGAGAAAACCTCTTCTTCTTCGAAATGATAGGAAGTCTTTTAAGTTCTGTACATCATCTATAATTGAGCAACAACTCAATGTGAGGCTGCTACCTCTGTTTTACAAGCTGCAACTTGTTTGAGAGCACCAACTCTCTGGTTTCTCTAGCACCCACTAGAAGGAAGCACCAACTCCCTGAATATTCCAGCACCAACTGGATGGAAGCACCAACTTCCTAAATGTTCCAGCACCAACTGGATGGAAGCACCAACTTCCCGTTACACAAGCTCCAACTTGTATAACAGAGAACACTTGTTCTCCCTAGCACCACCTTGCCACTCTTGTTTCTCTGGCTACAACCAGATGGAAACTACAACTTCCTGTGATCAAGCTTCCACTTGAACCTCTGAGGACAACAGTCCTCCCAAGCACCTCCCAACCTCCCTAGAATATAAATGGCTAAATAAACATTCAAATTTACAAATAAATCAGTTCTTACCAATCTTTCTTTGTTCTGTAAATCTGATCTTCTGCACATTGTTCTGCTGCTCTTCTCTTCCTCTATCTGTTCAGCAGGTATGCTCTGCATCAACTCGTGCTCTCATTCTGCTCTTCTTCAACTCATTCTGTGATTCTGCTCTGCATTTCATCTCACACTTCACATATGCTCAATCTCCTCTTGTGCATCCTCTTCTTCTCTATTCTTACAGTTTCATTCTTTTTCACTTACAAAACAACCCACCCGACACAGTCTGTTTTCATCTTCTTTTATACACACAAACACGATGGTTCAACTTCCCAACTCCTTAGGCAAAATGACGACAACTGTCTAAGAAACTGAAGCGCCAACTGATTGGCAATCATGAGTCCATTTCATTAATGGATTTGTAACTGAAAAGTTAATCTGTGAGAAAGAACAGTAACCCTCCGATCTCATTCAAGTTTTATCCGCATCGTTGGATGACCTTCATTATTCTTGCCTTTTTAATTCGGGTTTCGGCATTTTGGCATTCCTGTGCCCAAATGTCTCGACACTTCATGTCGCGATCTCCGAAACTCCGAAATGGAGCTTATCTAGACTGACTCCTTCTCTTCCCGTGACCAAGTGCTGTGACCACAGCCTTATGCATAAGGCACTTTTGTGATTTCGCATTTCGCCAATTCGTAATACAAGTTGCTTTGTTTCTTTTGTCTCTTCATATTGCAATTCGTGAAACTCTGACACGGAGTTGAACCAACGGTCCATATATGAACTTATTTCAACGGCTACGATTGGATCGCGATATCGCATATCACGAAATCGAGATTCTTGTTGCATTTGTTTCTTTTCTTCTTGATATCGCGATTCGCGAAACTCCAACACGAGCTATAATAGATGGTCTAGATTCATTCTCGATTCAATGGCTGCGATTGAATCACGATATCTCATATCGCGATTTCGGCATTCTTGTTGTCAAGTGTTTTTGTCACTTCAAAGTCCCGATCCCTGATACTCCATGAAGAAAATCAACGGTCCAGATCACTTCTTAACTTAATGGCTGCGATTAAATTGCGAATTCGCATATCGTGATTTCGAGGTTCCTGTTGTATTGTTTATTTGACATCTCCAACACGCGATCCCCGAAACTCCGACATTGACTGGAATTAATGGTCCAGATCAAAGCTTGATCTGACGGCTCAGATTTCATCGTGATTTTTCATATTGCGATTATGCCCTCTTGTCCTTGCACTTTAAAGACCGTGCAGGTTCTCCTCGATCCAACGATGGTCGGACCCTGCACTCGGATCTGACGCCTGAGATCTATCTCCCTCTTCAACGATAAGAGATTCTTCTTCTCCAGAGATTCTTCTCAAACTTTCACTCATTCGCTGCCTTCGATCATTCACTGTTTTCGATCATTCACCTCTCTGAACTTATCTTCTGTTTGCCTGTCGATTACAAACTTGTTGTTCTCATGTCATCTTCACTATTGCCATCAATGAGAAGCATTCGCTATCTGTTAACTGTCTGTTAAATATTTGCCAACAATATCTGTACATTCTTTTTGTACTTATGCCATTCACTCTTCCTGTACTTATGCCATTTGCTGTCTGTTAAATATTTGCTAACAGACTTGTCACATTTGCCTGTGTTGCTTGAGGGGATTTCTTCTTCTTTACTACTATTGTCCATGCTTCCTTTGTCTTTGATGAGGTCCTTGCCATTTATGCCATTCCCAATTGGTCACGAATTAGGGATTTAATTTTTCTTGTATCTCATCTTCTTTAGTCTGATTTGCCGAACTCGCTTTAAGAGCATGTTTTTCTAGGTTTGAATTAAACTCTTCCATCAATATGTGTTGTACTGATCCTTGCTAAGATGGAGGGTCTTCTTTTGAAGAAGTATCTCTAGTTTTCTTTGGATCCATTTTAACATCCCTAGGTTTCTCTGTTTCCACTTTTGGCTCATCCAAGGCAGGATCCAAAACTGATGGACCTTCCTTGGTTATCAAATGATGTGTTGAAGAATCTTTTTATGGTTATGTTCCACTATTTTTCAAAGGAACCTCTTTGGACCCTTCTTGAGGATTTGAATCAAGAGATACTTTCTTGTCAATAAGCTAACGATCTCCATTGCAACCATACCACTAAGTCAATTTATGTTGGATCTTTCTAGAATTCATTGAACCTGATAGAATTTTAAGGGCAAACTAGAACATAGATATCTTTTTAGTTTTATTTACTATTGTAGTTTTGGATCAACAATATATTCACAAAATCTAATGTAAATCAATACCATAAATAATACAATATATTTGAAAATTACCTTATCAAAAACAAGGAACAGATTTCCCTGATGAGCTTGTGGTTGTTCTCTTTTCTATATGCTCAGAAAAAGATTTAAGGATCATTGATCAAACCCTCAAGAGTAGATCTCATCATGATCTTGTGAACAGTTTTGCCAAGAATAACTTTAGGTAAATATCATAAAAATAACCAACAGACCACTTATCAAGTACAAGGATGAAAACAAGGACACAACTGTCCAAACTAGAGGTTGAAAAGAAGCCACTAACAACCCTAACAATTATGTCCAAGAATATAGAATTTCTGCAGCAGTCGACAAGGCAGATTTAGGGCTTCTAGAACAAACCCTGATTAGGTTATTAGCTGTTGTCGAATAGGTTTCATACACAGGTTACAAAAGGGTGGACAATAGAAGCAAGAAGAGGCACCAACAACTAAACAAGATCAACAAACAAGTGATACCAATAGAGAGGCTATGGCAGTAAGAGGTGGCACTAGTAAAGACGCAGAGACAACCTAAAAGGGATGACACCGACAAGAGGAAAATAGCAGCAGGCTGGAAGAAGAGACCCTAGGGATCTGTGCCAGTGATACCCAGCAAGAGAGTCGCACCTTATACTCAACAGATCCAATGAGGGTCGCACCAACTAACAAGTAGAGAAGACTGGTCCAAGGATGCCACACCACTTTACAACAAGAAAAGATTGAAACAAGGAGGCTGCACCACTATACCAATAGATCTAAGGAGGTCACATCACTATGCCAATATATCTAAGGAGGTCGCACCCTCAAACTCATCAAGAGGATTGTCCAAGGTCATACCCTAAACCAACAAGAAAATTTATCCAAGGAGGTCATACCCTAAATCAAACTGAACAAGAAGGTAGCCGCAGTAAATTTCAGACCAAGAGATTTGAAGGAAGAGAAAAGAATAATAAGTGAGAGAGTGAGGGGAGAGGTATCTTATTTATAGTTTAGGTGGGTAGGTTAGGGTTTACAAGATTAGCCCTAATTTTAAGGTTAAATTAAAATCCAGTAAAATAAACAAATTAAATAATTAATATTTTAATCATAAAATATTAATTAGAAAGTCAACAAGTCAAGGTGGCTTAGTAAGGACCCAAACCACATAAACAAAAGGGAGGACGTGGCTCAAACAAAAGGGGGGGTTCTTCTTTAATGGCAGAATGTCCACAAAGGTCTCATGATATAACTTATGAGCGTTTATCATCCCAACATAAGAGGAAGGTCAATGATGTGATCATGTCCTTCTTAACTGCTCCTAGGTCTTGTTATTCCCTAGCCTAGGGATAACTAAGGAGATTATGTCTCAAGGCCCACAGCTCCTAGACATGGAGTACCGAGAGGCATATTGACTTGAGCCTAGCCCTGGAGGGCCCATGTTTCTTCTTCAGTGCCTCCACCTTGTCAGCAACAACAACATCCATCCCATCGGCCTGGTCCTTTAACAACAGTGGGTCTTGCTCCATGAGGTAATGAGTCTGAGTATCATGGTATGTGTCACTCAAATTCTCAAAACATTTGAATATGTGCATTTAATTCTTTTTACTTATAATGTGTGCTTGGATCTTATGCCTTTCCACTTGTCCACACCTAGGGGGAATGACAAGATGCCCTAGTAAGTTGGTTCCCATGAAATATCCTTGATCCGGATGATCAAGATATTTTCTACGGTTCTAATGCTCTGGCATGCAGATCTGATACACTGGGGGTTTCTGGATGCGTTTTAGTTGTGTGTTTGAAGTGTTCTTCGGTTATTGTGGTTGCATGTTGGTTATTGTAGGTGCATGTGGGTTATTACATGTGCATGTTGCATATTTAATGTTTAACAATCATAAAAGAGTGCATGCAAGAGTATAGAATGTCAACTGCTCAATATCATGAATAATAATGGTTCAAGCATGGAAATACAATAGCCTACTGGAAATATAGAATCTAGACGTCAGCAAGATCTCCTGGATTTGTACTAGAATACAATAGAATAAAAAAAATACCCATGATCATACGAAGATAGTAGATCTGATGCATGCACGGATAGATCGACAAAAATGAGCGATTCCAGAGAAATATGGTAACCGCTACCAGCTGGAAAACCCGATCTGAAGAACCCACCATCAGAATGTGCTCGGAACTGCTCCAATAGATGCACTCTGGTCTCTATACTGGAATGGATGTCCGTCAGAACTTGGATCAGACCTCTATGGCATCGAATCTGGACCCCTGGGGGGTTTGCACCCCTCCTTGGACACTGAATGCGCCCCAAAATATTCCACCGTCGGAATCGACTGTTATATTGCTCAAAACGATCGTCTTGTCAAATGATGAAATGGGTCGGGAGAGTTTGGCCGGATCTGCCCTGGAACATCTGCATGCAATGACAAACGTTTGTCTGGAATGACTGCGCCAAAAATGGTTGGATGGATCAATCTGCAAGATTCCATCGTCGAAATCTGATTATAGATGGCTCAATGGAAGCACCCTGGCTGGATCTCTACTGGGTCGGAATGAATCTACAATCGGGACATAGGTCTACTACAGATCTCTGAATCCTCAAAATAGCTTGCGCCCTCCTTCGCTGAGCTGCGCCCTCCACATTGAACACTCCTGAAATGAATGGTGAAATACCTGGATGGTATCTCCGATGGGCTAGGGTGTGTCTCTCAACACCAAAACTGATCAAGGGTGGTGGTTTCCTCCAGAAATCCACAAAACAGTAAGGTCGGCTCTCCTCCTCCTCCTCTGGAAGCTCTCAACATCAAATCATAACAATGCATAATGAGGAATTAGGTCAAATTCCTCCATTTATATCTTTCCCGACCTAATTCTTCGTTGACATCACTTAACCTAGGCGCCTTTCCTCCTAAGTGATTTATTTGTCAATTAAGTCCCCCCCTTATCGCCTTTTCATTCTAATTCTCCGTTGACTTAGGCTTAAGTGACTTTTCCTAAGTATTTTGGCTTAATTCATCGTTTGTGCCTGGTTCCTTGTTTGTGCCTGGCTATAGTCTATGGGAACATATAGACTGCTAAGTCACTCCCTGCTGGCCTAATCTTGGGGACGGGACATCACAGTGCTCCCTTCCTGAGATTGCTTGTCCTCAAGCAACATCAATCCTGGGTGCTGCAGAATATGCTCTCCCTCCCATGTGGCATCCTCCACTGGAAGACCCCTCCATCTAACCAAGCACTCTCTGATGATCTTGCTCCTCAATCTGCGTTCTCTCTACTTTAGTACCTCCTCTGGCACTAGTTCCAACTAACCCTCCTCATCCAAGGGTGGCAACTCCTGTGAAATTCTAATTTTCTATCCCACCGCCTTTTTAAGGCAAGAGACATGAAATATGTTATGAATCTTGCTACCCTTTGGTATCTCTAGCTCATATGCCACCTCGCCTATCCTCCTGATGACTCCATATGGTCCATAGAACCTTGGCTTCAGTTTCTCTGCTCCGCTCCTCTTCAAGGAAGACTGTCGGTATGGTTGTAATCGTAGGAAAACCAAGTATCCTACCTCAAAACTGCGCTCAACTTTGTGTCGATCTGCATATATCTTTTGCTGATTCTGAGCTGACTGCAAATTCTCCTTTGCTAATTGCAGGATCCTTTGACTCTCCTCCACCCAATCCTCGGCCCTCGGGACCCTGCTATCCCCAAATGCAGTATCTATAAAGGAGGGTTCCTCGTATCCATACAATGCCCTGAATGGTGACATCCTGATGGACATATGGTTAGTTGTGTTGTAGCAATACTCACCCATATGTAACCATCTCACCCAAGTGCGTTGTTGTCCCCCCACATAGTTCCTCAGATACCCTTCCACCCATTTGTTGACGATCTCTATCTGCCCATCTGTCTGTGGGTGGTAGCTAGTACTTGTAGCTAACTCTGTGCCTGTCAATCTGAAAAGCTCCTGCCAAAATGCGTTGATGAAGTGCCCATCCCTATCACTGACTATCTGCCTGGGTAACCCGTGCTACTGGAATACCTCCCTGAAGAACAACTCTGCTACTTGTATGGCCTTGTAGTCGGTGGGTATGGCAAATAAATGTGTGAACTTGGTTAGTCTGTCGACCACTAAAAATATACAGTCCCTTCCCTGCACTCTAGGGAGGCCTGTAATGAAATTCATGGAAATGCTCTCCCATTTCTGCTCTGGAATGGGTAGAGGCTGAAGTAACCCTGCGGGATGTGTCTGCTCGGACTTGTTCTACTGACAAGTCGTGCACTCTCGTATGTGTTTTAGCGCGTCATCCTTGAGACCCTTCCATGAGAATCTCTCCCTGATCTGCCTATAAGTTTTGAAGTATCCCTGATGCCCTGCTATTGATGAATCATGACACACCTTCATAATCTTCCCTTTCAGGGTGGATTCTGGAACCAAGTAGATCCGGTTCTTGTAGAAAATGACATCATCAAGAACCCGGTACCTATCATCAATCACTTTCCCGTCCATCACCTCACAAGCAAATTTTTTTTTTGGAGTATTCCACCAACAAATGAGCTTTCCAATCTGTACAGATATCCATCATCGAACATCCTACTGGTCTCCTGGACAATGCATCCTCCACAACATTCCTTTTTCCCTTGACATACTCAATATCAAAGTTGAATTCTTGGATCTTTGAGACCCACTTCTACTGCCTCTCGTTGAGGTCTTTCTGGTCAAGGAAATACTTGAGACTGTTATGATCAGTCTTCACTACAAACCTGCTGCACACCAGATACTGCCTGAATTTGGTTAAAGCATGCATGATTGCTAGCATCTCCTTGTCGTAAATAGGATAGAGTCTCTCTGAATCGTTGAGCTTCCTGGTCTCAAACACAATGGGGTGCCCCCCCTGCATCAATACTGCTCCAATCCCCACCCCTGATGCATCGCACTCTAAGACGAATGGCTGAGAAAATTTTGGGAGGGCTAGAACAAGGCATGTGCTCATAACCTCCTTCATTTTGTTGAATGTCTGTTGTGAATCCTCTATCCAATGAAAAGCACCCTTCTTTGTTAAGTCTGTGAGTGGTGCTCCCAACTGTGAAAAACCCTTGACAAACCGCCTATAGTAACTGCATAACCCAAATAATCCTCTCAGCTCCGTGAGATTCTTGGGTGTTGGCCAATCCACAATGGCTCTAATCTTTTCTTGGTGAACCTGTACTCCCTGCCCACTGAAGATATGCCCTAAGTACAGTAGTTCCCTCATGCCAAATTCACATTTGGATTCCTTGGCATATAAAGACTGGGTCTTCATAATATCCAAGACCTTCTCCAAATGTGCTAAATGCTCATCCCATGTCTTGCTGTAGATCAATATATCGTTGAAGAATACCAGAAGGTACTTCCTCAACTGTCCTCTAAAGATATGGTTCATGCAAGATTGGAAAGTGGATGGTGCGTTGGTCAGTCCAAATGGCATGACCAAGAACTCAAAATGTCTGAAATGGCATCGGAATGCTGTCTTCTCAATATCCTTCTCCCTGATGTTGATCTGATGGTATCCTGAATGTAGATCAATCTTGTTGAAGAAGACTGCCCCATGTAACTCATCCATCAGCTCATCTATGCGTGGAATAGGGTAATGATTCTTGATCATTTTCTTGTTGAGCGCTTTATAATCAATGCACATTCGTAATGTGCCATCCTTCTTCAGTACCAATACTACTGAAGATGCAAAAGGACTCCTGCTGGGCCTGATATGCCCCATAGCAAGCAATTCTTTGATTGCTTTCTCAATTTCGTCCTTAAATTTCTTGGGGTGTCTATAAGGTGTTGTAATCACCAGTGTAGCCCCTACCTCTAACTCAATCATGTGCTCAAAACCCGTGTCTGGTGGTCGCCCTGGTGGTATCGGCCCAAATACTGGCTCATATCATCCCAGAAGCTCTCTGATTTGTGGGTGGTACTGCTCCCGATCCTCTGAGTCTTTTCGAGTGGTGATCCAACACTCTGCTGCGTAAGCCACATCACCATGATGAAAAATCCACTCCATCCTCTTTGTCGATACTGCTCGAGGCGCCCCTATAGACATGCCTCTTAGCACAATTCTCGATCCGTTGGCATCTCTGAAGCTCATGGTCAACGTTTGATAGTTGAACCCAATCTCCCCCAACGAATATAACCACTGTACTCCCAACATGACATCCGTATCTGATAGGTCCACTACATAAAAAGTGTTCGTTAGGGTGTAGTTGCCAAGTTTGACCTCTAGGTCAGGGATCATGTCCAAGCATGTCATCGTGTATCCATCGGCCACTGCCACATGGAATCCCTCAAACTCCTTTGTGCGTAACCCCCTCCTGGCTACCAAAGATGCATCTATGAAGTTGTGGGTGGCCCCACCATCAACTAAAGTTGTCATGCGTTGCCCTTGTACAAGGCCCTTGAGCCTAAGAGTGTTGTACCTGGGTACTCCTGAAAGGGTGGCTATGGTTCCCCCTTTCACCTCTCTACGAGGTTTGGCCTCTTTCTGGGGCTTGGCCCTGGCCGATATCCAAGGTTTCTTCGACTGCTGCTCTGGCTCATGTGTGGTCTTAGTCTCTAAATCACTGTTTTTCGGTGCCTGAATATCCTCCTCCTCCTCCTCACTGCCTGATTCCACCTCAATATGGTGGATCTGTCCCTTCTCCATGCATCTATGCCCGGGGACCCAAGGATCTCTACAGGAGAAGAAAATCTTCTTCCTCATCAACTCCCATCATGTATCATCATCCAACTTGGGCTTGCCCTTCCATTCCCTTGGAAGATTCTTCAGATCCTTGTCTCTCTGTGGTACAAAGGGTTTAGTGAAAGGTTTATTTTTTGGCACCGAATCCGCCAAATCTCTAGTGCATCAGACGACATCTTGTAAGGAATGAGGTCGGTATGCCTTCACCCAACCTCTCAAGGGTTTTGTGAGCCCTTCGGTGAATAGCATGACCAATCGCGGCTCAGATATGTCTGTCATTGCCACTGCTACTCTCTGAAACTCCGAAATGAATGCCTCTGCTGTGCCAGTTTGTCTCAACTGGGCTAAATCTCTGAAGTGGATCTCGGGATCTCTCCTATCAAATCTATCCATGAGTCTCTCTGTGAACTCTCTGTAGGAGATGATGTGATTGTGACCCAATGTCACCAATCCATGATACCACCACTCGTATGCCTCACCCTCCAAGTGTAGGGTGGCGAAACTGATGGCCTTTGCCTCAGTCATCTGGTTGAGCTTGTAGTAAGTATCTAGTTTCTGTACCCAAGCTCTGGCAGTGCATCTGGATGATCCATCAAAAGAAGGTATGGTGAGTTTACCAACTTTTCGGATGAAGTCAATATTATTCCCCTGCTGTTGTTGCTGCTGCCCTCCCCTCTATGGCTCTCTAGGATGGTTCCTGAGTTTGAGTCCACAATACTCGACTAAGGTCATGTCCTGATGAAATTCATGGCCCAAGGCTGCTTACTCTCTCCAATAATCTACAATGTCCTCTACATGTGTGGCCGGTCTCTGTGCTGCTACCAGGGTTGCCCTCTGGAAACTGGGAAACAACGAACGTGGAATCCTACTCGCAGAGGTATATGTGCGAGTGGGTGACTGGGGTCTACTGCCTGCCCCTGAGTTCCCATGCACTGCATGTGGGCCTTGAGTGCCTAGAATGTCTACCATAGCCAGTCTATCTGCTACCTGAGCCAAAGACTGAGACATGGTCCGCTGGCTAGCTAGCATGTCACTGATAATCTGCATGAAGGCTACGTCTGGATCCACTGGGGCCTTACCACTGCCCTCTGGTCATTCATACTTGTCACCTAGCCTCTTCTTTGCTTCGTGCTCAACCTCGCGCTCTGCTCGTCGCTCTGCTTCTCTAAGTGCTTCTTCCTCTTCCTCTGAACTGGGAGGGAAGGGAGGAAAGTTAGGTATGTCCCTTCTTCCCCTGCGTTGATTGTACGTGACATATTCGTCACCTTCGTGCTCACGACCATCTGGTTCTTCTGTTGGATTCATGGCCTTTAGTCATAGGCTGGCAGGACTAAAGCTCTGATACCACTGAAATATCCCTGATCCGGCTGATCAAGATATTTGCTATGGTTCTAATGCTCTGGCGTGCAGATCTGATACACTGGGGGTTTCTGGATGCGTTTTAGCTGTGTGTTTGAAGTGTTCTTCGGTTATTGTGGTTGCATTTTGGTTATTGCAGGTGCATGTGGGTTATTACATGTGCATGTTGCATATTTAATGTTTAACAATCATAAAAGAGTGCATGCAAGAGTATAGAATGTCAACTGCTCAATATCATGAATAATGACAGTTCAAGCATGGAAATACAATAGCCTACTGGAAATATAGAATCTAGACGTCAGTAAGATCTCCTGGATCTGTACTGGAATACAATAGAATAACAAAAAATACCCATGATCATACGAAGATAGCAGATTTGATGCATGCACGGATAGATCGACAAAAATGAGCGATTCCAGAGAAATACGGTAACCGCTACTAGCTGGAAAACCCGATCTGAAGAACCCACCATCAGAATGTGCTCGGAACTGCTCCAATAGATGCGCCTTGGTCTCTATACTGGAATGGATGCCCGTCGGAACTCGGATCGGACCTCTACGACACCGGATTTGGACCCCTGGGGGGTTTTCACCCCTCCTTGGACACTGAATGCGCCCCAAAAGATTCCACCATTGGAATCGGCTGCTATATGGCTCAAAACGATCGTCTCGTCAAATTATGAAATGGGTCGGGAGAGTTTGGTCGGATCTGCCCTGGAACATCTGCATGCAACGCAAAACGTCTGTCCGGAATGACTGCGCCCAAAATGGTTGGATGGATCGATCTGCAAGATTCCACCGTCGGAATTTGATGATAGATGGCTCAATGGAAGTGCCCCGGCTGGATCTCTACTGGGTCGGAATGAATCTGCAATTGGGACACAGGTCTACTGCAGATCTATGAATCCTCAAAATAGCTTGCGCCCTCCTTGGCTGAGCTGTGCCCTCCACACTGAATACTCCTGAAATGAACGATGAAATACCTGGATGGTATCTCTGATGGGCTAGGGTGTGTCTCTCAACACTGAAACCGATCAAGGGTGGTGGTTTCCTCCAGAAATCCACAAAACAGTAAGGTCGGCTCTCCTCTTCCTCTAGAAGCTCTCAACATTAAATCATAACAATGCATAATGAGGAATTAGGTCAAATTCCTCCATTTATATCTTTCCCGACCTAATTCTTTGTTGACATCACTTAACCTAGGCGCCTTTCCTCCTAAGTGATTTATTTGTCAATTAAGTCCCCCCCTTATCACCTTTTCATTCTAATTGTACGTTGACTTAGGCTTAAGTGACTTTTCCTAAGTATTTTGGCTTAATTCATCGTTTAGCCGTTAATTCCTCCTTATTTCTCTATCTGGTTCCTTGTTTGTGCCTGAATATAGTCTACGAGAACATATAGACTACTAAGTCACTCCCTGCTGGCCTAATCTTGGGGACGAGACATCACATCCCATAGGGTTTGAGTTGCCATTGGCTGGGTTCATGAAAGGTCATCGTCCGTTCCGACCATACTTACCACTTTTCATCTTTTTCCCTCTCATCCACCCCATACATTGGTTCAGGCATTGGGTTTCCCAAGCTAGCAAAGGGTTGTACCTTACCTTGTGGGAAGAAGGGGCTAAAGGCCCAGAGGGTAAAAGTAGCTGGCAAAAGATAAAATCCAAAAGAACAAAACCTTCAGATGTTTCACCCAGGGATCCCCGAGAAAACAATAAAAGGCTTCTCAGTAAGAAACATAGGGACCCATAAAATAATAAAATCAAGACCTAGTTGGAGGATAGGGGGTCTCATCGCGAGCCAACCTATTAGGTCCATGGGCATGTAGTGGTATGACGCTATCATTCAACTGGTCACCACGCTAGAGTAGTGGCTTTTGGTGGCATAGCTAAGAGAAAGGGGGTCTCATCACGAGCCAACCTTCTCATTTCTGTGAAATGCTTGTGGGTAACATTGTCACCACTGGTCACCATGTGAGGGAAATGTCTCCTGACTAGTCTCTTGAAAGTAAAAAAAAATAAGATAAAAAAGATAAAAGACATGAATGGGCTTGGAAACATTTGCATCCATGACAAGGTGCAGCTCACCCTCTTCAAAGGCACCCACAAGTAAGCCATACATTCCCCTGTCATCACTGCACCCACTGCTCAGACATCCATTACCACCTCATCCAATCGCATGGCCTGGATTTTTCTTCACCTGGAAGCATCCCACGTTCAATGAGAATTAGCCCAATAGGACATCCTAACGTCCCCTCCAAACCTGGCTTGTAAAATATCATAACATCTTTGAGCACTTGTCTGGGGAAAAGGGGTTTTATGCACATGTTTAAATAACTTGATTATTAGATGTGATTGACATTGCTATGATCCCTATGACTTATGAGCCCATGGAGGGCGTACTTGTTGTTGTTGCAGGGCCACACTGATGGACATGTACACATGGGGAGATGATTAGTTCAAACCTCCATAGGGATAAAATCCCACGACATGGATGCTGAGACCCCAGCCAGGGGTAGAGATAGATTAGATGTTTGCACCAGAGAGAGAGAGAGAGGAGAACGTTCCACCAGAGACAACCTGGTAGGCTTGGACCTAGGGGGGTCTTGCCCTTCTCACTATGATGTAGGCCTTGAAAGGCCCACGACATCACCCATGTGACCCTTGATGTCACCCATCGTTTTGGACACTTTGGAGGCAATTATGTGTTAAGTGGCATGTGTGGTTTGATCCAGAGGCCTTAGGAGGCCTAACGTTTTGCTCCTGGAGGCCAATGTTGCCCTAAAAAGGCCTAATGTCACCCTAAAAGGGCATGACATCACCTTTTCTGCTTGATTTAAGGTTTTATTATGTCATTTAATGTAAAAACTGGATATTACATGTAAACTGGCCATGTCATCCTTTTTGACTTAATTATGGTCATTGTAACTGTATAAATAAGGGATTTTCCCTTGTATTTTAGGATAATCTTTCACTCACATAAGTGTGAGGTCTGAAATTTGCACCCTATTTGGGGTTACATGACTGAAATTTAGTGCACACTTCTTGAAGGAGGCTTTTTTTGGAATATTTTGGCAATTTTCTTGGTGGAAGTTTTGAATTAGGGTTACCTACTTCCTAGTAGTTATTTCCTCCCTAGGGTTTGGTAGTTGAAGCCTTGGGTTACCAACACTTCAACTATTGACCTCTCTTGTCTTTAGTCCTCTTACTATCATTATTTCCTTCAAGATTTGTTGCTACCTAAAAGACTTCATTTTCCCTAAGGGCACTAATCTAAGACTTTCTATTGAGTGATTAACCAAAACCACTATCAAAACCTATACTTCAAGCTCTTTACTAACCACTCCTAACATTAGAATAGCCTAATCTACTAACTTAGTTGTTACTGTTACTAAAGTAAGCTACAACCATCTATTGCAGCACTAAAATCAATTGAAACAGTTGATTAATACACTGCCTTACTTGCTTATGACAAATGCTAATATTTTGATGTTAATGAGTGATTATTCTTGGTCATTTTGAAGCAATTTTTAGGCACTTATAGTGAAGTTATTGTCTTATAAATATTGCTGCTACAAATTTATGTTTGCTTCATTGTATATCAGCCATTGCTTTTATTGATAAAGTCTGTGGTTTTATGAAGTACTAACAACAAGTTGTGCTTGCGAAAGATATATTTTCTTGTTGCTTTGTTCCAGGCAGGTACATCTTGATACTTCACTACTTCATTGGTTAAAACCCAGAGACTTTCTGATCAGTGTGCCTTGTGAGAGGGGACATTTTCATAGGCATCTTAACCTTGCATTCTCAAACCCCCATGTCACCGGGGACGTCTCTCCTGGGCCATCAACCCTAAATAGAAAGAGACATCCTATTGAGGTCACAGTGATAGGATAACATCTGTTACGCCAATTTGCCTTTCCATTAACCTTTCCTTTGATCAAGTACAAATTGTGCGATAACAAGTCTCATGGATCATCTTGGGAGAGAAGAAGTTCACACATTATCTCGGTTTTGTACTTAACCAAGAAACTGCCTGGTCCTAGACCATGATACCCCAAAACTCAATTGGGGGCTCTAGATCATAACTAGGGTCTTATCCACAAAGGTACACAACCAAAGATCAATCCAAGCACTGAGCAAGGATTCCCTAGAACACATCCCGGGGCCCTAGAACACATCTAAGGGACTTATCCACCAAGGTACACAACCAAGGATCAATCTAGGCATCGAGCAAGGATTCCTTGAACCACATTCAGGGGCCTTAGAACACATCTAGGGACTTATATCATTAAACTGCTTGGTCCTTGACAAAGAACCCCAACAATACACTGTGGGCCTTCACTAGGGTCTTTTTGCCATGTCTCTAACTGCTTGGTCCCAGACCAAGAACCCTAGGAGTGTACTGGGGGCCCTAGATCTCAACTAGGGTCTTTGCCATCATCCCAAAGAATGGCTCTTGCAGCTGCATTAATTTTAACACTCCCTCTTAGCAAGAGAGGCATTCTTTCTGTTTTGATCGGAAAAGCCACAGTGTAGTCAATAGATTGTCGACGTTTCGGATCTAGATCAGGATCCATCTTCAGGACAAAGAGCCTGGGTTTTAAGAGAAAGAGAAGAGTTGGTATAAATACTAGAAGTGGGGAAGTTTCTTAGTGTCGGCTAAGTGGAATTATTTAACAAATTTAATTATTTTGTAAGATATTACTAGGGTTTATTAAATTTTGTTTATTTAAAGGTTATGATAGTTTATTAATAATTTTAGGGTTTCTTATTAATTATTTAATGTTATGGGTTTTAGTTTATAAGTAAATTAAATTTTAGGGTTTCTTTTGTTATAAGGTAAATAATGGGTTCTAATTAGTTTTAATGTTGTGTGCTAGAGTCTTTATTAGGAATAATAGGTTCTAGGGTTAGGTTGTCCGTAACAAGTAAAAAAAATTTAGGGTTTCTTATTTATGGTTAATTATTTAATGTTCTAGGGTTTAGTTTATAGGTAAATTAAAATTTTAAATTTAGGGTTAGGTTAATATAATAAGAGGTTAAGGTGTGCTTGTTTTGGGTTTAAAATTAGGGTTTCTTTTTGTTATAAGGTAAATAATGGGTTCTAATTAGTTTAAGTCTTTATTAGGGAAAATAGGTTCTAGGATTAGGTTATAGGTAACAAGTAATTTATTAGGGTTTTCTTTTCTTGTTTATTTTATATTCTAAGTGTTTTATTACTACAAGGTTAATTAGTATTAATCAATTAGGTTTTTAGGTTTTGAGGGGGTTCTTAGGCTATCTAAGAATTAAATGGTTTTCTTATGAATAATTTGTTATAAAAAGAAGAAAAGAAGAGAAAAAATTACCAAAGTTTATTGTTGTTTTTTGTGGAAGAGGGGGAGCCAGTTTTCGCTTAGTTCTAGTCCATTGTCTCTGTTAAGGTT
>ML802819.1:163829-218389 GCA_009831015.1 Picea engelmannii
AACCTTAACAGAGACAATGGACTAGAACTAAGCGAAAACTGGCTCCCCCTCTTCCACAAAAAACAACAATAAACTTTGGTAATTTTTTCTCTTCTTTTCTTCTTTTTATAACAAATTATTCATAAGAAAACCATTTAATTCTTAGATAGCCTAAGAACCCCCTCAAAACCTAAAAACCTAATTGATTAATACTAATTAACCTTGTAGTAATAAAACACTTAGAATATAAAATAAACAAGAAAAGAAAACCCTAATAAATTACTTGTTACCTATAACCTAATCCTAGAACCTATTTTCCCTAATAAAGACTTAAACTAATTAGAACCCATTATTTACCTTATAACAAAAAGAAACCCTAATTTTAAACCCAAAACAAGCACACCTTAACCTCTTATTACATTAACCTAACCCTAAATTTAAAAATTTAATTTACCTATAAACTAAACCCTAGAACATTAAATAATTAATCATAAATAAGAAACCCTAAATTTTTTTTACTTGTTACCGACAACCTAACCCTAGAACCTATTATTCCTAATAAAGACTCTAGCACACAACATTAAAACTAATTAGAACCCATTATTTACCTTATAACAAAAGAAACCCTAAAATTTAATTTACTTATAAACTAAAACCCAGAACATTAAATAATTAATAAGAAACCCTAAAATTATTAATAAACTATCATAACCTTTAAATAAATTTTTTTTAATAAACCCTAGTAATATCTTACAAAATAATTAAATTTGTTAAATAATTCCACTTAGCCGACACTAAGAAACTTCCCCACTTCTAGTATTTATACCAACTCTTCTCTTTCTCTTAAAACCCGGGCTCTTTGTCTTGAAGATGGATCCTGATCTGGATCCGAAACATCGACAATCTATTGACTACACTGTGGCTTTTCCGATCAAAACAGAAAATCCCACCCACAACAATCTCACTCATCAGAGGCATTCTTAGCAACACCAAGCTTGTCTCGAAAGTACACAAACTTTGTCAACGACATGGGCTTGGTCAAAATATTTGTAGTTTGTTCCGCCGTCGGAACATATTGAATACTGAGAATGTTCTTCTACACCATGTCACGAACATAGTGATATCTCATCTCAATGTTTTCGATATGTCATGAATTCTTGGAGAGCTTTATACAAATTTGGTTATCACAATGAATTACTGTGGGTTCCAACTCAAAACTAAACAAATATGAGAGTAGCTTTCTGAGCCATATTGCTTCTCTACTAGCAATGCTTGCAACAACGTATTCTTCCTCTGTAGTGCTTTGGGCTATGGAGCCCTGCTTCCTGTTGGACCAGGATATCATAGCTAAACCCAAACTGAAACAACATCCAGATGTACTCTTCTAGTCTGCAACATTACCAACCCAATCTGAATATGCATAACCTTCACGATTTGAATCATATTAGAGTCCATAGTCCACTATACCCTTCAGGTACCTCAACACATGTTTTGTTGCAACCAAGTGAACACGTCTCGACTCAACCATATATTGACTCAATGTATTCACAACAAAACATATATCCAACCTTGTATTTATCAAATACATCAACAAACTAGTTATCTATCTATACATGGTGGCGTCCACTATCTTTGAAAGTGACTCAATAACTTCTCCCTATGGAAGTAGTATCACCTCCCTCTCTGGGAGTGCCTCTACATACACTAGAGTTGATGTCATGCGTGCTCTTGCTGCATCTCATGGCCCAACTCACATACTGGGACTACTACACCTACTCTCTATGAGTCTCATAATATGTTTGCCTCCCTGCATGAGCAAACTGGCTCCCTCTGAGCTTGCAAGATCCTTTGACTCTGACCTAGTGTCATATCTCTTCAAGATATAATTGGTGACAGTACCAAGTTTAATATGAAAAACTGAGTCAAACTTTTACTAGGTTATGCTTACTGTCATGTGACCTCACTATCCACTGACCAAGTCTTCCCTTCGAAAAATTGCAGGACACATACCTCGGATGACATGTATAACCTTATTGAGCTCCCGTACCAAGGACAATGTCTCAATTACAATTTCAGGACTCCCGACTCAAAAAGGATATTTGTTGGGTTTCCAAAACAAGGGAGAAATACCCCAACTACCAAGATAACTCGTTGGGCTCCTTAACTAGGAAAACAACCCAACTTAAAAATGACTCAAGTGAGAACTTATTGGAGTCTCGTACCAAGGATAATGGTCCAACACATTGCTGAGTTCCCAAACTAGAGAAAATGATCTAGCTTACATCAATTAAAACAAGTATATGTTGAGATCAAAACTTCCTTGGTCATATAACCAAAATACAATTGAGATTCTAACAATACTCCTTTAGGACACCATTCCATAAATACGACAGGAAGATAATCACAACTCTTCTTACTGTCTTTAGTAGACATATTATTATTTCAAATTCAATGATCAAATTCAATGATACTTACTTGGACTTACCTTGAACTTGCTTGGGCTGAAGACACACCTTGTACTTTGCATCTTGCTACCACCTATAGCTTCCAAAGCCATCTTCTGTGTATGCGGATGTTTGACATGTATCTGATGTTCAAGTAACTCCATATCCTTAAGAGACCATACCACTGTCCTTATTTGAGCCTGTTGTATCACTTGTTTGTTGTCTATGATTTGACCCCTTTTGATAGGGGTTCATTTCTTTGACCAGAGTTACTTGTCATTCTTCAAAATGATCACTCTGGACCTCTTGAAGGCAAAGGATGTCTGCATTGTAACCAATAATTTCTCGCAGCAAGTTATGTCGGTGATATTTCCATGAGAGAGCCCAAGTAGGACAATATGCATATTTTTCATTAGTGGCATATGGGTATTTACAACTACACAATGTAATGGAAGGATCTGAATCCTATAGAATTTGTGCCCCTGTAAGTTTAATTTCGATTTTACCGAAAAGCTCACTTGGAATGCCAACAATTTTGATAGGTGAATCTTGAACAAGACCACAAGGACTCCTCAACAGAAAACCACCTGCCTGATTATCTGTCACATTCATAACACTAAGAGTAAAAAAGGGGCTTTAGCTAAAGGTCTTCATTTCGTTCCATGTTAGTTTAACTTGATTCTCTTCTTTGAAAAGATTTCTTCGGGAAAAGAGACCATTAAGTGTTTCATCAACAATGGAAGAGGACAACTCCACTTGATCAATGCTTTATGGAGGTTCAAAATACTTTAATCAAGAAAGTAATCAACACACCTCCAAATCACTTCTTCATGCACATAACAACAACCACTACAATCTTCATATTGCCTCACTCTATTCAATCTAAGTATTCTGAGTTTATCGAAGAGATGGACGCTAGACATATTTTTCTCTTCCACATAATTTGGTTCCTTTTCAGTCTGAATATTCCTCTATGATGTTCGCAGGTAACTGAGTTGGTAAACTCAACAACGCACTTTATGTACCTATTGTTCTACTATCATAATCATGAGGGCAACGTTCCTCTTCACCCCAATCATTTTCTAAGGTTCATGTTTTTGCACTATGACAGGGTCCTCTTATGGAGCAACTCGAGGTGACTCTTCTTCTTCCGTACAAATAAGTATCATTGCAGGTTCAAGTACAAATTGAGATGTTGGGGCCTTCGTCATTTCTTACAACTTGGAAAGTAAATGTTGGAACTCATCATTCACATTTAAAGCATGGCCTCAAGACAATGCTCAACCTGCCTAAAAAATTTGCTTAACAGACCTCTGCTTCAAACCTGCATCAAACATACCATCAACATCCTCTGAAACTCGACTTCCTTTCTAGAATAGATCAGGCCTAAATTTGGTCTCCTTTTCATCTCAGATCCACCCTTAATCACAAAGAATATTTCCTTAGATTTGCGCTTGAGTTACCTCAGACTTTGAGTGATTTTGTGATTTGAAGTTAGGATAGGTCTGCAATTTTCTTTGGCATGTAGTGGTTGCGGTTAGGGCTGGGGTAGCTTCTAGGAGGATTTGGCCTCCTTATTGCTGTAGATATGCTTCTATTATAAACTTGTCCAGAATATCACCCTCAATCTGGTCTGGATAGCTATCATAAGGACTGCCCTTCTTCTGTCTCAAGAAGTGGCTCGAATCTACAATAGGATTTCCCACAATAGGGTTGGGATCTGCTATTTAGATCACCCCAAAATAATCTCGGACCTGCAGTGCAATAGCCTTAGATTATTTCGTACCTACGACTACCTCATCCTTAGAACATGTTGAGTTCTAGTGCCTCAGATGAGTGATGATGATGCCATACTAAAAACAAGATCTGATATAAAACAAGCTTACCGCTGATCTACAAAACAAACCCTTAAGTGTGGATTTACGTAGGCTCAAAATTCTACCACAATTGAGCTCTTTTCACGCCCTAAGCTCTGACACCATGATAGAATTTTAAGGGCAAACTAGAACAGAGATATATTTTCAGTTTTATTTACTATTGTAGTTTTGGATCAACAATATATTCACAAAATCTAATGTAAATCAATAACAAAAATAATACAATATATCTGATTATTACCTTATAAAAACAAGGAACATATTTACCTGATGAGCTTGCAGTTGTCCTCTTTTATGTATGCTCAGAAAAAGCTTTAAGGATCATTGATCAAACCCTCAAGGGCAGATCTCATCATGATCTTGTGAACATTTTTTCCAAGAAGAACTTTAGGTAAATATCAGAAAAATAACCAACAGAGCACTTATCAAGTACAAGGATGAAAACAAGGACACCACTGTCCAAACTAGAGGTTGAAAAGAAGCCACTAACAACCCTAACAATTATGTCCAAGAATAAATAATTTCTACAACAGTCGACAAGGGAGATTTAGGGCTGCTACAACAAACCTTGATTAGGTTATTAGCTGTTGTAGAATAGTTTTCATACATAGGTTACAAAAGGGTGGACAATGAAAGCAACAAGAGGCATCAACAACTAAACAGGATCAACAAACAAGTGATACCAATAGAGAGATTGTGGCAGCAAGAGGTTGCACCAATAAAGAAGCAGAAGCAGCCTAAAAGGGACTGTACCAGCAAAAGGAAAATAGTGGTAGGCTGGAAGAAGAGACCCTAGGGGTTCGTGATAGCTTATACCCAGTAAAATGGACTGGACTAAGGATGGCTGCACCCTATACCCAAAAGATCCAAGGAGGGTCACACCAACTAATAGCTAGAGAAGACCGATCCAAGGAGGCCACACTACTTTACAACAAGAAAAGACTGAAACAAGGAGGCCACACCACTATACTAACATATCTAAGGAGGTTGAAGCCTCAAACTCATCAAGAGGATTCTCCAAGAGGCTTGTACTGTAAACAAACAAGAAACTCTACCAAAGGAGGTTGTACCCTAAATCAGACTGAACAAGAAGGGATCCGCAGTAAATTTCAGACCAAGAGATTTGAAGGAAGAGGAAAGAATAATAAGTGAGAGAGTGAGGGGAGAGGGATCTTATTTATAATTTAGGTGGGTAGGTTAGGGTTTACAATATTAGCCTTAATTTTTAGGGTTAAATTAAAACCCAACAAAATAAATAAATTAAATAATTAATATTTTAATCATAAAATATTAATTAGAAAGTCAACAAGTCAAGGTGGTTTAGCAAGGACCCAAACCACATAAACAAAAGGGAGGATGTGACTCAAACAAAAGGGGGGGTTTCTTCTTTAATCACAGAATGTCCACAAAGGTCTCATGATATAACTTATGAGCTTTTATCATCCCAACATAAGAGGAAGGTCAATGATGTGATCATGTCCTTCTTTTTAATTGATCCTAGGTCTCATGGACCATCCCGGAAGAGAATAAGATCACACATCATCTTGGCTTGGTACTTGACCAAGAAACTGCCTGGTCCCAGACCAAGATACCGTAGAACATAGCTGGGGGCCCTAGATCATAACTAGGGTCTTATCCACAAAGGTACACAACCAAGGATCAATCCAAGCGCTGAGCAAGGATTTCCTGGAACACATCCAAGGGCCCTAGAACACATCTAAGTGACTTGTCCACCAAGGTACACAACCAAGGATCAATCCAAGCATCGAGAAATGATTCCCTGGACCACATCTAGGGGCCCTAGAACACATCTAGGGACTTATATCATCAAACTGCTTGGTCCTTGACCAAGAACCCTAACAATTCGTTGGGGGCCCGCACTAGGGTATTTTTCCATGGCTCTAACTACTTGGTCCCAGACCAAGAACCCCAAGAGTGTACTGGGGGCCCTAGATCTCATGGAGAATGGCTCTTGCAACTACATTAATTTTAATAGAACCTTTAGGGGATTGTGATGCAAGGTGTCCTGTTTCAAAACAAGCTCTACAATGCAAATATTTTTTTTTTATAATCCAACTTTTGAGTCCACGAGTAGTTTTCTCCTATCAAAATTATTTATGTTAGACACCCTTTGTTGAAATCTATTTCCACACAATCGTGGATATACATATGTTGAAAATATTTGTTTAGGGACTTATGAAGAAGAACCTTCCAAGATATTTACCAATGAGTTGGAAGAGAGGGTAGATCCCAAAAGTGTAAGGGTAGATTGGTAGTCTAACTCAACGGGAGCTGAAGTTAAAATATCAATCAATGGATCAAAGGAGGGAATCCATGGCTTCATGCATAAATTGGAATTGCCCCAAAACTATGGTCCTGAATCAAAGATCTAAGATCTGATCCTTGTCTTGTGAGAGATCAAACTCAACAATAAAATACCCTTTTGCACAACGGTGAATAAAAGCTTCAACTTCCATTTCTAGCTTCCAAAATTTTCAGATCCAATCATGGAGATCAGCCAAACAAGGCCAAAAACCATTAAAACAACACTATAGGCATTGACACTGAGAAGAGTTGCTTGAACATAAGCATCTTTCTCCATTGAAATGGATAAAGTCGGGGTTTGCTACACCAAACATGAACAAGAAAAAACATCTCTATTGGCTACATATTCGAAAGAAAGACTGCACTAATTGCGAGTTGGTGGTGTTCCATGAGGCTCGATTTGGTTTGCTTGAGCCTCTAAACAAAAATAGAACAGGAGGCAAACCCTTCCATGGTCAATGGGGATCTGCAATAATGGAAAATACACAATGTTCAGTCATGGATCCACCTATGTGAGCAACCCGGGATAAACCCTAGCCGCTGTCCCTACGTGTAAGAGAGACGTCATTGCATCCATTGGAGATAAAGTTAAAAAAACCCTCATTTTGAATGGAACTTGTTGTTGGGTTTTTTTAGTTTGTGTTGAACTCTTACACTCTTTTTTACTAACTCAATTTTTTCAAAGGGAGTTCGATAATGTGGAACTCGTACACTCATGTTTTGCTAAGTCAACTTTTTCAACATTGATTTGAAAGGTAGTTTGGTAATTGGTCAAACTTTGACTTTATAAAAAGCAAAGAGTGATTGGTCAAACTTTGAAATTGTCTTGCATTTAATTTCTTGCCATAACATAGAAAACCTTTGCTTAGATGTTATATCTTTGAAGTTATTTTATTGAATAATTGTAATATCATAATTGAATAAAATGTAATTTTAATAACTAATAAGGGTAATAGCTGCAAAGCATCTAGTCCCTGCCTTAGGATTATGTTTAAACTTTATTTAGTTAATTGATAAATACAATAAAGGTTTTTAAACTATTTAGTGTTTAACTATATCCATTCTTTGTGTTTAACGTTATTTTAAGTTTCATCAAAAGGTCAATTTCAATTGTGTTAATAGTTTTAAATTTGAAGGTGTTTAATGATGAGCTATTCTTTTTTTTAAGGTATTAAAATTCTCAAAATTGTAATTTTGTTTTTTTTAAATAATGTATTTAAAAAATATGACTATATTTGACATTAGAGATTTTACTAAAAATTTTATTTGGCTATTCTACATGGTGATTACAAGTTAAAAAATAATTAAATTATTATTAAAGAAAACAACTTTTAGTATTTTATAAAAGATTACAAATGCTTTACATAAAACTATGTGTTCATGATACATACAAAAGTGAAAAAATCTTTAAATTTTGAGAAACTCTTTTTAAGAGAAATAAGAAACTCTTTTTAAAACTTGAAATATGTGTTATTGATATTTAATGTAATGACATTCACTCTCTTGGAGAAGAGAAACAGTGCTTAGTGAATGAACTATTAATGTAAAAATAGTACTTAGTCAATGAACTATTAATGCAAAGCTACACATGGCATTTTTATGATTTTTTTAACTTTTATGTATTGTTTTTTAATTATCTTTTTATAATAGTCACTTCAATACTTAGTCAATAAACTATTAATGCAAAGCTATACATGACATTTTTATGATTGTTTAAAATTTTTATGTATTTTTTATTAATTATATTTTTATAATAGTCACCTCCAACGAGAATTTATTAATCCCATCAACCAATCAAAATTCATAATTTAATAATATCAAAAGTATATATATATATATATATATATAATTTTAATAATTAAAAATTCTAAAATTTTAAAATTAAAAAAATAAATAAATAAATTGATAATTCAATTCAATTTAAAGAAAAATCAATCACTATATTCCCTGCTTTGATAGGGACTAATAATAGGTAAAAGTTATGAAAATGTTGAATATTGTAATAAAACTTCAAGCAAAAAAATATACAAGTATGTTTGTAGGGGTTCAAGAGGATGGTGCTTATGCTCAACAACCCTTTCCTTGGCATTCTTATGAAAACAATTCATATTGGCTTAGTTATTATAAGAAAAAAAATCAAGATAATTGCTATCGTTGAGAGATCCTTATGAGAAGGTTACCCTAACGTTGGGGTTCAAGAGGATGGTGCTTATGCTCAACAACCCTTCCCTTGGCATTCTTATGGAAACAATTCATATTGGCTTCGTTATTATAAGAAAAAAAAGATCAAGATAATCGTTATCGTTGAGAGATCCTTATGAGAAGGTTACCCTAACATTTTTTTTCCATGGTGGAAGATTCCGCGCTGGAAACCCACTCCAGATACTTCCCCACATAGTGGCTGGTATGGGAGTGATAAAGCTTCGCAGCCCCAAGGGACACAGGTTTCGAACTCGTGACCTCTCCCCAAACTGGAAGAGTGTGTGCACGTCTTAACCAATTGTGCTATCCCATGGGACTTTTTTTTCCACGGTGGAAGATTCCGCGCTGGAAACCCACTCCAGATACTTCCCCACATAGTGGCTGGTATGGGAGTGATAAAGCTTCGCAGCCCCAAGGGACACAGGTTTCGAACTCGTGACCTCTCCCCAAACTGGAAGAGTGTGCGCACGTCTTAACCAATTGTGCTATCCCATGGGACTAGAGAAGGTTACCCTAACATGGAAGATTGTTTATCATTTTTAATCATTGTTTTGCTTTTGTTCTATCATTTTTAACTATGATAAACAAATATTTATTTATTTATTTATTGTGTATATATGTATTGTATTTTGGTGAAAGATCTTGCACATAAGGTTTTTAAGGTGCTTAAAATTGTGTAAGTATTTTGTTTAAAAGAAAAGTATTTATTGTGAAAATGTCAAATTTCAAAGTATATTGAATTTGAAATTATAGGAGACATGAAGGTATTGTTCATTTTGAGATTATTTAGAATATTTTTTTTTCAAATGCATAGAAATTTGAGCATCACTTCCTTGGTGTCAATGTAGATTATTTTCCATGTCAATATGTATATACTTTGTGTTACTTCTTTGTTTTCAATGTAGATCATTTTCCATGCCAATATGTATATACTTTGTGTCATGGATGTTTTTGTCATTCATGTATATTGCTTGATTCAGTGCATGGTACTATAAGTATTTGAAAATTTCATAGCATAGAGTATATTTACATATTCAATGAAGATTTTATAATGATAATAGAAAGTGTTAGAAAAGTAAGTTTGTTTGTTTCACCATAGACAATATAGCAATATTGTCACCCAATCATAGGCCGAAGCCACTCCCGAACACCTTAACCTTGAAAGAGAGAATAATTCTGGAAGCAAACCCTAGATCCAATAGCCAACCAAGGTAGCGTACCTCTCTCTAGAGCTAGCGTACCTCTCTCTAGAGCTAGCGTACCAAGCATAAATTCCAAACCATAACCAAGAGAAAGTCCAAGCCAAAACCAAAATTTTTCCAGTTGCAGTAGTTCAGCTGCAACGCCTTTCCAAACTTGTGCACAATTGGTCTTATGCAGTTGTGAGAGAGAGTGTGACAAATGAGCTCTAGCGCCCTCTTATTTATAGTCCTCCAAGTGAACTAACTAGGCCGACTTCTACTTTTGGAGGATAATAACTCAATATTAATTATTCTCTTGAGTCGACTTGTCTTCTAGGGTTTCTCTTGCTTCCCGGAATATTCTAGTCTCGTCAAAGGTTACATGTGGAGGTTAATACCTCCCACAAGTACCATAATATCAACACTCCCTCCTAGATAGAGAGGTATTAAAGGCAATAGTCTTGAGCACAAACAAACCATTCAACTGGTAGCATCATCATAGCCACACATGCTATCTCATGATCAAATCACGAGCATCATCATCACTATCAATATCATTGGTAGCATCAACTGCATCATCTCTCGAAGCCATACTCCATCTGGGTAATCGGGCATGATGTTGAATAAGTCACTCACTCCATAGACTTATACAAGAACCATTCTCCTAATCCGGACATATGTCCTAGAAGAACGAATGTTCCAACAGATATTGGAAGCCAGGCCATGGGCTACAAGGACTATTCTTCTAATCTAGACATACATCCTAGAAGAATGACTATCTTGGACCATTTTCCACAGGGAGAATGTCTGTCCATCAACACACTGACTATCCATTTGGTTGGTAATCATCTCCAACACTCCTAATAGTCTTCATGGCAATCAGAACAATGCCATTCAATAGAGCACAACTGTCTCTCTCCATAGTAGTACGCAACTACTATTCAGTGGTACACAACCACACCTAGTAGCACACAACTACTAACCAATGACACATAGTCACAACCAGTGGAACACATCATCTGATATCAACCTGTATAAACAATATTATGATACAAAATGAATCATCTGGGCCATTCTTCCACTCACATCTGTGATATCTGGAAGAACATCTACCCTCATAAAGTAAAACATTAACCATGGGATATCTGGAATATTCTTCCCAAGCATAGAAGAATAATTGTCCCTAATTTATGAGCCTAGACCATTCACCTAACTAGACCATTCCTCCGGCACTAATCACAGTGCAACCTGGAGAGAATGAGTTTTCCCTAGGGAATGTTTGTCCCTGATTGCTGAACCTGGACCATTCCTCTGGCACTAATCATAGTGCAACCTAGAGAGAATGAGTCTTCCCTAGGGAATAACTGTCCGGACCATTTCCTATGGAAATGACTTTCCTGCACCAACCTCCAAAACAGACCATTCTTTGAAACTACTCACAATTGTGAACTTCGAAAGAATGACTGCCCGACAAGGCGGACCATTCTACTTGACCACTACTCAGAGTGACTGCCAAGAAGAGTGATTTTTCTAGACCATTCCTCCACACTAACCACAAGGGGAATTGTTGTCTATGGTACATTAGCAATCTATCAGACCATTTTCATTTCGAAAATGACTGTCCGATCTGGACCATTTTCCGAACTAGAAAATGCATGTCCGACATAAATCTCGAACCACTTTCCAAACTGGAAAGGAACTGCCCATCCTGGAACATTTTCCAAACTGGAAAATGAATATCCATAAATTAATAACATATCAATTCTCCCTCCCAACCTGTGAGTAATCACTTCCTTTCCCAATAAGGAAGTCGTCTCCACGAGCCCCAACTTGTTTCTTAAGTATGCAAACTTTTCATCTTGGATAGAGGTTTTACGAAAATATCTGCTATCTGCTCATCTATGGAGATATACTGGAGAGCCACTTCTCTCTTCTAGACTTTATCATGGATAATATAATGCTTGGTTTCAATATACTTCAGCCTATCATGGAACACCGGTTTCTTTGAAGGCTTCACATAGCTCTAATATATCATGGTCGAATTCAACACCTGATCAGACGATTTAGAAACCAATTTATGATGCCACATTGCTTTTGTACAAGCATCACAAGCTGCAATATACTCTTCTTCTGTATTGTTGAGTGCAACAAACTTTTGTTTCCTTCTAGCCCATGACATCATGACAAAGCTCAAACTGAAACATATCCAAGTATCACTTCTTCTGTCATAGGAAGTTTTCGCCACGTTTATGTTGTGTATGTGATACTCTGCATAAAGTTGCTTGAATCCATACAAGGTCTTCTTCCATTTGTATACATGGGTCTCTTTCTAGTATAAGCTTCTTTCTCAATTTGCTTTATTGGGAAGAATAATCTTTTACATGCAAATTTCAATCTATGGATATTGCAAGAGGTATATCTGGTTTACTGGAACAAGTTTTCGTCACAATATTCTTCCTCCTTATGGAAGAACCTCTAGTTCAGAATGCTTCCATTCATAAGTCATACATTGTTCTTCATCACAAATTCAATTTCTTCTACTTGATTGCTTCTAGTGGGTTCAACCAAGCTGGTAGTCTTATGATTCTCGGTATAATAACTGGTTGTTTTGGCTTTTCTTTATTTCTTGGAATCTTCATGTTCTTCCTCATGTTACTCCTTAGCTTTTGGGTCCATGGAGTCTTCTATAGATTCCATACCCTTCCTTCCTAAAGATTCCAACTTCTTCCTTTCATCACAAGATCATGGATGTAGATGGACAACCAAGTATGTTCGAAGAAAACGTCTTCTAGAGTCAAACTGAACACGTGTTGCTTATCATGGATGCTACTTTCAATGTACATATACTTTATCATCTTCACAGATTCTTCAATGGATCATATCATTTAGGATTAGCTCCCTCCTAATCCTCGCTTCATGCATGAATGCATTCTCTTCTTTTGGAATTCTGTAATAAACTCCCTCCATCTAAGAGAGTCCACACTTATGTCTGTATCCTTATTGCCTTCTGCAAGGTGTCACAAGTCTTTTTCTAATTTCCTCTTGATTACTGACTTCTTTTTGATTTGACATCCTTTGGGTCTCTTCAAGTTTGATTATGATTTCGGCCTATTTGGCAGTTGTTCCTTATATAATAACTTCCACAAGATTTGTTACCAAATATTGTCAACGTACTTCATCTTTTTCATGTGTATTGCTTGACTTATAGTCATGATGATAGCAATCCTTATCTTGTTATTCTTCCATAGGTATTGTTTCATTGAGCATATTATCTTTTAAGAAATAGATGTACATGATATATACAAGAACTATGTAAACATGGTATGTACACGAACTATGAAGAATATTGTTACCTTGACTAGAAGAAAAAGTATGTTTTATCTTGCTTGGCTTTCTTTGAGGGTTCCCTTTCTTCAACAACTGATGCTTCGTATGCTTCCTTCATTTTCTTTAACTCGTGACAATGGTTCCTGTAGTGACCATATTTTTGACAGTTGAAGCATTGTATTTTTGACATATCCTTTTCTTGATTTGGTTTCTTACTCAAGACAAACTTCCTCTTATTCCTGAAATTCTTGAACTTTGTTGTGAAGGCTTGATCATCATATTTCTTTTGGTATTTCTCTTTTGCGCTAATCCTTTATTCTTATTGTGCACATCAAGTCCAAAGTTATTCAAATGTGAGATACTCCTTTCTTTTGTTCATGCTTTTGGCAAATGCAACCCATGTCTTGGGAAGGCCACTGAGCACTATATTTAAGAGTTCCTTTTTTGAAATGATTTATTCAATATCTTGTAGTTGATCTCTTAATTGAGAGATTCTTAGAAAGTATGATGCTATGCTGCCATCATCATTCATTTTCATGTCACAAAGATCATTCTTCAGATTCATTACTTGTCCAATGTTTTTGAGTGAGAAGACATTAGTTAGGGCATCATACATCTTCTTAGATGAGTCAAGATGAGATATGTAGGGTATCGAGTGATCTTTTACAGAGTCCACTATGATACTCATAGCATTGATGCCATCGTCCTTGAACTTCTCCATAACTGCAACATTTTGAGGTTCCTTCTCTTTTCCTGCTTCAAACTGTGGTTCCATAATATTTCCTTTCACGATATCCAACACTTTATTCTTGGCAAGGATGAGATAAATCCTTGTCTTCCATGCTATGAAGTTAGAAGCCCCTTCTAACTTGGTTTTTGACTTCATAGAGTAAGTCATGACTACTTCGACTTGGTCAACCTTTGACTTTCACAAAAAAATCAAACTTGACATCTTGGCTTGTTGAGAGTACTAGGAGGTGCACTAGGCTAGGACGCACTAGGCTATCTAGGAATTAGGTCAAGCTATTCTCTTAAGGTGCCTCAACAAGAGGGTTAGGGTTTTGTTTCTACAAAAAAACTTTGATTGCAACTGCAACTGTAACTGAGCAAATCCTCCCAATCTATCTTCCAGTGGTTAGATTGTCTGAAGATAGTGTGGGCCCATACCTATTAGAAAAGTAAGTGTGCTTGTTTCACCATAGACAATATAGCAATATTGTCACCCAACCATAGGTCGAAGCAGCCCCCGAGTACCTTAACCTTGAAAGAGAGAATAATTCTGGAAGCAAACCCTACACCCAATAGCCAACCAAGGTATCATACCTCTCTCCAAAGCTAGCGTACCAAGAAGGAATTCCAAACCATAACCAAGAGAAAGTCCAATCCAAAACCAGAAATTTTCCAGTCACAGTAGCAGTTTGGAAAGGAGTAGCAGTTGTAACTCCTTTCCAAACTTGCGCACAACTGGTCTTATGCAGTTGCGAGAGAGAGTGTGACAATTGAGCTCTAGCACCCTCTTATTTATAGTCCTCCAAGTGACCCAACTGGGCCGACTTCTACTTCTGGAGGATAATAACTCAATATTAATTATTCTCTTGAGCCGACTTGTCTTCTAGGGTCTCTTGCTTCCCGGAATATTCTAGTTTTTTCAAAGGTTACACGTGGAGGTTAATACCTCCTGCAACTACCATAATATCAACATAAAGAATATACAAACACTTAATGTTCAATAAGTTATATTTTCCATGATTGCATTTTAATCTCCACAGGTAATCTTTTTTTGAATGAAAATCTAACTCTCCAAACACTAACTCATATATCCATTAGGAAAAAACACTAAATTTCTAAAATTATATTGGAAAGAAGAATTTCAAACCAGAAAACAAATGAGAGAGAAACAAATGGATATTCCATGCCACAACAAGACCCTGTTTAACCCACTTCCAATTTAATGCACCTCCTCTAAAATAGAATCACAAGAGATCAACCACAAAGTTGTAGAAGCTTTTTTGTATCCCCCTCCTTCCTCTTTACCTTTCAATATTGAGGGAGGAAGGATAAAATATACAATGATTAAAAAATTACTATTTAGAACCAATCATGAGGTTTATCAACTTAATTATGTTTAAAGTTTTATCCCAAGGGTTAGCTCAATCGGTTGTAGCCAATGTTGTTTGGCATTTGGCTAGTTCTGTGTCGACAAGGGTCTAGTTTGAATCCCTTGGGTGATGTGCTCTAGTCTATGCCAAAATGTTTATTAGGGATGTCATCCACAAATGCAAGGAAGCATTTCTTAGGTTTCCACACGAAGTTTTCCTTGAAAAAATTATATATGAAGTTTCAAAAGCCCAATATGACATGAACTATGTCACATGTGGAATTAGACCATCATAATGAACATTCCAAATTATGCCATATACAAGTTGTCTATACTCAAGGGATAAGTAGACAAAATGTGCGATATGGTTTGCGTAGCATCTTTTGTTCCTTTGGGGTTTTGGGGGGATTACAAGTTCAAAACAAAAGCATGTCAAGCCAATAATAAATTCCTAGTGGTGTAGAGGTTTCTCATCTTAGAGAAAGGTACGACCTTGCTAGTGAACCTACTACTTTGTTATTCTTCAGCAAGTTAGAAAGGATTAGTCCCAAACCCCAGTGACTTGGTAGATACCTTGTTATTGACATTAAAAATAAGGTGGACAAATGTACAAGAGTTAAACTTCTCAAAATTATCACAAATTGACAAAAGTATGTATCTAACCACATTAAATCCAGTTTGACATGTCAAAGTCTTCAACTCTACAAAAATACAGAAATTTGGAAAAAAAATAACAAAAAATAGATGTAAGTGATATTCACATGTCATATTAAGTTACACGATGGGGCATTTCTACATTTCATCAAGCATTTATTACCTTTAAATCTAAAATAATAACAAAACATACAATAGAATTTACATATTTATTGTCAATGGTTAACTTTTAAAAGATTATGTCAATATCAAATTTGGGTAGCATTTAAACCATTAATTTAACATCGACTTTGTATATTACATTTGAAGAGGAGTTAAGCAATTTAATTTAATATTGACTTTGTAAATATCAAATTTGAAGGGTAGAACTTCGGGCCTTCTTTGAAAGCATGGTGATCATGTCAACTAGTTGCACCATTCTGTATATACTACATATTTTTTTAGTGTTTGTATTATTATTTTTATTCAATCTCTTTTAAAATGTTCAATACTATAATCCATATATATGAGAAAAGTGAATCAATATATTTATTTGGTGATATTATATTTTGTAAGTGTTTTGTTTTGAGCACACAAAAGTCATTAAGGCACTGCCTACTTTACTTCATTAGACAATTCAAAATTTAATGAGCTAAAGGCTTGGGAGCTATAAAAACATCACTGAAACATTGTTTACATCATAAAGTAGAATTATAATGAAAGCTAAAAAGCCAAAAATAGTTGAAGTAAATAAACATAGTATCATTCACAATAGGGTAGAAGACCATAATCCAAAATAGTCCCCAGTGTATAAAATTCTAATAATTCTTCATATCATCTCTTTAGAAAATTCTCTATTGTCTTTGAGTTAGAGAAGAGGTGGCCAACTCTTTGATCTTAATTTGGTTAAGAACACCTTCTTGAACATCCACCTACCTTATTGGATAGCTCATTTTCTAACACATTGAACTCGTGGTAGATATGCATGCATTTGAAAAAATTGAACCTAAATACCTACTCTATGACTTCAGTAACTAGATGGGATAAGACAATGTCTTGGTTTTGGAAGTCTCCATTCAATGATCCAATTACTACCTTGGAATCCCCATATAATTGTAGCGTTGAGATGCATCTATATAGCATGATTCCAAATATAATGTACATTGCCTTAAGTCCTTCCATATCGTTATTTTGCCTCCCTAGTCCATAGAGGAAGGTGACTAAATGATTGTTGGAAAAGAAAAGAAGATCGTCGTTGCCACACAAACCTAGGCTCCCCCTTAAAGATTCATTAAAAAAATCCTATGGGTTTCTCTTGTCTATCTCCAATTAGGGGATCAATCTAGGCATCTTCCTAATCCCTATGTGCTTGATCCCTTCATATGCAAACTTAATTTTATAAAAGACTTGTAATGGGAAGAGACCTTGATCATGAAAGATTGCATCATTTATCACTAGCCAGATTTCCTAACACGCTATGAAGGGGAGTTTGTGATGCTTCTATACAACCTTGTGATCCATCGACCTTTTCAGGGCATCCTCCACTATTTTCCCTCCCAATTCCATTCATGTTTGAAAGATCTTTGTATGTTGACCAAACCTCCATAGTATGATGGCAATTGATCAACAAGTGGTTGGGAGACTCATCATAGTTTTTGCACAAGGCACATCAACTTGATATTTGATGACCTCTCCTTATCAAAACCTCCTAAGTGAGAACCTTATTGGACATAGAAATCCAAATAAACCATTGAATTTTAAGAGGGGCTTGAATCTTCCAAAGCTTGGACCACCACCATTTTGATTAATCCCCCTGCTCCTCCTAAAAGATTATTGTGTACACAAAACTAGTAGCATACCGTACTCTTGATGCAATTTTTTTACCAAACCAACATATATTCTTTAGTGCGAAGTTTGATGAAACAAGAGGCTAATAGTTGCATAAAGGCATGCCACTCCCTTGCTTGCTCTCCTTATGTGCCTATGAAATTCAATGATTTACACCCTTCTTTCCACAGGCTAATTTTTGCATAAAGGCATGCCACTCCCTTTCTTTCTCTCCTTATGTGCCTATGGATTTCGATGATTTATACCCTTCTTTCCACAAGGTGGAATTGATGGGGTTGTGATCATCTACCAAATAGAGAATGTTATTATGTCTAAGAGTGTTTAGTAACCCTTCTTTTAGAATTTTTGTTACTTTTCTACCTATCCAATGGTCCACTCCAATAGGGACCCTCTCCCAACTTCCAATCATCCATGCCAATCAATTTCCTATGAGGGGAAATGATAAGACTAATACATTCTAGATGATGAAGGCACTGACAAACATTTTGATTGGAATCTTAATCCACTCCTCCATTGAGAAGGTCTCTATATACTTATGAACCATCACCTTGCTACAATGCTTCACCAGAGACGTGTCTCCAAAGACTATGTTGTGACTACTTTGTCAAAATGATAGATATTCTTTAGTCCCCACACTCCCATATTCTTAGGCTTGCCAATCTCTCCCATCTAACTAGAGGCATGGTCCTTTTTCTTTTTTCCCTATAGAGGAATTTGAAAACCTTTTGGATTCTATTTCATATTTTTAGGTATATATTCAAGTGAGTTCTAATAGACATGTATGGATTCCAAAACTACTCTCACCATAGTTAATATCCCATATCAACCATCTCATGCGCCATAAATAGATTATTTTCTCAAATCTTGTTATAGAACCAAATCCAATTTGGTAACTATATGTTAGAATAATGTTGATGTGCTCGTTTCACTATAGACAATGCTACACCATTGTCACCCAACCATACTCACAAAGTCATCCCCGATTACCTTAACCTTTGATAGAAAGAATGATTCCAGGAAGCCACACCATAACCAACAGATAACCAAGAGAGTGCACCTTCTCCAAGGGTAGCGTACAAGAGAAAGTACCAAAAAGACTGAATAAGAGAAAGTTGTACAACTGCAACTGTTGTTGCTCCTCCTCCAAACTTGCACATTGTTTCTAGGTGACTGAGAGTGTGTGAGTGAGTGAATAAATGAGCCAAGACATCCTCTATTTATATTAATCTGTCCAATGAATTTTCTAGCTGGGTCGACCTGACTTTTTGGTAATTGTAGTTTTTGTTTATCTTTTTCCTGTGAAGCCGACTTATCTTCCTGGAGGAAAATACCTTAATATTATATATTTTTTCTGAGCCGCCATATCTTCTAGGTTTTTCACACATTTCTTTAGGGTTTCTCTTGCTTCCATAATATTCTATTCTAGTAAAAGGTTACATATGGATGTTAATACCTCCCACAACTACCCTAATATCAACACTCCCTCTTAGCTAGGGAGGTATTAATGGTCTCAAACACATCCATCCATATTCACATGGCATGGAAAAGACTCACATAGTCTTGTAGACCATGCTATAGGTAGGATCATCATAGATCAAGTCACAAGTATCATCATCACTATCAACATCATCTGGTAGCAATCTGCCATCAAAACATATCATTGTACTTGTTCTTGGTACTCTTCTGTCATAAACAATATCACAATATCCATGAGCCTCATTTAGCTATATTGGTGATCCATATCCACCACCATGTGTCTAGTACCTCGAGTCATTCTTGTCCAATGACAAGAATCATGATCTCATTGGAGCCACATTCACCTCATAATTGAGCCTCTCATAGGATTACTCTGTGAATGCATTTAGATTGATGCTATCGGACACATGTGTCTAGCACCTCGGGTCGTTCTTGTCCCATGACAATAATTATGACCACATCGGAGCCACACACACCTCATGGTGATCCTTTCATAGGATCACTTCATGAATTCATTCAACTCGATGTTATCGGACAAATGGAATTGCACCTCAAGCACCTTGAGTCTTTAGTCTGTCGAAGAGTATGCCGAGGCACATCTACTCCGGATGTAGATGTTCCCTATCTCCATTGGTCTGCAGCCCATTTCCTATGAAGATAGAGTCGGCTCGATGCTTATCAGGGCTACTTACCTACTCGTGATATTTTCAAGGCTCGATGCAATTCACACATAGGAGATCTAGTAACAACTTGAATCTTCAATCCATTGAAGATTACATCTGGGTCTATTCCCACATGATCAAGTTCGTTTAATCAATCTTTGGAATATCGACACAATGCTGCAATCATCAATACTCCCCAAGGGAAGCATTTGCATTCCTTCCAAGCTTTTCCTAGATAGAGGCTTAGTGCAAATGTCAACTATCTCCTCATTTGTGCATAAGTGATGGAGCCTCATTGCTCCTTCCTGCACCATGTCTCTAATGAAGTCCCGCGAGATCCTTAGAAAAGACACCCTGCTTCATATCTTGTGTCAATGACTATGATATATGACTAAGTGCTACAAATATTTTCTTCCATGCTTGTCTAAAAATCCTGCTTGATCCCAAGCTGAAGTAGCACCCCAAGTGCTAGATCTTTCTTTTACACTTCCAATCCAAAAATTGTATATCCCAACAACCATACTTCATCATCGAAGATCAATCATATATATCTATACCACAACATAGGTACATTCATGTTGTGTTGTAACCCAATAATACGGTCATGGCTCAACCATATACCGGCACAAGGTTCTCTTTGCAAAGCAAATGTCTATCTCGTCACACAACATCCTCAGATGTGTCGTCATAGGTGTGGCCATGGACTTCCTGTCCATCATGCTAAACCTCTTTAGTCCCCTCACTGAAGATCTCATCTGGTGTCAGCCACGCTTTCGATTTGATCAAGATCCTTCATCTCAAACTTTGAAATAAACTCCCTTTATCCGAGAGAATCCTCGTACCACGCTTTTCTCTGCTGCATGCCCCTTTTCATTCTACAAAGTGTCACAAAATTATGATTGATTCTTCTTAATCACTGACTCCTTCTGAATCTGACTCCCTCTCAGATTTATCTCTTATGACCTACCTGGAACAAGAAACAAGAACAACAAAATCTCCATGGTATCCTCTATGGAAGATATCATCCCTGAAGTCTAGGTCAGTAACAAAGAACGTCTCCTAAAGGAGATCAACTTCATCTCATAAGCAATAAGCATTTACATAAGAACAAGAATATCTCCTAGAGAGGAGATCAACAAGTGTATCTCTAGTATTAAGGGTTTAGTATAATGATCATAACTTCAATAGATCAAGATGCAACATAAGATCATAATAATGCCATAATAGCTAGAGGCATATCAATTTTAAATAATCAAACCTAAAGTCTTCACTGCTAGGGAGGGTGCGCTTGTTCCTCTAAATGTATTGAATTCACTGCTTGGACAAGGTCTCTTGTACATCCCCTGCAAACACACTCATTCTTTATTGGATGATATAAATTGAAAAGAATATACAAGTGCATACCTTCGAAATTTGTAGTATCGTTTAGCTTGTCTTCTAATATGAAACTAGACACCATCTTGACAAGAAGAGGTTAGAAACTGAATAAAAAAGGTTCAATGATTAGAACAAGCTAGAAACCCTAAAATTTCAACTTTGACAAAAAAAATTGACCAAAAGTCAACCTTTGACTTTGACCCAAAAACTCAATCTCGATGTTTTGTTGGTTGAGGGCACCAGAGGGCGTGTTAGGCTAGGGATACCAAAAAATTAGGTCCAATGCTTCATTGAAAGTGCCCAAGAATTTAGGTTTAGGGTTTACTGTAGCTGTAAAATCATAAACCATGGTTACAACTGCAACTGGTGCTACAACGAGCTTGACAAGGAACTCTCAATATACCTTCCAACGGTTAAATTGTTCTAAAGGCAGTTTGGGCCTATAACCTGTTAGAATAATGTCGATGTGCTCGTTTCACCATAGACAATGCTACACCATTGTCACCCAACCATAGGCACAAAGCCACCCCCAAGCACCTTAACCTTTGACAGAAAGAATTATTTCAAGAAGCCACACCATAACCAACATATAACTAAGAGAGCACACCTTCTCCAAGGGTAATGCACAAGAGAAAGTATTAGAAATACCGAACAAGAGAAAATTGTACAACTGCAATTGTTGTTGCTCCTCCTCCAAACTTGCACATTGTTTCTGGGTAACTGAGAGTGTGTGAGTGAGTGAACAAATGAGCCAAGACATCCTCTATTTATATTAATATGTCCAGTGATTTTTCTAGTTGGGATGACTTCACTTTTTGGTAATTATAGTTTATGTTTATCTTTTTTTTGTGAAGCTGACTTGTCTTCCTGGAGGATATACCTTAATATTATATATTTTGTTGAACCAACATCTTCTAGGGTTTTCACACATCTGTTTATGGTTTCTCTTGCTTCTGGAATATTCTATTCTAGTCAAAGGTTACATATGGAGGTTAATACCTCCCATAGCTGCCATAATATCAACACTATATTCATTGTCTTTCAATGCAAATCCTGGGTATTTGAAACCCTTATTGAAGTCATTGACCTAAAAGAGTAGGTTTGCAATGATAACCCTCTCACGCTCAGGACTCTCTTGTGAAATGAGATGGAAGACTTGAGATTGTTGATCACCATACAATTTTTTTTCCCATACATCTGTAAGACTCGATGAAAGGTCAATGCACCACTATGAGAGAATTTTCCAAACAAAAGAATATCATCAACAATCAACATATGAGTTAGTATTAAACTCCTTCCAATCTTAATACTTTTTATATCTCCATGGAAACTTTCATGTATCAAATACCTACCAAGTCCTTTTGCACCAATAACAAGACAAGGAGGGATAGGGGACATCCTTGCCTTAGTCTCTTAGATGGCTTGAAAAAATCAATGGTTGATTCATTGGTTTAAAAGGGAAAGAAACAGATAAGAAACAATGTTCTACCGAGTTCACAAACTCCAATTTACATCCAAGTTGAAAAAGTATTAACCTAACGAAATCCCAACCGAGCCTATCTTTGCTTTTAAGAGATCCTATGCAATGATGAAGGATGGAATTTTTTCTACCTTGATAGAGTGAATCCCTTCTTGGGTTAACCTATAGCTTCATTGATTTGTTAATTATTGAGGAATCCACACTAGTCCTTAGAGATAGAGGGAGACAACACAACCTTGAGTCTCCTTTCTATGTACTTGGAGATGATCTTGTAAACAATGTTGCATAAGTATATAGGCTGAAAATCTTCAATCGTATCGAGTGTATCTTTTTTAGTTATCATTGCCAAAAAAGTGGAACTCAAAGCTCCCAAAAGTATCCTAGATTCTTCTACTATTACCAAAATGCCATCTTCCAACAAGTCATGGAATTTTGTGTAGAATTCTATTGGTCATCCATTTGGTCCTAGACTCTTGTCATTCTAGAAAGAGTCTACTACTTCCTTGAGTTCCTCTATCACTTCTAGCATAAGATCATTGTTTCAATCTCCATCTACTAACCTTAGAAAGTGAGATGAAAACCTTACAATCTTTTCTATATTAACCCTCACTTGATCCTTAAACAACTTTTGGAAGTGGCTTACCCCAACTAATGCTATGTCTTGAAACATTGAAACCCTCTTTCCATGTCCATTTTGAATGTCCAAAATGTTAGTGTTTTTAGTTCAGGCAGGTGTTTTCGCAAGGGTGTCTACTTGTGGAAATCATCATTAAATGTATCTATACCTTTTCCTAGTGATTCACTTTATTAATTAATTAATAAAGTGAATGTTTTTTTGTAAAGTGGCTTAGGAAAAAAGTCACTTAATGATTTAATTAAATGATAATTGTTGATCTCACGATCTAATCTTGACCGTTGAGATTAGGTAAGTCTCCCAGGACAAAAGATGGGATGGATAAAGGAAAAGACACATTCATTCTTCATTTCACAAGTCATGTGAGAGAAGAGAAGAAAAATCAAACTCGATTTTTCAGCTTGGCGATAAGACAAAACAAGTTGCATGCATCCCAAGGTAGAGTACACACATTCTAGCAACAAATCTGTACAGATGAGTCACACGTGTGAGTGCAGATCGCATCCATTACAACAGATTGCACACAATATGAGAATGATGCATTTATTGTAATAGCATATTCGTACAGATCCATATGGACAACCTCAAAGTTTCAACAACGCGAGTTTCAATAGTTGAAGTTTCATGGGCGCAACATCAGAGTTTCAACATCGTCGAGTTTCAATCGATTGAGTTTCAACAACGCTGAGTTTTAGTCGTGAATTTCAACAGCCTCAGAGTTTCAGTACCACGATGATTGAGGCACTGTGGTTCAAGTTTGAGACTTGGTTTGTGGTTTTTTTTTTTTCTCAAAGCCATTATGTTGTATGTCAATACTAGATCTTCCAATATGCTTCAGAAATAAACCAATAACAAACATGAAACCATTCACTGAAATAAAAAACACTAGAAATAAATAAAACCATTGAGGTAGGGTAACACCATATATTAATCCTTACGGAAGGATAAAACTCCTCAAGTAATATTTGCTTGTACATTCACAATATTCTTCTTCATGTCAATGACATTGCTTGCATATCCTTTTATAGCATTCTCTATCTCCTAGCAACATTCTAGAGTAGGTATCTTCTAGAAATCCCATTTATTATTTCTAACTACCTATTTATTATATGTAACTACCATAGTGGGCCTTATTTAATACCATGGTGGACCTAGTCCTCCTTACATTGAATGGCCTCCACTAATAATATCCAACTCTATTCCCATTGGGTACTTCCCATATTACCACCCATATTACCTCCCTAAGTATATTACATTCCACCCCCATTAAGCATGTTTCATCCCCGAAACATGAGAAGAGACCATATGATAGGACCGACTAAGATTTATAGCCAACTAGGACAACATACGCCCATCCATCCATCATAATGGAAGACGAACAAGATGTCCAACTATTTCCTTTCCACTGTGAGCTTGCGTCATATCATGTTGATGTTTCCATGGGATTTTTGTTTGATCTTGATGTCTTCATGTAATGTTGGTAGTCCTCCATGTACCACTTGATTGGTTTCCTTTCTTGTTCCATGCTGGTGCATGCAGGGGTTAATTCTCACGCCCTTGCCTTGATCATTGTTATTTCTCTATATGATGTGGATGGTGATATACCATGACTCTTGTTCTTTTTTCTTCAAATCTACAACACATTGTTCCTTTGAGTCACTGACCACCTTAGCTTCTTTACTATTTTCATCCTATGGTTTTGCTTCTTCCGCTTCTATAAAATATGCCTTTGATTCAACTTTAGAATCTGCAATAACTTTTGTGCTTGTTGTCTTGGGCCCTTCTTTCTGACTAAGAGACACATCATGCAATGTAATTTTTTTTTTTGTACCACATCTTAAAAAACTTCTTTTGCACATTAAGATTAACAGTACCAACTGAATCCATCCAAGGATATCCCAAAACAATATCCACCTCACCCATATCTATAGCATAAAAGTCTGAATGCAACACATATTTATCCATGGTAATATTCAAGTCTTTAAAAATTTGAACATTTTCACCGACAATCTGTGTGCTTCGAATATTCGTTGCCAGAACTTGCAATCTATTAACCATTTGAACATTGATAAAATTTTGTTAACAACTAGGGTTAATAGAAACAATGACATTTTCTTTATGAATACAACCTTGAACCTGTAATATAGATTTGCCACCGAAAAATAAACACTTGGTTCTCTCTTTATATTGATTTCTCACTTGAGACCACCTATCTAAAAGTAATTTTTCCAATTCTTCATTTGGAAGTTTTTTCAGCTTGAAAAAGTTCAATGATTCCCTCCATGTTAAGGCATCATCTCTGAAACAAAGACATAGCACAAATTTCCAATTTTCTTTCCATTCTGACTTGTGGCACTTAAGAAATATCATTCCTAGTAAAATAAATCTTTCTTGGAAGAAATATGCAACAAAAACTAAGGTTTAAAAATAACCTACTGCAAAAAATCACATCTTTTTCTGGAAAAACCCTGAAAAACTATCGAATTTAAAATGCTCATAACTTCACTATCCCAGACTCCGTTTCGGCTGATAGTTTTTTTGAAATTGGGTATTTTTCCGAGAGGAATCCAAATATCCAATAAATTTATGAAATTTTTGAGTAAAATCTCAGATATGAGGCTGAAGTGCGTCGCCCCCTTTTTTCTTTAAAAAAATCTGCCAAAATAACGAAAAAATATTTCCCTTCTTCACCCAAGGAAAGAGCTATGATACCAAATGTTGTATATCAATACTAGATCTTCCAATATGATTCAAAAATAAACCAATAACAAACACGAAACCATTCACTGAAACACTGAACACAAGAAATAGATAAAACCCTTGAGGTAGGGTAACACCATATATTAATCCTTATGGAAGGATAAAACTCCTCAAGAAATATTTTCTTGTACATTCACAATATTCTTCTTCGCGTCAATTACATTAATTTCATATCATTTGATAACATTTTCTATCTCCTAGGAACATTATAGAGTAGGTATATTCTAGAAATCCCATTTATTATTTCTAACTACCTATTTATTATATGTAACTATCATAGTGGGCCTTATTTAATACCATGGTGGACCTAGTCCACCTTACATTGAATGGCCTCCACTAATAATATCCAACCCCATTCCCATTGGGTACCTCCCATATTACCGCCCATGTTACCTCCCTAGGTATATTAGACATTATCCCTGTGAGGGGAGCTCTTGTAAGTTTTGATGTTATTGATGAAGAACTAGTATTGAAGAGAAGAAATTTTGTGTACTGTGTGTGATTGTTTTTCTCATTATTTTTCATTGCATGCAAGAGTTATTTATTTCAGAAATACTTTAGATCCAATATGATTTCTTACTTAGTTGAGATTGCAAAAATAATTAACATGGTATTAGAGTTTTGGCTTTGAGATAAAATCAGATCTATTGTATTCAATGCAGATCTCTTCAACATGTTAAAAAGACAAGGCAAATATATTGTGTACAACTCATCTTAGCCATGTCAGTAACCAGTGTGAAAGTTGAGGATAGACTAGATGGGGCTTCCAATTTCTTGCCATGGAAGGAAATAATCTTAGTGATCTTGAAGGAATAAGAATTGTGGGATGTCGTCATAAACCATTCTCTAGCTCCAGCACAGACATCAGCGTGTATGCTAGCAGTGGTAGACATAGTAGTGTAGACATCCTGGGATAAGAAGGATATCAAGGCGCAAATAGTGATCCTTGAAGCCATCAAGGATCATCTTAGTCAACATGTTGTAGAAAATACCAAATCTAAGGAGATGTATGATGCCCTTGTGTCACTCTTTCAAAGTGACAACATGAGTCACAAGATGATCCTCAAAACAAATCTCAGAGAATGCATAATGTCCTCTTCAGAAAATGTGAGAATCACTCAAATCCGTGACCAACTTGTAGTTGTAGGTGAAACATTTCTTGATGCAGAGTTAGTGAATGTTGCCTTGAATGGTTTTTCCAAGACATGGGAGCCATTCATCATGGGAATATGTGCCATAGAGAAACTCCCCAAGTGGGAGAGACTTTGAGATGATTGCATTCAGGAGGAGGCTCATAAAGAGTCCAGATCTGGCAAGTAGGGAGGAGGTTTAGAAAATGATAACTTGGCCTTGGTTAGCAAAACCAAGAAAGGGAAAGTCAAAGTTTCCAAGAAGGTTGAGAGTCAGGGAGAGGGAAAACAATCAGGATAGAAGAGAGATATGAGAAATATCAAATTCTATATCTACCATAAGAATGGCCACTTCGCCTCTTAGTGTCCACAGAGGAAGAAAGGCATAGGGAAACCGTCAGTAGTTGCAACATCATCATATACACAATTGAGCGAGCTTGCATGCAAGTTCCAGAGTGATTGTGCATTTGTTTCTTGTCTTTCTACCAACACCACTCCCAAGGGTGCATGGTACTTGCACAATGGCACATCTCACCACATGACAGAGGATAGAAATATATTCATCATCCTATCAGAATATGGCTCAGATATCTACATAGAACTTGGCGATGAGACCAAGTATCTGGTACAGGGTCAAGGGACAGTGCAGTTCCAGTTTGAGTCAGGATGATCCTTTGATGCACATGACATACTATACTTACTTGGTCCGAATAAGAACATGTTTTCCATCTTAGCCATGGAGGAAAAAGGTTATGAGGTCAAATTCTGGAGGGGGCAGATATTCATTCGCCTAGAGAGAGCCATTCCAGACACTGCTGTGAGGATTGGAGTTTGGGATGGGAAATTTTATAGACTTCATGGACAACTTGCATAGGCATTGTTGTACACCAATGGGAGATTGTGTGATCTGTGGCACATTAGGATGGGTCATCTCCATCACAAAGCTCTACCATTACTGAGGAAAATGGTTACTGGGCTTCTAGAATTCAGTCTAGATCAGCAGGGGGGTGTGCAAAATGTTGTGCACTTGGAAAGAATGTCAAGGAATCCTTTCCTAGAAGTGAGAGGCGATCCAAGGGCATCTTGGATCATATCCATTCACACGTCGGGGGGCTAATGTCAGTAGTTTCAGTGAAGGTAACATTCTACTATGTGACCTTCATTGATGACTTCTCTAGGAAGTCCTAGATCTACTTCATGAAGACCAAGGATGAGGTCTTCAATCACTTCCAAGATTTCAAAGCTCTGGTGGAAAACATGATAGGAAGGAAGATCAAGACTCCGAGGATAGATAACGGGGGTGAGTACACCTTTATAGAGTTTCTTGATTTCTGAAAGGAGGTAGGGATTAAGAAGGAGAAGACATTGGCCTACAACCCTCAGTAGAATGGGGTTGTAGAGAGGAAGAACATGTCCATCATCAGTGCAGTGAAGGCCATGTTGCATGACTAGAATTTGCCTATGTATTTGTGGGCATAGGCCTGCAATACAACTGTATATTTGTAGAACATGAGTCCACATCGGATATTGGAGGGGAATACTCTAGAGGAGGCATACACATGTAGTAGACCTAAGATAGGACATCTCAGGATATTTGGTTTTCCAATCTACATCCACATTCTTGTGGAGAAGAGGAAAAATTTGCATCCCTCAAGACATAGGGGCATTTTGGTGGGGTAAAGCGAGGATTCAAAGGCCTATAGGGTGTTCTTTCCATATCAATGTAAGACAATGGTGAATTAAGATTTCAAGTTCGAGGAGAACTTGACATCTAGGAAATATCAGGACCTACCAGTGGATGCAGAGGGATCACAACAGCTGGTACAAAAGATAGAGTTGAGAGTATAGACTTCCAATATAGAGAGCCAAACTCCAGTGGAGGTAGAGGAGTAGTCAACTCTTTCAAATTTAGTCAGGAGACCCAGGTGGTTTGAGAATACCTTGCGGGACACTCAGGAGCATGTTGAGCCTCCCAGGTCCACATTTAGGGAGAGTAGACCTCCACGGAAATTTCCACAGTATATGGATTTGATGATCAACATCATAGAATCTGAGATTTCTAGTTATGAGGAAGAAGCCAACCAAAAAGTATGACGAGATGCCATGGTGGAAGAACACAACTCCATCATGCACAATGATGTATGGGAGATTGTGTCAAGACGATAGGGGAAGTTAGTTAGGTTAATTTACAAGGTAAATCATGCCACAAATGGGAGTGTGGAGAAGTACTAGGCCAAAATTGTGGCTCGTGGTTTTTCTCAGAGAGAGGGAGTGGACTATGAGGATACTTTTTCTCTTGTATCCAGATTCTCCTCTATACGAGCAATTATATCTATAGCTTCTAAAATGGGTTGGATCTTTCATCAGATGTATGTGAAAACTGCCTTCCTCAATGAAATAATTGAGGAAGAGGTATGCATTGAGAAACCAAAGGGGTTTGAAGTCCATGATAAGGAGACATATGTTTACAGGCTTAAGAAAGTCTTGTATGGACTCAAATAGGCACCCAGGGCCTGGTACTCTGGGATCGACACGTATCTGTAGGACATGGGCTTCATCAAGAGTGAGGAAAATTCCAACCTATACTTCTTGTTGGTTAGATATGAGATCCTCATCTTGGTTTTGTATGTGGACGATATCATTCTGAAAGGTTCTAAGAGACTGATTGCAGGTTGTCAGTGAGATCTAGCATCAAAATTTGAGATGAAGAACACCAGGCTTATGCACTATTTTCTGGGACTTGAGGGTTGGAAGCGATAGTGTGAGATCATCCTCAAACAGAGGAAGTATGTGTTAGATATTCTGAAGAGATTCAGGATAAAAGATCGATGGCCACTCCTATGGTGACCAACCTAAAGAAGATTGATTCTTCAATTTCAGAGTTGGCAGATCCCAGACTATACATGCAATTGATTGGTTCGTTGATGTATTTGGTCAATACTTGATGAGACATCTGCTTTTTTGTCAACACCCTAAGCTAGTTCATGGTGGATCCGAGGGAGGTTCATTGGGTGGAAGTAAAGCATGTGCTCAGATATTTGCAGGGCACAGTGGGATATGGTTTGCAGTACCTTGGTGGTGATGGAGTGAGGTTGCAGGGGTACTCTGAATCAAATTGGACAAGAAATGATACATATCAGAAGATCACTTTAGGGTCTTGCTTCAGTTTCAGGTCAACAGTTATTTCCTGGTTCAGCAGAAAGCAAACTTCAGTAGCACTGAGTTTAGCAGAGGTAGAGTACACGGAAGCCATTTTTTCTAGTTGTGAATCCATCTGCCTTCACAAGCTAGTCACGTGATTGTTTGCTCAAGAGATTGAGCCGATAGTGATCCACTGTGATAACCAGAGTTGCATCAAACTCTCGGAGAATCCAGTGTTTCACTACATGTCTAAGCATATTGAGATTAGATACCATTTCATCAGGGACAAAGTGCAGAAGGGAGCATTTCAACTTCAGTATATTCCTACAAATGAGTAGTTGGCAAACATTTTCACCAAGCCCTTGGAAAAGGGAAAATTTGTTCCATTTTGGGACAATCTTGGGGTGGTGGAGAATACCTTCCTCGCTAAGAGGGAGTGTTAGTTTTTGTGGCCCAGACATGTATTTTCTCAAGGGTGATTACTTGCAGAAATCGTCATTAAATGTATTCGTACCTTTTCCCAGTGATTCACTTGATTAACTAATTAATAAAGTGAATGTCTTTTTGTAAAGTGACTTTTAATTAATGCAGTGACTTAGGAAAAATGTCACTTAATGATTTAGTTAAATGAGAACCGTTGATCTCACAATCTAATATTGAATGTTGATATTAGGTAAGTCTCCCATGACAAAAGATGTGATGGGTAAAGGAAAAGACACATTCATTCTTCATTTCACAAGTCATGTGAGAGAAGAGAAGCAAAATCAAAGTCAATTTTTCATCTTGGTGAGAAGGAAAAACAGGTTACACGCATCCCAAGGAAGACTACACACATTCCAACAACAGATCCGTACAGTTGAGTCACACATGTGAGTGCATCCCACATCCATTGCAACAGATTTCATGCAATATGAGGAGGTAACATTTATTGCAACAACAGATCCGTATAGATTTGTACGAACAACCTCAAAGTTTCAGTAGCGTTGAGTTTCATTCAATTGAGTTTAAACAGCCTCAGAGTTTCAGAAGCACTATGATTGAGGCACTGTGGTTTAAGTTTGAGACTTGGTTTGTGGTTTTAGTTTTTCTCAGAGCCATTATCCCTGTGAGGGGAGCTCTTGTAAGTTCTGATGTTATTAATGAATAACTAATCTTGAAGAGCGAAAATTTTGTGTACTGTGTGATTGTTTTTCTCATTATTTTTCGGTGCATGCAAGAATTATTCATTTCAACAATAGTTATTAGATCTGATCAGATTTCTTAGTTAGCTGAGATTTAAACAAAAATAACACAAAAGGGTGTTAGAGACCTTCCTTTCCTTGACATAGTTGTGGAAAATTTTGGAATTTTCATTTCCTTGAAACAATAACACTGCTCTATTCTTTTGTCTTTTCTTGGATTCTTTCCACAACAATTCCTTCTTCGTGTCTTCTAGGTTTTTGAATTTCAGCTTCTCATCATCTGAAAATATGCATGAAGAGTCTCTATTGTAAACCCTAGATATTTTCTCTTCAATACTGGTAAGTTGGCTTAGGGATTCTTTGTACTTATTTTTAGCCTGGTATGTGTTTAATCCCTTCACCCTTTTTATATTATCATTAAATTGATAGATATCTCTCTCCTCCCCTTCTCTATTATGTCTCCTCCATTCTTTATTAACTATGTCAATTAACTTTGGTTCCTTGAGCCAAAATGAGTTAAATTTGAAAGGGCAAGGGGTTTTATATCTATTTTTTTCACTTGTAGAAAAATAGGAACATGATTTGTTAATCTTCCTTCTCCTACCCATGATTGAGATCTTTCTATATTCTCCAGTACACTCTCTACCATGAAGAACCTATCTAATCTCTTGGAAATTCCATCACTTCCAACATGTAATATCCACCTATAATTTATTGTTTTTCTAACTATTAACAACAACATTATGAATTAAAAACCAACAAAAGAATCAATTCGTCAAATAATCAGTAATGAAAACTACTAATGATATAACTAGAAATTACAATTTGTTATGTAGTGAATGATATTAACAATTTACAAGTGTAAATAAAAACGAGAGATTACAACTTATTAATTTAATAACTAATTAACAATTTATGAATCAACAACAAGGAATTAACCATTTATAAAAGAACTAACTAATAATGTGTAGGGTTGCTTGTAACTCAAGCTTAGTAGATCTTATAGGAAGGAAAGAATACAATGACAGACTAACAAGGACCAACCAACATCTAGCTACCAACAACAAATTGGGCAATAGTTTGGGGGACAAAACTCTCCACCCAATGAGTTCTCTCAATCAAAGATTGTGAGCCTTTGACCTCTCAATCACTAAGGTTATACCCAAATTCAATAACAACCTCTCCTCATAACTCCAAGTCTAAACAACACTCTCACCTCCACTTAGACCAACAAGATCTCTATTTCAAAGAGCATGGAGAAAAATTAACGGAATGGAACCCCCAAATCAATAAAAAAGGGCCCCTCATTAGATTCCTTAGTCCCATGTTGGTCCTTTATATTTGTTTGTATCTTATCCACAAAGGTAGGACATTTTTTCCCTTGAGGCAATGGACTCTCTACAAATCGATGATCACACATCATTTCCTCCTCATGTAAATTATCAAAATTTTGGGACATTTTCTCCTTAATGGACTTGGATTTTTATCCCTAGTTATACCCAAAAGTATCCTAGCTACACTATTAGAAATTGACTCCTCAACAACATTAGAGGGCTTACCTTTGTCTCCTTTCACTTGTTGTTCCTATTTATTTAGAAAAGGAGAGAGTGGTTTGGTTCTATTTTGAACCTCTAGATTAGAGCCTTGTTCTCCAAAGATACTTTCATCCATGATGTTTTTCTTAGGAAAGGTGCCCATAAAGGTGGAAAATACTGCATTTGAAGGAGACCTTAACATAGTCCAAGTCCTACCTATAGGATTGACCTCCTCTCTCAGTGTTGTTGCTTCTGGTAGACCATACCCTAGGTTTATCTCCACACAAGTCCTTGCTATTATGGTGCTCTCAATGTTTCATGTCCATTCATCGATGTCCAAAATTTTCCTAGTTTTTTTCCTCGCATAGTTAGGGATCTTTCAAACAATAGTTCTAGGGGTAGAAAATGCAACTTAATCCACAAATGTTGAATGCCAACTCTCTCCTTTATATGGTCAAAGAGGGGAGTCCATTCTTTAAGGGATGAGATGGAGCTATCCCAATACCACTTAATCCAATGTATCATCTGTCCATTATTTCTTGACTTGAAGATGAATGTAATCCAACCATTGGTTGGAATATGCAAAATCGGTGCATAAACTCAACTGTTGTTTCCAAAATCTATGAATCCAATTGCCCATAGTTGTATCCGCAATCAAACTTCCATGAAATTTCCTCACTAAGGTTGTCTCCTAATAGATGAGAACTTTTCATTCACCACATAAACACCCATAACCAACATCATCTTCTCCCTCTTAAGCTTTACACACTTCACCTTTTTTCTCACCATTTCTCCAAATCCCAATCTACTTGTCTACTCCAATTCTCCTCTACACAACTCGATGCCCTTGACTTCCTTCAGAATGATTCTCAAGAGATAAAGGAACCCTTTTTTACTTTTGTATTGGTCACGAAATTGGGTCTACCCTTAGATCTAGTTCTACATTGTTAATTATATCTCCCTAATGCCCACCTCCTTCGATAAGACCTGTATATGATCATTGTTGCATATGGTCAGGGAGCACTCTCCTCCATGATTTCCTTTGATTACAACCTCAAATCACCTGCACTCCAAATCATTGCTTCTAACAATACTTCTAGAGCCCTCCATGCTTCCTTTGGATACCACCATGGCCTTTTTCCATGAGGGGTTTGGACTGGGTTAATGTGACTTAGACCTAGTAGGGGCACCATGAAGGCTACCCATACCCCCCTCACTTCTAAGATGGAAATAGAAGAGTTGGATGAACTCATCTTGTTTATGATATCTTCCTTCTTGGTGTATCCATTTTAACATTTACTATTCTATGAATCCCTCTGCTCCTTCGATGAGTCTCTTCTCCATGTCTCCCAAGATCAAATCGAAAGAGCTACCTTACTAAAAATTTATGTAAAGCGAGGTTAGTTGGTGAAGTATTGGGTTCTCATGGTGGATATTTATGTTCAAATTTCTTGGATGATATATGAAATTCAAAAGGAAAAATATCTTCCCTTTTTGGATGTTCTCATCTCTTGTCAACTTGATGGCACCCTCACCCACCAAGTTTATAAGCAAAATACTCACACCAAAATATACCTTCATGCCGATTCTCACAATCATCCATCCCAAAAATATTTCATACTAAAAACTTTGGCAAATCAAGTCATTCGAATCTCTACTCCCCATCTCCTTGAGAAAGAAAAATCCCACTTTACTAATGCCCTTGTGGCCAATGGTTACTCAATCTCCCAAATCAACAAAGATTTTCACTCAACCCGACATTCTAAATATAAAAATTATACATCCTCTTCTCCACATCTGTCTCTTATTTCTCCCTACATCCATGGCATTATTGATCACATTTCTAAGATTTTGGCCAAAAAGAATATCAAACCTCTTTTTACTCCATATAATACCCTTAGGCATTTATTCAGAACTGCCAAGGATAAATCCAACCCTATGTGTGGCCACAGAGTTTACCAAATTCCCTGCTCCTGTGGAAAATCATATATTATCCAAATTGGTGGATCTTTAAAAGCTTGTCTCAAGGAACATATCGCTAACACATTCCACAATCACGCCTCCAAGTTATTTATCGTCAAACACTCACATAATTATAAATACTTCATTTTCTTTAACTAAACTAGAATTCTTGCCTCAACACCTTTTCACTCCACTCATATCATTTGGGAAGTGATAGAAATTGAAAAACATCCTAATAATTTTAATTGGGAAGATGGTTAAAAACTTAGCCAATCTTACATGCCCACTATCCATCGTCTTTTGGATGCCTAGATTATTTTCACTCTTAGATGGATTCCTCTTTTATCTTTTTTATATCTCTCCTAACTGGCTTATATCCTCTGCCCCCTTATGGTATTCCTCTTATGTAATCCATCTATTCCCTCTTCCCTTACTCTTTTCAAACACCCCACACCCCCTTATTTTCCTTTTAACCTTTTAACATCCCCCTATGTTTCTATCTTGACCAATTCCTATTTTAGAAAATTTTGGTTTTAGTTTTTTTTTCCATTGTACCTCCCAATTTATATTATAATACAATTTTCACATCAACATTAATTAATTCACAACAACCTCCTGATTATTTTACTCATATTTTACAACGAGGTTATTTAATATTTTTCACCCTATAAAATCTTAACCTCGACCCTCTTTTCTATCATAACTTTATTTGTCCCTCATGAGGGGTGGAGTGTCCACTCAAAACATTGGACGTTTCAAAATCTTGCACGTGGTTTATCTCCAGAAAGTTAAAGAATAAAAATGTTTTATTATTTATGGGTTAATGCAGTGTAGAGTTGATAAGTACCCATGATACAAATACAATTACAAATACCAATTTAAGTGTTAAGGTGCAAACCTATGAATATGTTTTATTATGTATGTTGTTAATGTTGTGTAAAGTTCATAAGTCCCCATGAGAAATGCAAAAACATTTACAAATACCAATATAAGTGTTAAGGTGCAAACCTATGAATATGTAGAATATGCATATATTTAATACCATTTCAATGTTCAGTGCATCACAATAAAAACTTCAACATGTTCATTTCATCTGTAATGATTCACAATCCCATTCTCATATGTATATTTCATTCATAGAATCACTGCTCTTAAAAGATGGGATTATTGTCTAGAAAGACAACCATAAAGCTAAGAAACCTAGATATTGTATAGAGAGGGACTCCACTACCTATTAATGTATATTTATAATACATTTCAACAATCCAAAGAATAATAGTTTCCTATAAATCCCATGGATGCATGGTTTAGTGACAAGAAATGAGGTGAACATGCCTATATTAATGCAAACACTTGGATTTTGAACCCCCTAGATGACAACACCATTACAACAAGGAAGAAATCGAAATTGCCTAAGTTTAGAGGTGAGAATATTGTTTGTTTCATTTGTTACCAAAATAATTTTTCTTTTGATTTTCCCTTAAAGAATTAGTTAGAAGAATTAGAAGAAGTACAAGTTCAACTTGTTGTAGCATCGGGGCGTATTCCCACATTGGCCTTGGTGCCGAGCATGTGGGAATCTATGTTGGCACTCACATTGAATTTTTTGTTTTGGTGAAAACCCCTTGTATATTGAGCTAGATCTTGGTTGAGGCTTCACACCTACATGTTGGGGCTTCACACCCACATATTGGAATAAACAATTCTAATTTAATGTTAATTTTAGTGAAGGGCTACTTAAAGTAAGTTAAGGGTTTCTAAACTCACTTTAGACTCCTATAAAAGGAGAGGCAATGTGAGGAGACATTGTGACATCTCATTTTGACATTATGGAGTTGGCATAAGTGAGTGAGCACTTGTGCCAAGGAGATTGGGAGGAAAAATTTCAACAAGGAAAATCTTCACTTTGGAAAATATCGCCTAAGGTTTTTGGACATTCTATTTTTTGTTTTTTTGCTAAGGAAGGACAATCACACGTATGGTACGTACAGTTCATACAAATTATGTCAATAGTTCGTAAAATCTATAAGGATGACCTCAACAAGTCATACAGGTTTCATCCAACTAGGGTTTGTACTAGGTTTGCAAGTTGAAAGATTTTACGGATTTTGCCAAATTTGTAATTTGCCGGGAGGACTATTTTTTTCCTCAAAAATTCTCCATCAAAAAATTGATAGTACATAAATTTTTGTGTTTCTACTATAATTTTCTTTCATAATTTCAGTGTAAAATTATTTAGTGATAATAGCCCTAGTTAATTGTTTGAGGTCACTTGGAAGTAATTCTCAGATCTTAAATTGAATGCATTGATTTCCTTGAAAATTTGACATGGTGTTAGAGCATATGCTCTAGAGAGAGAGGGAGTCATCTCTTCAGACACAAGTGGCTACAGATTTTTTTTGCTACGGATTTTTTGTTCTAGGCAGGTCACAATGGTGAGCACTCTTAGAGTTAAGGATAGGTTGGAAGGGGCCACTAATTTCCGGGCCTGGAAGGCTAGGATCATTTTTCTCTTGGAAGAGAATAATCTCAAATATTATGTTGAGATGGTGATTCTAGATCGAAAGGATGCTCATGAATTGGAAGCTCATAAGAAGAGGGAAGTGAAGGACAAGCAGGTGTTGTTAGATTCTATGAAGGGTCACTTCATTCCTCATATTTCCAAGAAGAAGACAACAAAGGATATGTATGATGCTTTGGTGGGCTTGTACCAAAGTGGAAATACAAGCCAAAAGTTGATTTTGAGGCACCATCTCTAATATATTGAGATATCCAAATCAGACACAATTGCTAGCTAACTCATGAGGATCACTTAGATTCATGATCATCTTGTAGCCATTGGTGAGGCAGTTGATGACACATAGTTGGTGAATGTAGCATTGAATGGTTTTCCTGAGTCTTGGGAACCATTTGTGTAGGGGATTTGTGCACGAGAGAAGTTTCCACCATTTGATAAACTATGGATCAATTTCGTCGAGGAGGAGGCTTGGATAGATTCTAGGAATGGCAAGCAAAGAGGTTGTGATGATGAGAACATGGCCCTAGTTTCTCATGTTAGGAAGGGTATAAGAAACGATTATCCAAGGAGAGAAGCATCTCCATAACAGAGGAAGAAGGACCTCAATAAGGTAAAGTGTTTTGTTTGTCATATGCTAGGGCACTATGCTTCATAGTGTCCACAGCGGAAGAAAGGGAGTAAGAAGAAGCATGAATCATAAACCAAGGTGGATGTGGTTATAAATAGGCTTCAGAGGGAGTTGTTATTGGTATATTCCATTTATAGTGCACTTTCTGGTAGTGAGACTTGGTTTATGGATAGTGGAGCCATGTGTCATATGACAAGAGTACGATATTTGTTCGAGAGCTTCACAAAGTTTGATTCATATTTGTATGTGGAACTTGGTATGGGTACCAAGCATGTAGTGCACTAATCTAAAACAATGTCATTTCATATGGAGTCAGGAGATGTGTTGAGAGTGACAAATGTGTTATGGGTGCCAAAACTAAGGAAGATTGTGCTCTCGATCTTAGCGATTGAGGAGAAGGGCTATGCGATTTTATTATGAGATGGACATGTCTTTTCCATGCCTAAAGGATCTAGCTCAGACACAATAGTGGTTCTTGGATTTAGAGAGAGAAACATGTATAGGCTAAAGGGATAGCTTATCCGAGCTATGGCAAGTAGCAATAGAATGACATAAGACAAGGAGCAGGTAGCTCAGAAGGTTGTGCAGACTTAGAGGGAGTCATCATTCAATATACGATGGGAAGGATTAGCCTTCCAAGTATGTCAAGAGGAAATTAGAATTTAGAGGGAGTCAACCTTCATGTTCAAGTGGGAGAGAGTAATATTCCAAGACCATCAGGAAGGTGTCATGGATTGAAGAATCTCAGAAGTGGTAGACTTCTAGGAGCAGAGTGTCTTCCAAGAAGGGTCCATGTCATACAACAGGATTTGCTTATGTGTCATAGGGTGCAACCAATCAGGTGGATTGGAGAGAAGTTGTGGTAGAGGATATAGTGTGAGAGGCAGAGCCACTTCTAGTGTGGGAGTCTGACATACTTCTAGGTGATTGTGGAAGGAATACATCCCTCAATAAGAAGGAGTTTTGATACTTTTGTAGCATCGAGAGGTATTCCCACATGGGCCTTGGTGTCAGGAATGTGGGAATATATGTTGGCACTCACATTGAATTTTTTTTTGTGAAAACCTATTGTATATTGCATTGGGGATTGGTTGGGGCTTCACACCCACATCTTGGAATAAAAAATTATAATTTAATGTTGAGTTTAGTGAAGGGCTCCTTAAAGTAAGTTAAGGGCTTGTAAACTCATTTTAGACTCTTATAAAAGGAGAGCCAACGTGAGGAGACATTGTGACATTATGGAGTTGGCATAAGTGAGCGAACACTTGTGCTAGGGAGATTGGGAGGAAAAAATTCAGCAAGGAAATTCTTCACTTTGGAAAATATGGTCTAGGGTTTTTAGACATTTTGTTTTCTGATTTTTTGTTGAGGCAAGATAGTCGCACGTGTGGTACATACATTCCATACGGATGATGCCACTAGTTCGTACAGTTTGTACGGATGACATCAACAGGTCGTATAGGTTTAATCCAGCTAGGGTTTGTACCAGGTTTGCACATTGGAAGATTTTGAGTATTTTGCTGAATTTGTAATTTGTTAGGACTATTTTTGTCCTAAAAAATTCTCAATCAAAAATTTTGCAGAACAAAAAAATTTGTGTCTCTTGTGCATGGATGCTTTCTCTATGATATTTATGTTTCTATTGTAATTTTCTATCATAATTTCAGTGCATAATTATTCAATGATAACAACCCTAGTTTACTATTTGAGGTCACTTGGAAGTAATTCTCAAATATGAAATCGAATGCATTGATTGCCTTGAAATTTTGACACAACCAACCTTGAAGGTGAAGCCAATATCCTTAGGATCATTCCAAGTACATCATACTTCAAAGGAAACATTAGAGGTTTTGGGTGCCTTGACAAAATGTTTGGGCAAGTTTGTGGTAGAATGTATTGAACATGGTTTGCAAGGTGAAGACATGAATGGTCTTTGTTTTGTGAATGCAATATTGAGTTAATTGAAGGTGGTAGAATTGGTAGACACCAATGCAACCCATATCTTTTTAAGTGAATGCATTTCTATAGTGCTTCATTGTAAGCCTCAAAGAAGCATGGCCATGTTCAAGGTGGTGAAATCGATAGCGAAGCCATTAGTAGAAGTAGTTCATTTTGAACCTTTGAAGGTTGGGGAATGGTTTAACTATTTGGACTTAACAATGGCTTCATTAGATAACCATACAATCATCTTGGGCAAGACTTTCTCAAGATTTCGAAAGCAGTTCCTATGCTCCATGAGAACTATTTGATGTTCTTATCTATAGAACCAAGACTTGAGGTGTGCCTATGATAACTAGAAGTAAGTTGGGAAGGGTGCCAAGAATGTCAGTCATAAAGTTGATTGAAGTATCTAGTGAATCTCCAAATAGGCCTTGTGTCGTTGCACAACATCAAGAAGAGTTGATTTTATACAAAGCAACCTTGGGTGCCAAATATGGATAAGACCATACAAAGAGTAGGTTGGCAACATTGGAGACTTTGGTGGAGTTAGCCTTGAAAAATACTAAATTGTTGTGCACTTTAAGGAATCAAAATAAAGACATTGGAGGTAAGGATGAATTTGCACCAAGCGAGACAGGCCAGACATATGTCTCATTTTTTATGGAAAATAGTGTAACTATTAGGTTCGAGTAGTGCATGGAGGGACTCATCCAACAAGACTCTCAGTTGGACGCAGAAGTTGGAGATGAAGATTTCTCTAATCATGATGCAACTAAAATTGTAGAGGATTTCATATTATCCATGGGGATATATTATTTCCCATTGACAGTGAATTGGTTAGAAGAATTGGATTACACATTGTCGAAGGAGGCAATGTTTAGATACTTGAGCACGAAGCAAAAGTCAAACAATTTGGTTGGTAGTGGCCTTGGAAATGGATTTCCTTCTGCTTTTCTCTAACAAGTCACAAGGAAGCTCACTACTTAGGAGTAGGCAATTGAGTCTAGAGCACCCATGGAAAAGGTGTCGTGGAAAATTTTGTTTTGGAAATGACTTAACAGTATGGAGGTGAAGGTGGTGATCTTAACTTAGTTCAAAAAAGTTGTATAGGATGACTAAGTGTGAATGGAAAAAAACTATTTTGAGCATGAAGTTATGCATTCTTATGGTCTGGATGTAACATTTACATTGATCACCCAACTAGTTCAAGGCATGGGAGAGCTCAACATACATAAACATGACAAAGTTGGCTAAAGTACTAATGTAGTAGGTTTGGACATTGAACACTTGGACATTTTGATGACCTTCTTGATAAAGGTTGGATTGTGGCAGCAATAGGTCGTTGTAGTAGTGTTGGACTTAGATTGTAGCCACAATAGGAGGTAGAAAAAACAATAAAGACATTCAAGAGGTATTGTTGGAGAAAGTTGGGCAAAGGCACTTTGCTCAAAGAAATAATTGGGATGTGGGAAATTGCATAACAATTCTTGCAGTGATAATGTGGAGCGATTGAAAAAGTCAATTGTATATGGATGCATGGGTCTAGGAAGAAAACTCAAAGGATAACAAGTTATTGAGGATGTTGTTGGGGATGACAATGAATTTTAGTGGGGGAGCATGCAAGGCCCTAGCCTTGAATGGATTTGAGTATTTATGTCACATTATCACCACAATGGTCATTGACCGACATGGATGGACATTACGAAAGGTTGATTTCTATAAGAGTCTATTTTGGGCACCCTTACACAATGGAAAGATGCTCCACAGACATGTCAAGCGCCCTTGCTCAAACTGGACACACAACAAACCTACACTAGTTGGAGCACCAAGAGAATCTTGGAAGGGAACTTGGAAAGGGAAGGCAAATTGGGGGTTATAGCAGATGACCTTGTCTGATCCACAAGTTTGATGCATGATGAACAAGATTGGCATAGAGAACTTAACTAGATTTTATAGACTTGGGTGTTTTGAATACATGCATACCTAAGGAGTTGGGTGTTCCACACTTGGGTGTTATGATGGATGGAAAAATTCCCTTCGAACACAAGCATCTATGGAGCACAACCGTGGGATGCACTCATTGAGAACACATCCACCAAGCACACATCCATTAGAAACACTTGCTTGAAAGCCTTGTTGAGCATACTTGGGCACCTTGGGTGCACTTTTTGGGTGTGTGGCACTTTAGGTGCAACACCATTGGATATTAGACACTCGACAAACTAGTCACGAGGAGTGCATTTGAGAATACTCATAAATTGATAGTCTCAAATGGTGATGGAAATGGACTCAAAGATATGGACTCAAAAGGACGTCATATGAGAAAGATATGGTAGACTTCTAAAGATTTGGAAAAATAGGTAAAAATGGCAAAGGGTGGGTACCACATGGTATCACTGGAAGGATGACACATGGCACTATATGGATGACACATGGAATGCACTGATGCTAATGCGGCATTGTATGGATGATGATGTGGAATTGTACAATCATGACACATGGTAGTATGGATGATGACATGGAATTGTACGGACACCAGACGTGGCAAGACGACATTGTTTTGTGCTAGAAATTTGAGCCAAGTTCTATTGTATAAGGGCGTCTTATGCCCAGAACTTTGAGCCAAGTTCTTTTTTGCTATGTTTTCAATCCTTATTAGAAGTATGTAATATGTAAAGCTTTTTGATGAAGTTTTTTTTTAGGATCTTTTTGAGAGAAGTTCTTGGAGAGCCTCAAGAGACTTTTGCAGAGAATATTTGTAATATTGTTGAGAGAGAGTAAGTAAGTAAATTGCTTACAAATGTTTTATTTTTGTATGTTGTAATTCAGTGCCATTAGTCATCTATGGGAGTCATAGGGTGTTTATAGTCAAAAGTCTCACTTTACCGAGGCAAAGTTGATGGTGACATCTACACCTAAGATTGTGCAGCAGAATAGAATGCCAGTCCCAGGATGGGTCAATCTCTAAGTTAGTGCCATTGAGCATCTATGGAACTATAGAGTATTTATAGTCAAAAGTTTCAGTTTTCCAAGCCAAAGCTTATAGTTAAATATACACTTGAGTTCTTTGTAGCAGATCAAAATGTCCTTATTGAGAGATCCTTGTAAGTCCCAAGATAGGACAATGAGCCATATGTTGTGAGACCTTTTTTAGAAGGAGGATAACCACTTTATGTGAGAGCTTTATGCCTTGTAGACTAGTCCCAAGTTGGGAGAATGAAGTCTTTGCAAAGAAGAATTAATGAAGTGGTTTGTGGATTAAGCGAGCCCAAAGAGGTAGCCAAAATATTTGGTGAACTACGTTAACAACTTGTGTAGTGTTCCTTTTGACTTGTTGTTCTTACTTCACTTCATTTCAACATTTTAATTTCACATGTTAATTGTGCAAATTAATGAAGTTTTGGTAAAGTGAATTCAAATGATAATTGCAAATAGTCAGTAATGGTCATAATTCCCCAATAAGGTTGGATGTTAATGTATGCTTATGAGTTAAATTGACATCTAAGGATTTTTTGGATTAAGTGGTATCAGAGCAGGTTTGACAGGTATTTGCGAGTGAATCCAAACAAGGTGAAGGCACGCTTGAAGACTTCCAATTTGAAAGTGTAGGTCTTGGTTGCAAAAGGAAAACCATGGGAAACACATCAAAGCAAGAATGGCTTCAAGAGATCAAATAGATCAACTAAAGTATTAAGGCAGAGAATGTTGAGTTGAGAAGGTTGTTGCATAGATCAAAGGATGAGAAGCGAAAGTTGCAACTTCAGTTGCAAGCCATTGAAGAGTCTTTGGTAAAGTTTCAGAATGCAAAAGGATTAAAGAAACCATCCTTCACACCAGATTTGGAAACTGTTTCTGAGATACAGAGTAGAAGTAATTATTTGATTTCACATTTTTCCCATCAAGATGATTCTTTTGGTGCACTTGAAAAGCACACTAAAGGTGTTGGGTTGAAAATTCTAATAAAAATGAGATATGAAGGAAAATACCTTGGAGTTAATGGCCAAGGTATAGTTAATCCCATAGAAGTGGTAGAATGACCTTGTTGTGAAGGATTGGGTTATGGTAAAGTGGAATTTGGAGAATGCTCCAAAAAAATGGAGGCAAGAGATTATTCAAGTTACGAGTCTAAGTCAGTGCAGAAAGAACGCTCGCAAGTTGGTGGTGCATCACACCATGACGGTGACAATGATTGCAAGTCATCTCCAAAGAGAAATTATCATTTCGAAGGATGAGTTAAGTCAAGTCCTCCTCGTCAAGTCTGCACTAAAGACAACCATGAAAGGTATAAAGGTCATGATGACTTAAAATATTTCTTTGATTATAAGAAGTATAGTCATGCAATTCAAACCTTGTGGAATATGTACCCTTGCACTTTTTGTCGATCACCTAACCATTGTGTGACCAAGTGTTGAAAGAAGAAATATTTGTATAGGAATTTGATCATGTATGTTGGATATTTTCAGCTCGGGTAGTGATTCTTCGCAAGAAAGTACAAGAAGACCCATCTACACCATTACACAAGCCCTAGGAAGAAGTTGGAGAGCTAGGAAGAGAAGTCGGCCCCACCAGTAAAAGACAGAAATAATAAAACAAATTTGAAGGCCTAGAATAAGTAGTCGACCCCACATAGGAGCCCAGATTAGTATAAATATAGGACTATTCATTTCATTTGGATAGTCAAACAACTTCTTCTGCAGTGCGCACAAGGCAGTTGCATCTACAGTTTTGGTAATTTCAATATTTCTGGCTTTTTGGTATCATGGAGGGTGCGCCTCACTTGGAGAAGCTCTTTATTGGTTATTCTTGGTCATCTTATTAAAGTTCTAGGTCTTGGTGATGCTATCCTTGGGGAGGATCTTATCTGTATGGTATTTTGGCTATTGATGGTGATGTATTGGTAATATCTTGGACTGAATTATTCTATAGAAAAGTTGTTGGGTTTTCTCCCAAGGTTGGGTTTCCTAGGATAAACTTTTGTGTTCTTGTGTCCACTATGCATGGTTAATATTTATAGATCTTGTTATTTTCGCTGCAGTATTATAGTTAATATTTCCAGTGTATAGTTATTCTATGATAATTGTTGTATAAAAGTATATATTTTTATTAATCATAATGTAATAACTATCAAGAGTTGAGAATCATATAAACATTAACATGGTATCATAGCTAGTTGAAATATTTCCATTGCACAGTTTCTAGTTGCCACTACAATTTTCTGCTACAAATTTGTTGCTTCACAGACCTGAACTTGTCTAGATCGTTGAGAAAATTATTGGAGGAAGTTGAGATTAATATTTCCATAGATAAACTCGCCCTAACCTAGTGCACCTCCTGGTGGTCTCAGACTGCAACTCAGTGAAAGTTGAAATTTCACCCTAAAAACCCACTACCGCAGTTGCAACAACTTTCTTTGTGAAGCTTTTTAAGCATTTATTGGGATGATTTGAGGAAAAATTTCTATATAGAGGAACTCGCCTTTCCCTAGCACACCTACTCACTTCTTAGATTAACTTTCCGTCAAAATTGAAATTTTATGGTTTTCAGAGTTATTGACATTTTCCTAGACATTGAACTTACTACTATCTTGATTTTTTTATTTCTTCATGCACTTGTATATGTTTCCAATTTATATCATTTAGCAGAGCATGATGGTGTTTTTTGGGGATGTACAAGGGACTTTGTGAAAGAGGTGATAGAAGATCCTAAGGGATCTCGGATGTAGTGCACTCAGAGGAAGCCCAAAAGTTGGAGGAAACAATAATGATGTCTTCTACAGTATATGACAACTCTAAATCAAATGGAACAACAATAGAAAGACTCCAAGTTTGTTATTAGGTTTGATATTTCATATTGTTGCATCTTAAGTAAAATGTTGTACCTGGGACAACAATATTTAGAGGTTTATTATTGCTGAGTACTTTTGCTATCAAATATAACACTTGAATATTGTCGGTACTATGATCATTATGTAAATGCTCACTATTTAGTACTAATGATGCACTTATTTACAAGATGAAATTGATCTCTTCTGGGAGATGTTCTTGGTTGTTGTCTTTGTCCCGAGCACGTTACTATGGAGGTCACAACACTAGAAACGTGTTTCTCTTGTCTTTTGTTATTGTTTTGGCAAGTTACCACAAAGGAATGATTGGTAACAACACTGGAAAAGTATTGTTCTTGTTTCCCATTTTTCATTCTTGTGAACTTATTTCCTTATCATAAGAATATTGTTCTTGTCTACTATTTTTTTGTTATTGCGCTTGTTCTAGGTAGGTCACAGATGATATCTCTGAGAGGGAGATATAGTGACAGTTGTAGGAGGAAACATATTAAATGGTCTCTAGTTTGAGACATGGAGTAGGCTATCCAAAAATGGAGTTGTATACATGATCGTATACATCCATATAATGAAGGAGAAGAAAACAAAGTTAGAACCTTCTAGAAAGAATAATACTTTTGTGGGATATAGAGTGTTCCACATGGAGATTGATGAGGAAGAGGAGAGGACTCTGAAGGATGACCATACAGTTCAGTTGTTCACCCTTTAGATCATCAAGAAGATTTGGTAGATCCATAATATCCAATGGATCTATCTAGAGGCGTTGCAGTAACTACGAAGAGGATAGCATGGCTTCATGATACGTTGAAGGATGCAGTGAGACATAAAAAATTTCATGGATTCTCGAGTTACATGGAGTCACATTATTGATTCCACAACCTTTCAGTTATGAGGAGGAGCAGGTGGCTCCACCTGTGGTGAGGCAGACATCCCCACCTAATACCGGTGTAGAGGAAGTGAGAGTTCAGAGGAAGTCAACCCTTAGGATCTAGTAGGGAGGAGAAACCTCTCAGGACAGCTCATTGGAGATTAGAATTCAGAGAAGATCAACAGATGCAGAGGGAGCATATAGCTCCAGAGATTGTACACACTCAAAGGGAGTCATGTTTTAGAGGGAACATGGTACTCCATGATCGATGGATACTTGATGAGCTTGTTTTTAACCAAGAATGATACATACTCAGAGCGATCATGATCTCAGAGAGAGTCAGTTGGCTCAGAGGGAGAGCAAATCATTCAGAGGGTGTTCTCCCCAAAATATAGGTGGGAGAGAGACACCCTTCAGGGATGACAGAGATGTGTCATGAGTTGAGCAGGCTTCTTGGAGACGTGATATCTCCTAGGATTTTACACTTGTTTTAGTAGATCTTTCTACAATGACATAGAAGACAACCAATCAGGAGGACTAGGTATGGATTTTGTCTCAGTCACAGTGGGAGCAACCAATGAGGCAGTTTGGACAACAAAGCCTAATTCAATGATAGAGTTAGTTTGCCTCAAAGTTTGATATGGAGGATCTTGGTCGGATGTACTATGGGATTGGAGGTATGACAGAGATCAGATAATATCTTCCCTAATCAAGGGATACTGATGAGATTCGATATGATGGACTGCAAGTCCATGGTTACACCTATGGAGACCAATCTGAAGAAGTTGAGTGATTCTACTTCAAATTTAGATTTGGTGGATCCCACTATGTATATGCAGTATATTGGATCCTTGATGTACTTGGTTAATGCCAGGCCATATATTTGCTTTGTAGTGAGCACCCTGAGCCAGTATTTGGTTGAATCCAAGGCAGTTCTAGTAGGTGGTAGCGAAGCATGGTATAGTTGGATATGGTTTGTCTCAAGTGATGAAGTAAGGATACATAAATTTATAGATTCCAATTGAGCAGGGAGTGCAGTAGACAAATTGAGAACCTCAAGGTGTTGCTTCTTCTTGCAATCAATTATGATTTCTGGGATAAGCTAGAAGCATGCTTTTATAGCACTCAATACAACGGAGATGGAGTATGTCACAACCAATGTCGCAAGTCATGAAGTGGTGCAAATTTAGAAGCTTCTTGTAGGACTTCATTTGAGACATGGTATATAAGGGAGTAGTGAAGCTCTAATACTTATCCATAGATGAGCATATTGCAAATATCCTCCTAGATTGGCCATGCTGACTTGGATGAAGAGGATGATACACAATATTAGTCATGTTGAGTTGGCTAGTGATGAGTGTTGATGTTTCAACATTGTGCATACATTCTCCTAGATTGGTCATGCATGGGGATATGCTAGTGCTAATATGACCAAAGGGAAAATGATTAATTCACTCACATAGTTCTGCTAGTGGTGAATGTCCCAGGTATGTTGATGTTCTTCAGGAAATAACATCGAGCATACATTCTCCTAGATTGGTCATGCACGAGGTTATGTTATTCATGCATGAGGCTATGCTAGTCCTTATATGAACAAAGGGAGAATAATCCATTCACTCACGGGGCTCTTTTAGTGGTGAATGGCCTAGGTATGTTGATGTTATCTAGGAAATAGCATCACGCAAACATTCTCCTAGATTGGTCATGCATGGGGCTATTCTAGTGTTGATATGACCAAAGGAGAATGATTTATTCACTTACGAGACTCTGCTAGTAGTGAATGGCCCATAGCTTCAGGAAGACATTATCCCATATTGGTTGTGCATGGGGCTATGCTAGTGATGATATGACCAAGGGTAATGATTCATTCATCCATAGGGATTTTCTAGTGGTGAGTGTCTTGGGAAGAATCAAGCAAACATTATCCCAGATTGGTCATGCACGGGGCTATGCTATTGTTGATATGACCAAGAGTAATGATTCATTCACTCAAGGGGATTTGCTAGTGGTGAATGGACTAGGTACATTCCTTCTCCTAACAAGGAGTGGATGGACTCGAGATGATATCACATGCATATTTCAGGATGGAATGCATGTGCGGAGATGGCACATCAACTTGACTCATGAAGAAAATTTTCTATGACTGAAGAATTCCAAGTATGGAGAGTGTCTCCTTCGTTGAGAGGGAGTGTTGGAGATTTTCAACTTCGGGCAGTCATTCTCCACAAGAAAGTACAAGAAGACCCATCTACATCCATCACACGATCCCCGGGAAGAAATTGAATACCCAGGAAGAGAAGTCGACTCCGCCAGTAAAAGATAAAATAATAAAATAAATTTGAAGACCTGGAATAAGAAGTCGGTCCCAGACAGGCACCCATATTAGTATAAATACAGGACTAGGTCATTTCATTTGGACAGTCAGAAAACTCCTTCTGCATTGCGCACAAGGCAGTTGTAGCTGCAGTTTTGGTAATTTTAGTATTTCTTGTTTTTTGGTATCTTGGAGGGTGTGCCACACTTGGAGAAGCTCTTGCTTGGTTATTCTTGGTCATCTTATTAAAGTGGTAGGTCTTGGTTATGCTATCCTTGGGGAGGATCTTCTTTGTATGGTATTTTGGCTATTGATGGTGATGTACTGGTAATATCTTGGACCGAATTCTTCTATAGAAAACTTGTTGGGTTTTGTCCCAAGGTTGGGTTTCCCAAGATAAACTCTTGCCTTCTTCTGTTGTGTTCTTGTGTCTACTGTGCATGGTTAATATTTCTAGATCTTGTTATTTCCGTTGCAGTATTATAGTTGATATTTTTATTGCATATTTATTCTATGACAATTGTTGTATAAAAGTGTTTCTTGTTATTAATCATAAGGTAATAACTATCAAGAGTTGAGAATCATATAAGCATCAACAATTTCCACTAAAAAGAAGGTAAGACATGAAAAATACCTTCCAAGTCCACATAAAAAGAAGGAATTATCGTCGAAGAATAAGGGAAAAAAACATTGCAGTCATTGCAATATGAGTGGACACTGAATGGAGAAGTGAAAGAACCTAAAAAGATATAGGTAGCAACATTAGTTGAGGTTGATTATTTTTTTGGGAAGTTCAAAAAGGAATTCTCTATGATGGCTTGTCTTGGTAGTATAGTGTATGAGGACATTGAAGCATGGCTTGTGGACATTGACTCATCTCGCCACATGAAAGGAATGAGGTCAATTTTCTTTTTCTTTTCAAAGATAGATTCAGACTACTATGTGGGTTGTGGGACTAATTCTCGACATGCAATGAAGGGGGTTGGATGGGTGAGATTCTAGCTAGAGTTAGGAGGATCTCTGGAGACGACAGAGATGTTGTTTGTTCCAGAGCTAAAGGTAAATTTTCTCTCAGTATCATCTTTGGAGGATGAGGGATATGGAGTTGTGTTCCAGCATGGACAGGTGTTCATATCCAGAGAGAGCTACACAAGAAATAACAGTAGTGCATGGTGTCATATATGAGAGATTATACAGGTTGCTAGGAAACCCTGTGATTGGATCCAGTGGGTTCTTGGATTCAAAGTCGGTCTCAGTATCAGAGACAAACAATTGCGAGGTTTCTTCCAGTATTGTAAGAAGAAGAAGCCCGTAAAGAATCCCACCTATCCATGGAAGATTCCATTAAGGGGAAGCAGCCTAAAGTGGAACATTCATGGTTATCATTTTTGAATAGCCAATTTAGCATGCATATGTAGCACCTCCAAATCATTTTTCTATTGTTGTAAATTAGGATAGAAATAATATTCTTTGTATGAAGTGTGGAGGTAGAGTACTTATTAAAAGAGTGAAATAAGAAGAAATGGTTTTTATTTAATGTCATCTCCATGTAAGATGTATATTTTAATGCCTTGTGAGCATCAAGTCAAACAACATAGTTGTTTTTAGAAACATGTTTGGATTTTGCTTTCAGGGAAGAAAGTAAAGGAGATGAACAATAGGTTCATTCAGAGACTCCAACAAATGCATCAGGCAATACAAGGATAGTTAAAGGAGGGCCAAGCCAAGATGGGAAAGACATGAAAAGAACTAGAATGATTAGTTCCAAGATGGAGATCAGTGTGAATTGCATATCAACAAAGTGGATAGAGACCAAAAAAGTTAAGAAGTTGATCCTTACTTAGTTGCTGAGTAATCTATAGTTTTGGAGGTCCAAAAGTTCTTCCATTGGGGAGGTGCCTTCCAGGTGGATTTGAGAATGCTCAAAAATTGATAGTATCAAATGGTGATGGAAATGGATTCGTTGCCTAGATATCAAAGAGATCTTTCCAATGCAACTTGAATGGACTTAAACAGACGTCGTATGAGAAAGATATGGTCTTCTGAAGTTTTGGAAAAACATGTAAAAATGGCAAAGGGTAGGTGTCATGTGGCATCACTGGAAAGGTGCCATGTAGCAATGTACAAATGACATGTGGCACTGTAAAGTCATGACACATGGAAATGTGAGTGATGATGTGGTACTGTACATACAACTGACATGGTAATACGACATTGTTTTGTGCTAGAACTCTGAGTCAAGTTCTATTCTACAAGGGAGTCTTGTGGCCAAAACTCTAAGCCAAGTTCTTTTATGTTATGTTTTTAGTTCTTGTTGGGAGTATGCAATTTGTAAATATTTTTGATGAAGTTTTTTTTTTTATGAGATTTTTTAGAGTTCTTGGAGAGCCTCGTGAGACTTTTGTAGAGAGTCTTTGTAATCTCATTGAGAGAGAGTAAGCAAGGAACTTGCTTACAAATGTGGTCTTTTTGTATGTTGTAATTCAGTTCCATTGGTCATCTATGGGAGTCATATGGTGTTTATAGTCAAAAGTCTCAGTTTTCTGAGGTGAAGCTGATGGTGACAGTTACACCTACGGTTGTGGAGTTGAACAAAAAGTAAGTCCCAAGACGGGTCAATATGTAATGTAGTTTTATTGAGCATCTATGGAACTATAAAGTGTTTACACTCAAAAGTTTCAGTTTTCTGAGGCAAATTTGATAGTGACATCCACACTTGAGTTCTCTGTAACAAATCAAAATGTCATTATTGAGAGAGCCTTATAAGTCGCAGGATGGGACAATGAGCCACATGTTGTGAGATCCCTTTGAGGAGGAGGATAACCACTTTATGTGAGAGCCTTATGCCTTGTAAACTAGTCCCAGGTTGGGATTATGAAATCTTTACAAAAAAAATTTAATGAAGCAGTTTGTGGATTAAGCTAGCCCAGAGACGTAGCCAAAATATTTGGTGAACTTCGTTAACAACTTGAGTAATGTGACATTTGACTTCTTGTTATTCTTACTTCACTTCATTTCATCATTTTAATTATGCAAGTTAATTATGAAAATTAATGAAGTTTTGGTTAAGTGAATTCAAATGATAATTACAAATAGTCAGTAATGGTCATAATTCTTGAATAAGGTTGGATGTTAATTTATTCTTATGAGTTAAATTGACATCTAAGGATTTTTCAAATTAGAGAGGCACCATCAAGCACAATCAAAATTGGAAATATGAGCACTTGGGTCCACCTTAGAGTGAAAGGACTTGCAAGTGTAAGGAAAGTCTCATATAAAAAGAGGACACCTCAAAAGTGCTAAGGAAAAAGAGAAGAGTTCATTCACAAGGAGTGCAAAAAAATTGTGGTTTGTGCTAAGTTCAAGGGTTGATATAGTAAAGAAAATTGCACTCGCTAAGTGAGAAGAAGAAGACAAGATCTGCAATAGGTGGGCTTGTGGTTGCTTCAGAGGTTGAATTGTACAAGCTTGTTGGGCTGAAGATGGAAGGTAATGTTGCCTTAGACTCAATATACATTTGTAATAGAGTTTAGACAGAAGGTAATGTTTCCTTAAATTCATTATACATTTTTAATAGAGTTGTAGACAGATGATTGCAACTCCCTTATTGTATATATGTAACATTATAAAGCAACGGCCTCAAGTTCCACCTATACATGTGTGTTGTAAAATTTTTATGTTGTTGAATGTTATTGTTCCTTGCTTTGCTTTGTGTTGGCCAAGTATTGAAATATTGGTTAAATGTTAAAGTATTGTTGAGATGTTTTAAAGGCCACTATTGGATGTATATTGTTAAGCCCTAATATTGTCTCATTAACGCTTAATTGGGGCATATTATATTAGTAATGTTATTTTATTTATGTCGGCTTTAGGACATTAGTTATAATTATACCTCCTAGTCTCCTATATATACCAACGAGACATTTTCATTTTGAATCATCTTGTACTTGATCATTTAAGTGGGGTAAAAGGAGGTTGCCCCCTCGAAGAGGTTTATTATCTGAAATTGTCTCTTTTTCAAGGCGTTGAGTACTTTTTCTGAGGTTTTTCTATGCTATATTGATATTTGGTTCTTAACATATGGTATCAGATCTCAAGGTCTTGGGGTTTCGCTGCTACATCTAAGACACCATGGAATTTTCACTATAAATTTTTTTCTACAATGTTTCAGAAGGAACGACTTGGAGGATATTTAGTAGACAGATCAAGGTACGTTGGGTTCAAAATTAAACTCCTGAGGCCTTATACTTTCGGAGATACAGCCTCTACAAGATAGGGTTCTGGAATCATCTTGAAATGAGTCATTGCGGAATTTTTTCTATAAAAAAATTTCTGTAACTTTTTAGACCTTGAACTCCAGAGACCATTTACAGAAATTAGTAAGGTATCTGTGGTAAAAATTTTAGCTTCTGGGTCATCTTAAATTTGTAGATACACCTTGTGTAAGATAGGGTATCTGACTAGTCCTATTGACTAGTCTCAAGAAGGTGTTCCAGGTAAAACAATCATAAATTCTTGCTAGAGTATCCAAATTGAGTGGGACTGGTTTCATTGGATCGAGGACAGTCTATAGTATTTTGGGTGTGAGTTTCAGAATTTGATATCAATTATTTTGTGCGGGGCATGCTATACAAGTGAGATCTCCTGGAAAGGCCAAAAATTGGCAAGTTGTGAGGAAGTTACCGTAAATTCCACTTGGAACATCCAATTTTGATCAAAACTATGGCATTACAGAGAAGAAATATCAAAGAACTACCTAAAATAAAGTTTCATACCCAAAAGGGCCGAAACTTGGGAGATAGAACATAATAAATATTGTCTAGCAGAACCGCCTCAAAATGAAGATTCAAAAGTGATACTTGGCCAACATGCCACCAAAAAAGGGACCGTCTACACCAAATAAGCCTCTAGAAAATCCTAATTGGACTCTTGGTGAAGGTGAAGAAATTCATAGGGACATAAATGAACTACAAAAGAAGATGGATTCAATGGAAGCTAAGTTGGATACTAAGATGGATTCAATGGAAGATAAGTTGATGGATTCAATATAAGCTAATTTGGATACTAAGATGGATGGCTTAAAAGGAGAGATCATGGAAGTATTGAAAAATTTCGTAACAGAGAAGACACCCGAAAGTGAAAATGCATCCCATGAAATTCATGATGAGGACACAAGGAAGGTGAATCAAGAATGGAGAAA
>ML802820.1:18237-44949 GCA_009831015.1 Picea engelmannii
ATCCATGTTTTCTTCTGTCTGCTCCCCTGCTGCGCTTGCTCTGTCCTCAATGTTTCCTGCTGGTTTCTTAACTGTCTCAGGACTCCAAACTTCTTTCCCCGTTTCAAAGTTTGCTTGAAATGAAGGTTGGGATTTTGGTTTCCGAGTATTTGGTCGTTGAGCAACAGATTCCGACTTTGATATAATCTCGTCAATATAAATTTTTCTTCCTCCCCTTCCTCTGCCCCTGCCACCTGTAGGGTCAGTGTCCTTGGGGTCTCCACGTCCTCTCATGCAATCTTTGTATCTGAAAAATCATAAGTGCTTTTGAAATCTATAATTACCTTGATATGTCAAAATCAAGTGTTTATAATTACTTTTTAAACAAGCTAGTGTAGGAAGTCATGTCACCTAGTAGTGAGTGTCTTTGTTGTTTTCTCGCTACACTATAGCAAAGATACCAAGGTAATCATGTTGCCCAACAAGTGCGTTTGTTTCTCACCAACTATCGACTATTACTTTATAAAAGATAAGAAGCATTGTATTGTTACTTTTATAAAACTTTGGGGGAGTTTTGGAAGGGCAATAAACAATGGTTATGCATTAAGGAGAAACCCTTAATTTGTACTTGCAACAAAGTAGCTTTAAGAACTATCATAATGTGTGTATTCCAATAGCATACAAACTAGGGGCAAGGGGCCCAATAGACCTTTGAAGCAGGTTCAACTCATATCTCCATTGATACAAAGTCTAATTGTAGTATTAAATAAAAGTGTGATGACAATTGAGTAAAGAAATTTCCTTGCTAAAATGGTCCTTCAAACCTTCAGCTATAAAAATCAAACTGCTTATTTTGAACCAAATCAACATAGCCCCAAATTCAAAGCAGGGATGTAAAACTGCTAGTTTCTTAGATTTCTTAGTGAGCTCTACGAAAACAAATGGAGAGATTAATGTAGAAAAGACTCCCTTACTATTGAATAAACACGGTAGAGAAGATTTAAAGTCAGGAAATAATGGAGAATAAACTCATGTCAACTATAGGCATCAGGATTAGAGACTGATTATAATACAATGCTTTGCTTTTTTTTCTCGCAAACCCTTATATTGCAATGCTCTTTCTCTAACAAATCTTTGAATTTGAAAAGAAAATCACAATATATTTTTCATTTTCTACTTGTCCAAAGTTCTTATTACATAATTTCTATCTTGAAAAATTTGTGTTAATTCTTCTAAAAGAAAATGTTTTTGGGTTCTTTAGTTTTTCCTTTATAACCATTAGTTGTATTTTTGCACTCATTGAAATTCTATGTTACCCATTCTTAAAAACAAAGTGACATAAACTATTGTTTCTCATGGTTAAGAAAGATACGTTTCCACTTTGATGGTAATTTGGGTAACCATAGGGCTTTGGTTCATAAGTATGTTAGAAAGTTCTAAGGTTTGAAGGTTGGGGGAGCATTCTACAGAGCATTTTAGAAATTAATCCATAGGCTTCAACTAATTAGAGACCATTTCTTCAACCAATTATAATGCAATGTTTTTCTCTCACAAATGATTATATTGCAATGCTCTCTCTCACAAATCTTCCTTCAAATTTAAAAAGATAATCACAATATATTTTTCATTTTGTAAGTGTGCAAAGTTCTTGTTACATAAATTCTATCTTTAAAAACTTTTGTTAATTCTTCTAAAAGGGAATGTTTTTGGGTTTTTATTTTCATTTTTTCCTTTATAACCATTTCATTTTAGCACTTAGACATTTAAATTCTAAGTTTCCCAATCTAAAATAGTGACACAAACTATTGTTTCTTATGGTTAAGAAAGATAAGTTTCCACTTCGACGGTAATTTGTTAGTTAAGTGATTTGGGTAGTTATAGGGATTTGGTTCACAAGTATTTAGAAAGCTCTAAGGTTTGTAAGGTTGGAGGGGTAGTGGCATCAATGGTCTCCACCTGTTATTGATAGATGAATTCGAGGGGCAACTACCCTAATGACCTACTTTCCATTAACAAATGAATTTGAGGGGTTGCACCTAGTAGGGTTATAGGAAATGCCTCAAAACCTCAATAACATTGGATGCAATAAACACCGTGTGTGTCAAGCTCTAGAGCTCATGTGCCAAGTTCCAAAGCTTATAGTTCCATATCTCCACACTTAAGTTCCCCATGTACACACTCCCATGTCTATGCGTGCATTACAACACTCATGCATCACACTCCTTATCTACATGTATTCAAGACCACTACAGAAGCCCAACGAGCATGTCTAAAGTGATGATCATTATGGAAGCCTCACTAGCATGCTAAAAACCCAAAAGACGAACAATCACCCCATCGATAATGACAACACCAAACCACACTCAGTGATTGAATGAAATTCTTATAACTAAAATGTACTCCTATATACACTATATATGCTATGAAGCATTGGAACATAGAAAATGTAAGTAAACCAATCTTAAAAACAAAGTGACATGCAATATTGTTTCTCATAGTTAAGAATGCTAAGTTTCCACTTTGGTAGTGAATTGTTACTTTATTGACTGTAGTAATAGATAACTGGTACATAATCTTGTTTCCTCCTTAGTAGGTTACCTTAGTTATCTAATTCCTTTAATGGGGTCAAGGTATATTTCCCCTTACAAGGTTTGAGGGACAACAACCTTGGTGGCCTCCACTCCAAAACCTCAACAATTTTTGGTGCAGACAATACTATGTGCACCAAGTTCTAGAGCCTACACACCAAATTCCAACTCTACACATGTATTATATAACGACTCGTGACACATTTCAATGCGCCTCCACACTCTCTAGTACCCATGTGCACACTTTAGCACACATTTTGAATGAGATTCATAGGTTTGAGAAATAAAAAATAAAAACATCTTTCCCCCTTATTTAAATAATACTTTGCGTGAAGAGTGAATAATGATATTATTATCTTCAATAGAAGGGAAGTTTTGAACAAGGTAAATAGGTTTGAGAAATAAAAAATAAAAATGTAAACCCCATTGATCCAAAAGTAATGTGAATGTATTTTTCATTATTTGCTTCATTTGTATTCATACTTTGACGCTAATAAATTAATTTGTGCAATGTATTTATAATTTGGGCCCCTATCAATATTGTAGAATTTGATCATCTAGTCTAGTGACATGAAGCTTTAGTGGTCAATGATTATCTTCATAAATCATTGTATATAACATTTTACATTGCGATACAAGCCTTATTATGTTCTAATTGGCTTTATTGTCTCTTCATTATTTGTTTCATTAATGTCTTTTCATTATTTGTTTCATTTCTATTCATGCTTTTGTGCTAATAATTTTATCATCACAATTTTATCTAAGTTACCCTTAGATCATATATACAAATATTCTAATATTCTTTATAAATGTCTCTTCGTTATTTGTTTCATTTTTATTCAGAACTTAAATCATTGTAATTTATTTAAGTTACCCCCCATATCATATATCTTGGAATTGGATCACTCATGAGTTTTTGGTGGTCACTTGGGATTACCTTGTGATAGAGTCTTTGCTCGTCACTACTACATTTGGGGTAAAAAAATGATGTTTATTACAATGTTAATTTTTATAAAAACCCTGTGTGTTGTTTTTTGGTCTTGGAATTGACCAAAAAAAAAAAAACCACACTAACATTAAGGTCGAATAATCATAAAGAGGTTGGAGACTTCACTTTGTGCTTGGAGATTGAACTAGCTTTTGATTTTGGAATAATGCTTGACTTAATGTTGGTTCATCAACGTCCCACGTGATGTTTTATACATGTTTAGATGACATTTTGAGGTAGGGAGTGGTTGCATTAAATTCAACTTTTGTTGCATCCGATAGTAGGGAGGGGTTGCATGTGAATTATTAACCCCTTCTATAACATGGATACATTCAAAACAATAGAGGGGGATGCATGTGTCTTATAAGAGACACATAAAACATGCAAGTGTTTTTGTCAATATATTTGTAAATAATGTTTGGGTGTCATTTTATCCATGTTTATACATTGATATAATGACTTGTAAACATCGAATTTATTGCATTAACATCATTTTGAGGTAGGGAGGGGTTGTATTAAATTCATTTTTTGTTGCAATTAGTAGTAGCGAGGCATTGCATGCAAATTATTAACCCCTCTTATAATGTTGACACATTCAAAACCATGCATATAAGAGACACATAAAACATGTAGTTTTTTTGTTGTCAATATATTTGTAAACAATGTTTTCATTGTTGGAGTTTGCTGTCATTTATCCAATCAACTTAATGTATTGTGATTAAAGGATCTTATTTTTGGAATACCATACCTCAGTAAGAGATAGGCATGATTAAAAGATCTTATGTTTGGAATAACATTAGGAAAAACTTGAGCTTACTCTAATAGTGTAAATTCTAGGACATTGGAGATGGTATAAGTATCAAGTTTTTGGAGGATTCTTGAGACCAAAAACCTATGTTATAGATTCAAGACAACTTGGGAGAAGTAAATGATGAATTTATGTGAGTAGGATGGGCTCAGGTTTACCAATCCTTGGTACATGAGGAAGGCCTTGAGAGAACTACTCCAACATGGAAAAAATGGAAGAGCCTAAGTGAATGGCCCTCAAGAATCACAAAATAATGCATAGAAGCTCTCTAACGTATATTGAGGTGGATTCACATGGGGGATAAGTGTTCTTGATGAAATAGGAATATAACACTCTCTATGACCAAGAGATAAATGACCATACGAATTGGGTATGACAATAGGTCTGGAACCTAATGATTTATATAAGGTTTGCTAGGAGTACTTTGCAACTAGGAGGTTTATAAGATTTACAATGAAGAAGAGGTTATATCAAATACTATCCAACACTTTATTCAATACTAAAAGAATGGATTCTTAACCCCTTTGATCATAAGATACTTACATAATATGGACTATAACACTTAGGATCCTAATTTAGAATATATTAGGATTCCTTGGTCCAACCTATCCAAATATGTAAGCACTTATCTAGAGAAAAATACTATCGGAAAATGGTAGATGAAATTGGAGATCCACTTTACCTCGTCAATTGTCACATGTCATCTTCTAGTGACCATCCTAGGCCAATGATACTCACCATGAATTATATATTTTTTATAACATACCAAGAATATGTGGCTGTTCAAAATGTAAAGGGTTGAAGGGGAACCCTTGATGTGTGACATTGTCCCATTATGTTAATAACCAAGCACACTAAGTTGATGGTCCAATAACTCCCATTGCTATCAGGATCCAATAAGTGATATAGAAAAGACATGTAGAAACTCTTGGATATGCTCATTTTTTGAAAAGTTTGAAGCCAAATCAATTGTGTTTCATTGAAAATTGATCAAACCATCTCCTTCTGTTGAGTTAATCAACAATTTTAGTGAGCCAAAGTAAGATATCAATACTACCCAAAACATCTCTAATAGTTGGTCCAAAAAGTTGTATGCGATGTGGGAGCAACAATGTCCAAGTACACACCAAGGTGGGTTTAGTTGTTAGAGGGCAAAAATGATTTTTCTCTTCCAATCCAAATGCAAAGTAGATACTAAACTTGTTTGCTTAGAGACACCACAGAGGGGGTTACCCGCAGAGGGGGTAACCCCCTTTTCACTCCCCTGCGTGGAGGAGTGTACATTCTTCCGGGGTGTAAAGTCTTCATGGGGTATAAACACGGCTGAAAAATAAAGACCTCTGAATCAAGAAGATAATCAGGTTCCACAACCAACATTTCTGACCTGTCATGTGCTTAGAGACACCACTATCTATGCGCCAAATATCCTCTCCAGGTGTCACAGATTATGAGAGGGCGGAAAACAAAAAATAATATTCAATCTCTTCTTTAGTTAAGTTCTTGGGTGTCTCATCATCTTCAATTGCATGGACATGATGTCTTTTGTTATTTCTCCTCTTGTATTCTTCCCTTCTGGTAGGACAATTCTTAGCAATGTGTCCCATCTTATCATAATGATAACAATGATAGGAGGATAAATATTTTCCCTTTCTTTGACCCTTATAATATTTCCAGAATCTCTTTGGAGAGTGTGATTCTTTATGAAAGTGGGTCTCCTTTTGAAAATGATACTTTTTCTTTCCACCTTTATCATGAGTAGCTAGGGCTTGATCTTAATCTCTTAATAGGACGACTTCTTGGTTGGCCAATCTTACTTCTTCTTGAACACATTCTTCCCATAAATTGTCAAATTGGAGTTTCTCTTTTCTTGCACAAATAATTTGGATGAAGGAATCCCGAGGTATTGTGAGACCATTAAGACTTGTCCTTATGAGTTCATCTTAATCTAAGTTTTCTCCAATTGGCTCTAACTGTTCCTTGAATTGAGAAATCCTAGAGAAATAGTCTTGAATTGTTTTTCCTTTTTGCATCTTTGTATTCTTGAGTTGGGTTCTCAAGTTTATCTTTCAGTTGATGTTCTTTCCTTCATACATTCTGGTTAGGGCATCAAACATGTCTTTTGGAGTATTCTTAGAAGACACTTGAGGGATCAAGTGATCTTTAATAGAGTCTGCAATTATCCCTTTAGCCTTAATCATATCCTTGTACTTTTCTTTGGCTGCATTTTCTTCCAGTTCCGATACATTTTATTTTATGAATTTTGCAAGGTAATTCTCTTCAAGAATGAGTCCAATTCTGTACTTCTAGGCACATAAATTTTCCACACCTTCTAACTTGTCAACAAGATTAGTGCTTGCAGACATCTTGACATGGAGCTAAGAAAATGACTAGAAAATGAAAGTGCTCAAAAGTTTAAATTGACCTTACCAGGAGATGCGCTGGTCTGAGGCGAGTTTGCTGGAGCTGATTGTTTTAGAAAATTCCAAGTTTTACCCTTTGAAACTTGACCTGCACAATTCTGGATTGGTACTTCTGGTACTATTTATGGTTTTCTGGTTTTTTTGTACCATTCAAAACTAGGGTTTGACTTTCCAGAGAATCTGGCCATTTAAAAATTTCTCTCAAGATGCCAAAAGATGCGTTAGGATAGGGTGCACTTCCCAAGATAGTTTTTGGACAAAAATTCCTCTTCAGTAAAAAGCCCGAATTTTCTTGTTCTTCAACAATGGAGTTTTTAGATACCCAGTGAAAGATGCTCTATTCTGTCAAGCTTTGATACCATGTTAAGTTTTTACTATTGTTATTAGATTATTTCCAATTTACTTGAGAATTCAATGCATTTCCAAAACAACAACATAAAAAGGATCACTGAAAGAAACATAATCACAAGGTACACAACATTTTATCCTAGGAAACCCTCATGGGGGAGAAATCCCAGCAAAACTTCCTCAATAATATATTTCAGATACAATGCCAAGACTAAGAGTAAAACACCAAGAATAAACCAAGACTGAGCATGCACCTCACTTCTCCTTCCTCCTGCAACTGCAACTGCCTTCAAGATATGCACACTAGATGAGTGAGAGTGAGTGTGTATAAGTGAGGCACCATCCTCACATACAAATACTAGTTGAGGAGGCGCTAGGGTTATGTCTCTTCACTTGGTGGGGCCAACCTCTCCTAGAAGTGGTTAAAACCACTTTATTATTACTAGGGGTTGACTTTAAAAATACCACTATTCAAATGCAGTTTGACCAATCCACAAAAGGGGATTTGATCTTATACAAGACCCGACATGATCAATCCGCAAAAGGGGATTTGATCTATAATATAATAACTCAAATTTAATTAGAATATTATTCGAAGTTACAATATTTCAACACAAATGAATCGCCACACCCCTTCGCGAACCCAATCACTCAAATGAATCGTCGCGCCCCTTTACGAACCCGATCGCCCAAACGAACCCATGCACTCATAAATATTCATGCTCCTTGGGACCGAAATTCCCAACCTTGGTGCTCCCCTCGTGCCAGGGCACCCCAATCTCTTGGTTTCTTCATACTTGGGAAATCCCCTTGGCGTGTTCGCATGCCCAAGGCCTCCACTTTCCCAACTTGGATGCCAGAGTAACCCCAAGTTTCATCTCTGTGAGGACTTGGTCGAAGGTCTTCATGCCCATATATCTGAATACCTTACATCCTCCCCCACATCAATTCATTTTCGTCCCCGACAACATCCACAAAATTTGCGATATCCAAGTCTTTGCCCAAACTCGTGCCTCCTCTATAACTGAGTCTACTGGAAACCATAAATTTTGTGCCAACTAGAAACCCTAAATTTCCATAAACCAAACTTTAATACACCCAACTCCGCATGATCTACTTCCTGAGTCAATATGGTCGCTTCACCCAAATCCAAGAATGAAAGTCACCCAACTCTGCTGCACTCTCTCCCTGTGATGTTGCTGCCTTGCTACTGTTTGGTTTTGATGTTATCGTTGCTTGCTACAGCTGACTACTGCTCACTTTGCTTCAAATTTTTTCCTAAGTGTTTAACTCTTGTGATCTTGCTGCTACACCCATACTTCAACCAACTCTTCCATGTATCTGCACAATGTTATAACCCTTGATGTGTGACATTGTCCCATTATGTTAATAACCAAGCATGCTAAGTTGATGGTCCAATAACTCCCATTGCTATCAGGATCCAATAAGTGATATAGAAAAGACATGTAGAAACTCTTGGATATGCTCATTTTTTGAAAAGTTTGAAGCCAAATCAATTGTGTTTCATTCAAAATTGATCAAACCATCTCCTTCTGTTGAGTTAATCAACAATTTTAGTGAGCCAAAGTAAGATATCAATACTACCCAAAACATCTCTAATAGTTGGTCCAAAAAGTTGTACGCGATGTGGGAGCAACAATGTCCAAGTACACACCAAGGTGGGTTTAATTGTTAGAGGGCAAAAATGAATTTTCTCTTCCAATCCAAATGCAAAGTAGATACTAAACTTGTTACAATAGTGCTTTGTATGGCACTTGGCCATCTTCCTTTCTTGTGCTCTATGTTGGGATCAAATTCTCCCTTTGTAGTAATAAGTACATGAATTTCAATTCTAAAATAGATGTTGCAAATATTGGATTCTTTGTCCTTTCACATTTGATCGTTCCTACCAAATAGTGAGTAACACTTATGCCACTTTTTGGTCCTCTTTATAGTTGGTATAATTACTTGAATATTGTTAAATACAAACATATAATTTCCATGTATAGTATGTACATGAATGGTTATACTTATGAAATCTTTGGCTAAAGAACCTGTTATATATTGACGGTTGTCCACACACCATTGCATGGTTCATTAATAACTATAGGTGCTCATTGTCTAGTGCCGATTGATTGTTTGAGGAACACTCCAATGATAAGGAGTTCTTTACGGAAAGGAAGGAATCAAGATTTGTTGCTATGCATGCAATACACAATGTGTTTTCTAGTGATGATTTATTAATAAAATAAAACTTCCATAGACCATTGATCACTCACCAAGTCCCCTTGTGTTGTAAGAAAAATATGATTGACTAATTGTATTTTTAGATTTATAATGGAATTAAATTAAATTTNCACAATGTGTTTTCTAGTGATGATTTATTAATAAAATAAAACTTCCATAGACCATTGATCACTCACCAAGTCCCCTTGTGTTGTAAGAAAAATATGATTGACTAATTGTATTTTTAGATTTATAATGGAATTAAATTAAATTTATTTCTTAATTTGACATTTGTTTTCTAAAGTGGTTGGTTGCATGTGTATTGGAATTTTTTTTTCCATGGTTCTAATACATGTTTGGTGTAATGTGTGAACATACTAAACATATTGTGTTTTCTAATGTCATTGATTTAGAGTTAAATATTTTGGAAATCAAGATTCAGATGACGAGGAACATGTCTATTATCTATTGTTGCATTCCACTATCATGTCAACTCAAGAGAAGAGTACTAAATGAGCACATCTGAGAGAGGAAGCATACCAAGCATGGTTGGATCAAATACCTATTCAATTCCCAATATGTCTTGAGCCACTAATTCAAAATGTTTATAATAGCTTTGGTTCTTCAAATATTGGGGAAAAATGATATAGAAGTTCCCATGCCTTGGAGGGAATGTTGTTAAATGCATTCCAACAAGATGAGCTTAGGGATGATGTTGATATTGTCGATACCTTCTCAGAAAGATTGAAATCTACTTCCACCACCCCTCTCCTTGGACATGGTTCAAGGTCTACCCAATTAGGCACAACCATGTTCCTATATAACTTAACGACAATGTATGGTATGCTAGGCACATTTTTTGGCACTACTAAGGTAATTAAACATTAAGTCACCTATGTTTTAACAAATCTTGTCACACGATTAATAGTGAAAAGGGATTTTATATGTGCTTAGTGATAATATACATTTATATTACTAATTGATTGCAGGTTATTGAAAGATAACATACTTCCAAGTGATAATATCCTTCTTGGTAGTTGCAAAGACGCAAAGAAACTACTGAAAAAGGTTGGGTGTTGAGTATGTATCATATCACACTTTTTGAATGATTGCATTATTTGGAGAGACAAATATGCAGACAAACTAATATGTCAAGAATATGGGCATGAAAGGTATCGAAAATTAAAAAAACAGTGATGATGGTCCTTCTCATAAGATATCGATGCATGTGCCTGTAATCCTAAGCATTCAAATCATCTTTCATTGTAATGAATTAGTTGTGTTGAAGAGGTCTCCTACCTCACACATAAGTGAACCAAGAGTTATGTGGATCTTAGTAGATTCAATAGCTTGCATATAGAAAACACATGAAATACAAATCCTTTAAATGAGCATAACCATGGATGGAGTTAACCCTTATTCCTTCCAAAACACAAACTATTTTATTTAACCATTGGTAATGATTAATTAAAATACCCCTACAAGGTTGTTTGTGAAGAATGAACATCTTATGTTGGCTCTTATAGTTCATGGTAGAAGACAATTGAAGAGAATGGATGTCTACCTCCAACCATTGATTAATGAATTGAAGCAATTATGGGAAGTGTCACGTCCCCACAGTGTGCCTTGCAATCATGGACCTCTTGAGGGCATGTGGTACTGCAACGTTTCTCACTTGGCTTCTTGGCAACAGCAAGGATACTCCATATGGACTACGCCTCTTCACCTGGAGCATACCCATATTCCGTTCTAGGGTGTCGACGAGTCACACTCCTACTCTAGTGAAACTCTTGTATACTTAGACATTTGTTAACAGTTTAAAACTTAGTCATATTTAAGCATACATCCATGAACATGAGAATCCAAGAGAACAACAATAGAATAAATGAAAGACAAACACAGATATAGTGCGGGCGAAACAAACCATGCCTAACACCCGACTAAGTCTTTGTTATTGCAAAACAAATACAATATGTGAACTATCATCTCGGCTCACAAATTTGGCAGTGTCACACGACTCACCTCACCTCACCAAGACACTCATAAACAAATTCGTCACACCAAGACTCTTTGTCACAAATGTCTTCACAACCTCCTACTATGCACCTAAGACGTGCCCACAACCATAGACTTGCAGTCTCTTCATTTCCGTAGACTTCACAAACTTCAATTTTGCCTCACACATGCCTCCAACAGACCTGCGTTTCTAGACTTAGTCAAAATCGGCCCAAGAGAAGTTTTCCCAAATCTATACAATGAATCCACCTCAAGGCATCACAAGTCCTCCCAAGTGGAGCGACTTGGCTCCTTGAGGGAGCTCACCCTCTTTGTTTGCCTTAGAACCATAGAGCTCTTCTTGCTCTCCTTGTCTTTCAAAACTTCCCTCCTTGGTTGTGCGCTCTTGTTCTCTTATAGACACTCCAAAGGTCACCATCACGAACCGTGGCATCCTTTGGGGGTGTATCTCACCTTCATGAACCCATGTTTAAATGATTCGTTGCACCCCTTCGTGAACCTGGTCGCTCAAACAAATCGTCGTGCCCCTTCGCGGACCTGGTCTCCCAAACGAAGCCATGTGCTTGTCCACCGTCGTGCCCCTTCACAGACCTGGTCTCCCAAACGAACCCATGTGCTCGTCAACCGTTGTGCCTCTTGGGACCGACATGCCAAACCTTGGTGCTCCCCTCATGCCAGCATGCCCCAATCTCTTGGTTTATTCATACTTGGGTAAGCCCCTTGGTGTGTTCGCATGCCCAAGGCGTCCACTTGCCCAACTTGGATGCTAGAGAAACCCCATGTTTTGTCTCTATGAGGACTTGGGTGAAGTTATTTGCGCCCATATATCCGAATACCTTACATCCTCCCCCACCTCAATTCATTGTCGTCTCCGAAAACATCCACAAAATCTGCGATCTCCAAGTCTTCGCCCAAACTCATGCCTCCGCTATAACGAAGTCTACTGGAAACCCCAAATTTTGTGCCAACTAGAAACCCCAAATTTACATAAAAAAAACTATACTCCACCCAACTCCACATGATCTACTGCCTGATTCAATATGGTCGCTTCACCCAACTCCAAGGATGAAATTCACCCAACTCTACTACACTCTCTCGCTGCGATGTTGCTACCTTGCTACTGTTTGGTTCTGTTGCTGTCATTGCTCGCTACAACTGACTACTTCCCACTTCACTTCAAAATTTTTCCTAAGTGTTGAACTCTTGTGATCTTGCTGCTATGCCCATACTTCAATCAACTCTTCCATGTCTCCGCACAATACTATAGCCTCAAGTCTTGCACTGGTTGGGTGGGTAGTGCAACCGTTGTGTCTAGTTCCTGAAATGTGCATCTCCATGCCCAAACTTGGTCTTTTATGTTGCATCTTCGTCACTCCATCCAATTCCAAAGACTAAGGAAAGTGTCTATCCTTGTCTCACTACTACTTCCATCGTATCTTCGTCAAGGAGGTCAACGATAATGTCTAAGTGTGTAACTCTTGTATACTTAGACATTTGTTAACAGGTTAACAGTTAGTCACATTTAAGAATACATCCATGAACATGAGAATCCAAGAGAACAACAATGATACAAATGAAATACAAACACATATATAGTGCGGGCGACACAAACCATGCCTAACACTCGACTAAGTCTTTGTTATTGCGAAACAATTACAATATGAACACTATCATATCGGCTCACAAATTTGGCACTGTCACACGACTCGCCTCACCTCACCAAGACACTCATAAACATATTCGTCACACCAAGAATATTTGTCACAATTTTCTCCACAACCTCCTACGATGCACCTTAGATGTGCCCACAACTGCAGAATTAGAGTCTCTTCATTTTCGTAGACTTCACAAACTTCAGTTTTTTCTCACACATGCCTCCAACATACTTGCGTTTCTAGACTTACCCAAAATCGGCCCAAGAGAATTTCTCCCAACACTATCCAATGAATCCACCTCAAGGCATCACAAGTCCTCCCAAGTGGAGTTACTTGGCTCCTTGAGAGAGCTCGCCTTGTTCGTTTGCCTTGGAGCCATATAGCTCTTCTTGCTCTCCTTGTATTTCAAATCTACCCTTGGTTGTGCACTATTGTTCTCTTATAGGAACTCCAAAGGTCACCATCGTGAACCGTCACATCCTTTGGGGGTGTCGCGCACCTTCGTGAACCCATGTCCAAATGAAACACTGCGCCCATTTGCGAACCCGATCGCTCAAACAAATCGTCGTGCCCCTTCACGGACCTGGTCACCCAAACGAACCCATGCTCTCATAAAACATCGTGACCCTTGGGACCGACATGCCCAACCTTGGTGATCCCCTCTTGGTTTCTTCATACTTTGGAAATCCTCTTGGCACGTTCGCATGCCCAAGGTGTCCACTTGCCCAACTTGGATGCTGGAGCAACCCCAAGTTTCGTCTCTATGAGGACTTGGGTGAAGGTCTTCACACTCATATATATGAATACCTTACATCCTTCCCCCACCTCAATTTGTTTCCGTCCCTAGCAACATCCAAAAAATATACGATCTCCAAGTCTTTTCCTGAACTCGTGCCTCCGATGTAACCAAGTCTACTGGAAAACCCAAATTTTGTGCTAACTAGAAACCCCAAATTTCCATAAACAAAACTATAATGCACCCAACTTTGCATGATCTACTACCTGAGTCAATATGGTCACTTCACCCAACTCTGCTGCACTCTCTCGCTGCGATGTTGCTTCCTTGCTACTATTCGGTTCTGTTGCTGTCGCTGCTTGCTACAACTGACTACTGCCCACTTCACTTAGAAAATTTTCCTAAGTGTTGAAATCTTGTGATCTTGCTGCTATGCCCATACTTCAACCAACTCTGCCATGTCTCTGCACAATTCTATAGCCTCACGTCCTGCACTGGGTGGGTGGCTAGTCCAACCGTCACGTCCATTCCTGAAATGTGCATCTCCATGCCCGAACTTGGTCTTTTTCTGTCACAGCTTCGTGACTCCATCCAACTCCAAAGACTAAGGAAAGTGTCTATCCTCGTCTCACTACTGCTTCCATCATATCTTCGTCAAGGAGGTCATCAATAATGTCTAAGTGTGCAACTCTTGTATACTTAGACATTTGTTAACAGTTTAACACTTAGTCATATTTAAGCATACATCCATGAAAATGAGAATCCAAGAGAACAACAACGAAATAAATGAAAGACAAACACAAATATAGTGTAGGTGACACAAACCATGCCTAACACCCGACCAAGTCTTTTTTATTGGAAAACAATTACAATATGAGCACTATCGTCTCGGCTCACAAATTTGGCAGTGTCACACAAATCGCCTCACCTCACCAAGACACTCATAAACAAATTCATCACACCGAGACTCTTTGTCACAACTGTCTCCGCAACCTCCTATGATGCACCTTAGACATTCCCACAACCGTACACTTACAATCTCTTAATTTCCATAGAATTCACAAACTTTGGTTTTGCCTCACACATGCCTCCAACATACCTGCGTTTCTAGAATTAGCCAAAATCGGACCAAGAGAAGTTCTCCCAACTCTATCCAATGAATCCACCTCAAGGAATCCCAAGTTGAGTGACTTGGCTCCTTGAGGGAGCTCACCCTCTCCATTTTCCTTAGAACCATAGAGCTCTTCTTTCTCTACTTGTCTTTCAAAACTTCCCTCCTTGGTTGTGTTCTCTTGTTCTCTTATAGACACTCCAAAGATCACCATCACGAACCGTCGCATCCTTTGGGGGTGTCGCACACCTTCATGAACCCATGTCCAAATTGTTAAGTTTTTACTGTTGTTATTAGATTATTTCCAATTTAATTGAGCATTCAATGCATTTCCAAAACAACAACATAAACAAGATCAATGAAAGAAACACAATCACAAGGTATGAAACATTTTATCCTGGGAAACCCTCATGGGGGAGAAAACCCAACAAAACTTCCTCAATAATAGATTGCCAATACAATGCCAAGACTAAGACCAAAACAACAAGAATAAACCAAGACTGATCATGTGTCTCTCTTCTCCTTCCTCCTGCAACTGCAACTGCCTTCAATATATGCACACTATATGAGTGAGTGAGTGTGTATAAGTGAGGCACCATCCTCACATATAAATACTAGTTGAGGAGGCTCTAGGGTTATGTCTCTTCACTTGGTGGGGATGACCTCTCCTAGAAGTGGTTAAAACCACTTTATTATTACTAGAGTCCTACTTTACAAATACCAATATACAAATGTAGTTTGACCAATCCACAAAAGGGGATTTGATCTATAAGATAATAACTCAAATTTAATTAGAATATTCTTCGAAGTTACAACATTTCAACACTCCCTGTTAACAAGATGGGTATTCTACTGACATGACCCCATACGACATCATCAAGAGAAGGAGAGGGCATCATCATCATCAACATCTGGAACACTGACTGTCACATCTATAATATCATCGAAAGTTTTTCTCATAATCAATATCATCATCGCTCATAGCATGGAGCTGGAGTAACATCATCATCATCATCATCAACAATAAGATGAAACATCAACATCAATAGCATGAAGCTAGAAAAACAAAATAATCAACATCACGAAGCTGATACAACATCATCAACAACAGGAGGCTGAAACAACAACATCATCAACATCACGAGGTTGAAACAACAACATCATCAACAACATGAGGCTGAAACAACAACATCATCAACATGTGGAAACAGAATGAGGCAGTTGTATGAACAAGAAAATTTTTGGTACTCTGATAGACCATGCTTACCGTACCTTTGGGATCTGCCCAAGAATCATAATATTCCCTAGGATATAAAATCCTAACAAGCTACCACACGATACTTTGACAGACCGTCCTTACCATACCTTTGGGATATGCTCAGGAATCATAAGATTCCCCACGATATAAAATCCTAACGAAGCTACTACTACTGAACACATCTGGCATATACATGCACAGGTACTCTGACAAACCATACTTACCGGACCTTCGAGATCTTCCCAGGGATGATCAATCCCCTAGGATATAAAATCCTAAGGGAGCTACCTGTTGTTGGTTAGGATACCATAGTATCATCAACATAACTCCCCCTCTCGAGGGAGGTCCTTTTGGACAACACCAAGTTTTTCTTGGAAGTACTCAAACTTCACACGAGACAGAGGCTTGGTCAACATATCTGAAACCTGCTCATTTGTGCCAACATATTGAAGCTTTACAACTCCCCTATGCACCATATCACAAATGTAGTGATACCAGATCTCTATGTGCTTCGACTTATCATGGAACTCTAGGTTCTCTGTCATATTTATACAACTCTGGTTATCACATAGTATCACGGTGGATTCCATGTCCAAATCGAACATACCTGTCAACAACTTCTGAATCCATATGGATTCACAACTGGCGGAACATGCTGCAATGTACTCCACTTTTCCATGCTGAGAGCAATACTAAATTGCTTCCTGCTTTTCCATGAAGTCGTGGTTGACCCCAAACTAAAACAACATCCTGAAGTGATTTTCTTGTCTGAAGCACTTCCAGCCCAATCTAAATCAGTATAACCACCCAGTCTGAAGTCACGATCTCCAGTATAAAAGAAACCATAATCCAATGTACCCTTAAGGCATCTCATCACATGCTTTGCAACTACAAGGCGAACATGTTTGGGTTCCACCATACACTGACTCAAGGTGTTCAAAACAAAGCATATATCTAGCCTAGTATTCATTAGATACATCAACGATCCAATAATCTGTCTGTATAGAGTAGCATCAGTCAACTCTGACAAAGTATCAACCATGTGCTTCAAATTTGTTTCCATGGGTGTGTTCATGTATTTACATTCCAACATGTCAAATATCTTCAGTATTTCAACTGCATACTTCCCTTGGTTAAGGAAGATCTTCTATGGGCTCTGCCAAACTTCAATACCTAAGAAATAATGCATCGACCCTAGGTCTTTCATCTCAAACTCTACAACGAGCTTCTTCTTGCAATCTGTGATGAGATTTTCTTCTCCTGTTAAGAATAAATCATCCACATATAGTAGCAATATAACTGGCTCATCATTCATAACCTTGAAGTAAAGGTTAGAATAATCTTTAATCTTGGTAAATCCTATGCTCATCAGGAAACTATCAATTCTGCCATACCAAGCACTAGGATCTTTCTTCAACCCGTACATGGATTTCTTCAACCTGCAGACATGAGTCTTTCTATATTCAACTTCAAATCCTTGTGGTTTTTCTATATACGCTTCTTCTTCAATAAAACCATTTAAGAAGGTTGTTTTCACATCCATTTGGTGTAACTTCCACTTCATTTTGGCTGCAATATATATGATGGTTTTGATAGAAGTGTATATGGCTACAAGAGAAATTGTTTCTTCATAGTCAATACCTTCCGTTTGAGAAAATCCACGAGCCACAAATCTTGCCTTATGTTTTTCAATACTTCCATCTGATGCATGTTTTATTTTGTATATCCACTTGGAAGATACCACATATTTGTTCTTTGGTCTGGGAAATACTTCCCATACATCAATCTTTATAATGGACTGATATTATTCTGTCAAGGCGTCCATCCATTCTTTCTTTAGAACGGATTCTTCAAAGCAAGTAGGTTCCTTTTCTACGAGATCACACATCAAGGCCATATAGCTAGAGAATGACTTAGGTTTATTTCTTTGTCTCATGGTTCCTTCTGGTGCACTATACTTTTCTGCATCTTGAATAAGTTCCCTTGCCGAAGCTGGATTTCTCTTGTGAGAGATCGTCATATGGGGAGGTTCTTGAGATTCTATCATATCATAATCTTCTGGAATGTCATCATCAGGGGTAATTGTAACTTCCTTCACTGGTTCTATAACTATGGGAGCTACAAGTTCTTCTTCATATACTTCTGTCATTTCCTTGATCTTTTGAGTGCTGCATCTTCATCAAAGGTTACATATCTGTTGATCTCAATATGATGGTAACCTGGTATGTAAATTATGAAGGCCTTAGAGACCTCATAGTATTCGAAATATTCCCTTCTTTCCTGAAGGATCCAACTTTGTTATCTTTTATTTTGGAATGTGTACAAATGCTGGACAACAAAATATTTTGAGATGGCTTACTTTTGGCTTCTTTCTGGTGAACATTTCTTCAGGATTTTTGAATCTAAGTGGACTATGGGATAATTTGTTTTGGAAATATACTGCACTTCTTGCCACTTCAGCCCATAAATGCATTGGAAGATCTTGATAATGAATCATAGTCTTTACTGGTTCCATAATCATTCTATTCTTTCTTTCCACTACACCATTTTGTTGAGGGTTATAGGGAGTGGTGAGCTCCCTCTTAATCCCGACATCTCTGCAAAAGCTTCCAAATTCATTTGAAGTTTACTCTCCTCCATTGTCTGACCTGAGTATCTTGATTTTCCTTTCAGAGAGGTTTTCTACCAAGGCTTTGAATTCCTTGAACTTTCCAAGTACTTAATCTTTTGACTTCAAGAAATAATCCCAAGTCTTACGAGAGTAATCATCAATAAAAGATACATAGTATAGATACCCACTTAGAGAGGTTGATGGCATTGGACTGCATACATCTGAGTGGACAAGTTCCAAGATTCCTTCTGCTTTACTGTCGCTCTTTGGAAAAGTATTCTTTATGTTCTTTCCTTGTGCACATCCTTTGCATACACCTTCATGATCGAACTTTAATTCTGGTAAACCTGTAACTACCTTGCTTACATATGGTAAGGATTTGTAGTTGATGTGAGCTAGTCTTGTATGCCAAAGCTCACAAGGACTTTCAATAGAGTGTGTCAAGGCTACATCCGAGTGACCTTTTAACTTGTACAAACCACCTTCTTCGGTTCCAATAACAACTACATCTTCTATATTTTTCCCTTTAGACCACATAAGAACTTCACCATATATGAATGAAACCTTGGAACCTTTCTTATCTAGGGTTGAGATAAAAAGTAAGTTTTTTGTCAAACCTGGTACATAGAGTAAATCCTTCATTCTCATCAGAGTTCCTAAATCAAGATTGTACGTGGATTGTCCCATTCCTTTGATAGGGTACTAATAATAATCTCTAAGTGAAACTTTCTGGGGGAACTCATTTTCTGTAAGGCTAGAGAGAATGTCTTCCTTGTTAGAAAAACAGGATCGCGGAGCAATAAAATAAAACAAAAGCAGAAATAAAACACAAAAGATACACAATACAATAGAGACACAGATATACGTGGTTCACCCAGTGTGGGCTACGTCCACCATAGAAATTTCCAGGTCCTTCCTTTATTATTATCCAGCAAATGAAGGGATACAACCTACAACAAACCCACTGTAACTTCCTCTTCTTTCTCTCACAATCTCCTATCTCAGAATACAATATTCACCATGAGTCATAGCCGCAATACATTTCCCTCATAAAAGAGGGTTGACTTCTAGGGAAAAAAAACCCTAACATAACTTCTATTGTTAGATCTGCGACCTTGTAATGAACGGTCCAGATTTACAATGAAATTACAATATACATTTACAAGGCAATTTTTCCTTCGGGGGCCGCTTGCCCCCGGACCCCGCAGAGGGGGTAACCCCCTCTGCACTCCCCTGCGTGGAGGAGTGTACATTGTTCCGGGGTGTAAAGTCTTCATGGGGTATAAACACGGCTGAAAAATAAAGACCTCTGAATCAAGAAGATAATCAGGTTCCACAACCAACATTTCTGACCTGTCATGTGCTTAGAGACACCACTATCTATGCGCCAAGTATCCTCTCCAGGTGTCACAGATTCTGAGAGGGTGGAAAACAAAAAAAAATATTCAATCTCTTCTTTAGTTAAGTTCTTGGGTGTCTCATCATCTTCAATTGCATGGGCATGATGTCTTTTGTTATTTCTCCTCTTGTATTCTTCCCTTCTGGTAGGACAATTCTTAGCAATGTGTCCCATCTTATCATAATGATAACAATGATAGGAGGATAAATATTTTCCCTTTCTTTGACCCTTATAATATTTCCAGAATCTCTTTGGAGAGTGTGATTCTTTATGAAAGTGGGTCTCCTTTTGAAAATGATACTTTTTCTTTCCACCTTTATCATGAGTAGCTAGGGCTTGATCTTAATCTCTTAATAGGACGACTTCTTGGTTGGCCAATCTTACTTCTTCTTGAACACATTCTTCCCATAAATTGTCAAATTGGAGTTTCTCTTTTCTTGCACAAATAATTTGGATGAAGGAATCCCGAGGTATTGTGAGACCATTAAGACTTGTCCTTATGAGTTCATCTTAATCTAAGTTTTCTCCAATTGGCTCTAACTGTTCCTTGAATTGAGAAATCCTAGAGAAATAGTCTTGAATTGTTTTTCCTTTTTGCATCTTTGTATTCTTGAGTTGGGTTCTCAAGTTTATCTTTCAGTTGATGTTCTTTCCTTCATACATTCTGGTTAGGGCATCAAACATGTCTTTTGGAGTATTCTTAGAAGACACTTGAGGGATCAAGTGATCTTTAATAGAGTCTGCAATTATCCCTTTAGCCTTAATCATATCCTTGTACTTTTCTTTGGCTGCATTTTCTTCCAGTTCCGATACATTTTATTTTATGAATTTTGCAAGGTAATTCTCTTCAAGAATGAGTCCAATTCTGTACTTCTAGGCACATAAATTTTCCACACCTTCTAACTTGTCAACAAGATTAGTGCTTGCAGACATCTTGACATGGAGCTAAGAAAATGACTAGAAAATGAAAGTGCTCAAAAGTTTAAATTGACCTTACCAGGAGATGCGCTGGTCTGAGGCGAGTTTGCTGGAGCTGATTGTTTTAGAAAATTCCAAGTTTTACCCTTTGAAACTTGACCTGCACAATTCTGGATTGGTACTTCTGGTACTATTTATGGTTTTCTGGTTTTTTTGTACCATTCAAAACTAGGGTTTGACTTTCCAGAGAATCTGGCCATTTAAAAATTTCTCTCAAGATGCCAAAAGATGCGTTAGGATAGGGTGCACTTCCCAAGATAGTTTTTGGACAAAAATTCCTCTTCAGTAAAAAGCCCGAATTTTCTTGTTCTTCAACAATGGAGTTTTTAGATACCCAGTGAAAGATGCTCTATTCTGTCAAGCTTTGATACCATGTTAAGTTTTTACTATTGTTATTAGATTATTTCCAATTTACTTGAGAATTCAATGCATTTCCAAAACAACAACATAAAAAGGATCACTGAAAGAAACATAATCACAAGGTACACAACATTTTATCCTAGGAAACCCTCATGGGGGAGAAATCCCAGCAAAAATTCCTCAATAATAGATTTCAAATACAATGCCAAGACTAAGAGTAAAACACCAAGAATAAACCAAGACTGAGCATGCACCTCACTTCTCCTTCCTCCTGCAACTGCAACTGCCTTCAAGATATGCGCACTAGATGAGTGAGAGTGAGTGTGTATAAGTGAGGCACCATCCTCACATACAAATACTAGTTGAGGAGGCGTTAGGGTTATGTCTCTTCACTTGGTGGGGCCAACCTCTCCTAGAAGTGGTTAAAACCACTTTATTATTACTAGGGGTCGACTTTAAAAATACCATTATTCAAATGCAGTTTGACCAATCCACAAAAGGGGATTTGATCTTATACAAGACTCGACATGATCAATCCGCAAAAGGGGATTTGATATATAAGATAATAACTCAAATTTAATTAGAATATTATTCGAAGTTACAATATTTCAACACAAATGAATTGCCACACCCCTTCACGAACCCAATCACTCAGATGAATCGTCGTGCCCCTTTGCGGACCCGATCGCCCAAACGAACCCATGCACTCATAAATATTCATGCTCCTTGGGACCGACATTCCCAACCTTGGTGCTCCCCTTGTGCCAGGGCACCCCAATCTCTTGGTTTCTTCATACTTGGGAAATCCCCTTGGCCTGTTCACATGCCCAAGGCCTCCACTTTCCCAACTTGGATGCCAGAGTAACCCCAAGTTTCATCTCTGTGAGGAATTGGTCGAAGGTCTTCGCGCCCATATATCTGAATACCTTACATCCTCCCCCACCTCAATTCATTTTCTTCCCTGACAACATCCAGAAAATTTGCGAACTCCAAGTCTTCGCCCAAACTCGTGCCTCCTCTATAACCGAGTCTACTGGAAACCATAAATTTTGTGCCAACTAGAAACCCTAAATTTCCATAAACCAAACTTTAATACACCCAACTCCGCATGATCTACTTCCTGAGTCAATATGGTCGCTTCACCCAACTCCAAGAATGAAAGTCACCCAACTCTGCTGCACTCTTTCCCTGCAATGTTGCTGCCTTGCTACTGTTTGGTTTTGATGTTATCGTTGCTTGCTACAACTGACTACTGCTCACTTCGCTTCAAAATTTTTCCTAAGTGTTGAACTCTTGTGATCTTGCTGCTACACCCATACTTCAACCAACTCTTCCATGTATCTGCACAATGTTATAACCTCAAGTCCTGCACTAGTTGGGTGGCTAGTCTAACCGTCGTTTCTAGTTCTTTAAATGTACATCTCCATGCTCGAACTTGGTATTTTCTGTCACATCTTTGTCACTCCATCCAACTCCAAAGACTAAGGAAAGTTTCTATCCTTGTCTCACTACTACTGCCATCATATCTTCGTCAAGGAGGTCATCAATAATGTCTAAGTGTGCAACTCTTGTATACTTAGACATTTTTAACAGTTGAACACTTAGTCATATTTAAGCATACATCCATGAACATGAGAATCCAAGAGAACAACAATGGAATAAATGAAATACAAACACAGATATATTGCGGGCGACACAAACCATGCATAACACCGAACTAAGTCTTTGTTATCGTGAAACAATTACAATATGAGCACTATAGTATCTGTTCACAAATTTGGTAGTGTCACATGACTCGCCTCACCTCATCAAGACATTCATAAACAAATTCGTCACACCAATAATCTTTGTCACAACCATCTCTGGCACAACCTTCTACGATGCACCTCAGACGTGCCCAAAACCACAGACTTGCAGTCTCTTCATTTGTGTAGACTTCATAAACTTCAGTTTTGCCTCACACATGCCTCCAACATACATGCGTTTCCAGACTACAAAAATCGGCCCAAGAGAAGTTCACCCAACTCTATCCAATGAATCTACCTCAATGCATCACAAGTCCTCCCAAGTGGAGTGACTTGGCTCCTTAAGAGAGCTTTCTCTCTTCGTTTTCCTTAGAACTATAGAGCTCTTCTTGCTCTCCTTGTCTTTAAAAACTCCCCTCCTTGGTTGTGCACTCTTGTTCTCTTATAGACACTCCAAAGGTCACCATCGTGAACCGTGGCATCCTTTGGGGGTGTTGCGCACCTTCACGAACCCATTTCCAAATGAATCTTCGTGCCCCTTCATGAACCCGGTCACTCAAATGAATCATTGCGCCCCTTCATGCACCTGGTTGCCCAAATGAACCCATGCGCTCGTAAACAGTCATGCCCCTTGGGACCGACATGCCCAACCTTGGTTCTCCCCTCATGCCAGTGCGCCCCAATATATTTTTTTCTTCATACTTGGGAAATCCCCTTGGCGCGCTCGCATGCCCAAGGCGTCCACTTGCTCAATTTAGATGCTGGGGCAACCCCAAGTTTCGTCTCTGTGAGGACTTGGGAAAATCTCTTCGCGCCCATATATCCGAAGAACTTACATCCTCCCCCACCTAAATTCGTTGTCGTCCCCGACAACATCCACAAAATCTACGATCTCCAAGTCTTCGCCCAAACACGTGCCTCTGCTATAACCAAGTGTACTGGAAACCCCAAATTTTGTGCCAAATAGAAACCCCAAATTTCCATGAACCAAACTATACTGCACCCAAATCCACATGATCTACTGCATGAGTCAATATGGTCACTCCACCCAAATCCAAGGATGAAAGTCACCCAAATCTACTGCACTCTCTCGCTGTGATGTTTCTACCTTGGTACTGTTTAGCTCTGTCGCTATCGCTGCTCGCTACAACTGACTACTGCCCACTTCACTTCAAAAATTTTCATAAGTTTTGAACTCTTGTGATCTTGTTTCTATGCCCATACTTCAACCAAATCTTCCATGTCTCTGTACAATGCTATAGCCTCAAGTCCTGCACTAGTTGGGTGGCTATTCCAATCATCGCGTCCAGTTCCTTAAATGTGCATCTCCATGCCCAAACTTGGTATTTTCTGTTGCATCTTTGTCACTCCATGCAACTCCAAAGACTAAGGCACGTGTCTATCCTTGTCTCACTACTACTGCCATCATATCTTCGTCAAGGAGGTCATCGATAATGTCTAAATGTTGCACTTAGAACCTATTGATGTGTTTGTACTTTGAATTCCTTCCAAAATTAGGTCCATCCACACAAAAATCTTAGACCAATGTAAGGTCTCCCCTCACCTTGCTGTGACTATGGAGTCATCCCAAAGAAAAGTCTTATGTGACAACTTGAATCCATTGTCCACCTCATGAAACAATTAGCCAATCTTCTGCACCAAGAAATACTTGTCTAGAATGCCTTTCTGCCACTACTTCATCACCCGACCATGCTACTGCATCTACCTCTCCATGCCTTAGAATGGTTAGGATTCACCCTCAACCATGCTGCCCAAAGTAAGAGAAACACCCATGTCCAAGTAATCTCTTCATGCTGCAATATACCTGTCCGCACAATCCCCCAAATGAAGGCAAGTCCTCAACTCACCCCCTTTCATCAAGTCACCTCTCCACAACTCAAAATATGTGATGAGTGTGGCCAACATGACCTCACACTCCTCAATGAGTCCAAACAAATTGTCCAAAGTGTTCCAAGTAGAATGAGTCCCCTCAAAGAACTTCCATGCCCAAGGCACGTTTGAACCATACTCTACAAACCTCAACCAACAATCCCCACCGGATCTCTAAATCATCACACAATCAGCCACAAGTCACCAAATGCACTCTGCCTCATCCAATTTCCCACACCAAAGGCGAGAGAACACCAACCAAGTCACTTGGTCTGTGATTTTCCCATTCAGGTTGACTACCAACAATTCTTGGTTGACTTCCTTGCTAACTCCATCTATCTCCTAGAATGAAACTGCCTTGCACCTGCTGCAAGCGTTCAAACTATGGAATTGTCATCTTGAATTTAAAGTTATTGCATGATCCAATGAATCTGGATAAGGCACCAAGCACCAAGGCGCCTCATCCATCCTCCCAACTTGACATGAACAAAATTCACTGCCCACTTCATTGCAACGGCCTGTCCAATGCGCCTCATCAAAGAGTTAGGAAACTTCCTCAAGCCACCTCCACAACTACATCCAAATATTCCTAAGTAGACCACATGACTCTTCCAAGTGGGTTTCCCCAAGATCTCCTCACATTTGTCCCATCTAAGGAATCCCAAACTGCTACAAGACTTCTTCGAATTTGCACCACTTGAGTCACCCTAAAGTCTGTCGGTTTTCACCACGAAAACGGATTGCAATTGAACCACCAAGTCATCTAATTTCCCTTCAAAGAACTCACTGCAACACTTAGGAAATGAAAGAATTTGAAACCAACTGTACCTTTCCAAACGACATCCTTCGCTGCAACCATATTCTAAGTATGGTGTCTTAGAATTCTACTTTCCCAAGCAACCGACCCTCCTCATGAACTCCCCTCAATCATAATCCGCAGCTTCACAAATACACAAGACATTCATTGCGATACAAGGTTGAGTCCATTCATCCAATTCCAAAATGCATATAAGTCCCAAACTTCACATGCAACACGACCAAACTCATCTCCAATGTCTTTTTGTCTGATGCAGGAGCATCCACACCTCATCAAGCGAGCCAACGCGTGGAGCAGAGAAAGACAGCTGGACAAGCCAACAAACTTCTTTTTGGAATATCACCTTGATGTGGTTGCGCCAAACATTAATGAGCTGATGTAATGAAGCGCACTTGTATATGTAAACGGACTGTGGGCGGATAAGCTCTCGTCCTTAGGTAGATGAGGCATTTATTAGATTTAATGCAGGTAGATAAAACAATTAAGCCTAGATTAGACAGTTTTACTTTCGTGAGGGAAAACAGAATATAGGCACCCTCCTTTGTATCATTATTAACAGTAGCATTTAGAGTATGAGCATTCAGAGCATTCATATGAGAAACATGAGCAAGGAGTGAGCAAGCAGAGAATTTGTGAAGAACACCCATGTACAGATTGAATTAATAGAAGGAAGACTTTGATTCAATTCCATGGCTGTGATTATTCTCTGTGTATTGTTGATATTATGCTGTTGCATATTTGCTTCTTGTTTTGCCTATCTTCTATATGCTGCGTATGTG
>ML802820.1:45835-61419 GCA_009831015.1 Picea engelmannii
CTACAGTGCAGACGGAAGAAAGTTCAAAGCTCAGATTGGACAGAAGCCGTCGATCGAGATCACAAGGAGTGTGACTCGACACGTGGATCGGACGCATCGGGAGTTCGTGAGGTAAGACTCCTACTTTTCGTAAAGGGAGATCGCGAGAAGCGAAGTCCCGACAAGTTTCGAGTATAGGGTGGTCATAGTCGGTGATGTGGCAGGTGATCTTGGGGCATCGAGTCTCGGGATTTGAAGGGTCGAGAGATTGGTCTCGCGAGTGGCGAGGAAGTGAGAAGACGAGCCGTGATGAGGCTAAGCAGTTTAACTCTCATTCCCGTTCACCCAGAAATTGTTTTGGGTAGATAGAGCCGTGCAAGGTGTGTGCAGGCTGGACGAGGTCTCAGAGTTGCGATTCTGGGCTAAGGCATTGATAGACTGCTGCTGTAGGAGTGCGCAGGGTCAAAAGTCCTCAACACTTAACGTGGTTGAAGATCATCTGCAAGGAGTGCATGCAGGGAGTTTCCAGAAGAAGCTCAGAAGCTGTGAAAGCTCAGGAAAGATAGGCCTTTGGAGTAGTCGAAGAGCAGCGGTGAGAACATCCGTGGAACAGGTCGCAAGGGGAGAAGCGAGTAGGTTGGCGGACGGGTCTCGGGGTGAGACACTTCCTATTCGGGGTTTGCCACAGAAGGAAAAGTGGATGTGAAGTCTACAGTGCAGACGGAAGAAAGTTCAAAGCTCAGATTGGACAGAAGCCGTCGATCGAGATCACAAGGAGTGTGACTCGACACGTGGATCGGACGCATCGGGAGTTCGTGAGGTAAGACTCCTACTTTTCGTAAAGGGAGATCGTGAGAAGCGAAGTCCCGACAAGTTTCGAGTATAGGGTGGTCATAGTCGGTGACGTGGCAGGTGATCTCGGGGCATCGAGTCTCGGGAGTTGAAGGGTCGAGAGATTGGTCTCGCGAGTGGCGAGGAAGCGAGAAGACGAGATAGTAAGTTTGTCGGCATCTCGGTGTTTCGGATCTCGGGAGTTGGAACCCTGAAGGTATAGTGACGCGAGTCGCGAAGTCACGATAGCGCGAAGGTCCCGATACGCCGAAGGAAGGTCAACGTTGACCAAAGACATCGAGTCTCGGGGATCCGAGGGTCTAGTATTCAGTTGTTGAACTCTCGAAGTCACGAGGGCTGATCCTCCGATAACCAAGAAAGAGAGGATCGCGCGAAGTGGAAAATTCACTGTGGGTACGAAGGATTCCCGCGAGGGGATCAGAAGAACCTTTGAGTTCTTCGGGCCGGGGAGAAAGAAGGTCCTGGAGAGAGCGGGTCAGACCGTGAGGGTATCAGACTTGCGTCAAGTGGTATCAGAGCCCGAAGTCTTGTCTGTATATTTCAGGCGAGAGAAGGGAAGGAGAAAAGGAAAGCACTCTGATACACACGACTTGCGTCATTGTCTCCACACCTTGACTATTTCAATTCAAGGCACCATGCATCCATTTTCTGACTATCAAGTCATATTGCCAATAACCGATTGTTATAACTTTGTGAAGAGTCACCTCGTTCGAAGGTTGCGGTCTTCATCCAACAACCCAACTCATCTCAACTATTGTTCTTGGTGATGCATGAAACAAAGACATCATGATGGAAACGTGCCCAACCAACTTCCTGATGTAGAGTTGCTCTAGGTCACCCTAGGTCATCCAACACAACCAAGTGATTCAACTTACTGCAACCCATAAATTCTCCCCTTCACAATCACTTATGCGATCACCCTCTACGTTTCACTTTTGTGATTACTTTTGTTGCTAGATTTGTGACAAGTCATGCAACAAATCCTGTGTTCAACTTCCTTTCCTGAATGCTCGGTTGACTCAAAAAAATTTGCATCTGGTCTCTCCAAGGTGTGCACAATAGATCCGACACTGAATTTCATCATGAATCAAACCAATCGATTCTGCACCCAAACCATCTCTTCCATCAAGACTGCGACATGTTCTGTGATGAACTCTGCGATCACCCACCCTATCCAAGTGCCTCCTCTCACCACAAACTCTGTTCTTGGCCCATACAAGGTGTGCATATAGCTCAACCTTCCACCACACCATCAATTGAACCTCTGTCTTAAGTCTTATGCAAATTATGCGATGAACTAGTTCATTGCACTGAATGATTCACCAAGTCTACGAACGTTCCCACCGAACTGCCTCCGCAACAAATTTCCTTCATGCTGCGCCCTATCCACATAGTGCCTTGCGATCGTGCACCTATAGAGGGCATGCATCATCGCAACGTTTCTCACTTGGCTTATTGGAAACACCAAGGATACTCCGTTTGGACTACACATCTTCATCTAGAGCATACCCATACTTCCTTCTAGGCTACATGTGAGTCACACTCCTACTCTAGTGCAACTCTTGTATACTTATACATTTGTTAACAATTTAACACTTAGTCATATTTAAGCATACATCCATGAACATGAAAATCCAAAAGAACAAAAATTGAATAAATGAAAGACAAACACAGATATAGTGGGGGTGATACAAACTGTGCCTAACTCCCGGCTAAGTCTTTGTTATTGAAAAACAATTACAATATGAGCACTATTGGCTCGATTCACAAATTATACAGAGTTACATGAATTGCCTCACCTCACCAAGAAACTCATAAACAAATTTGTCACACCAATACTCTCTGTCGCAACCATCTCCGCAACCTCTTGTGGTGCACCTGTGACATGCCCACAACCGCAGACCTGTTGTCTCTTCGTTTCTGTAGACTTCACAAACTTCAATTCTGCCTCACACATGCCTCCAACAGACTTGTGTTTCTATACTTATCCAAAATCAACCTAAGGGAAGTTCGTCGAACTTTGTCCAACGAGTCCACCTCAAGGCAACAAAAGTCCTCCCAAGTGGAGCGACTTGTCTCTTTGAGGGAGCCCACCCTTTTCATTTGCCTCAGAACCACACAAATTTTCTTTCTCTCCTTGTCTTGTAAAAATACCCTCCTTGGTTATGCACCCTTATTCTCTTACATGCACTCCAAAGGTCACCATCATGAATCGTCACATCCTTTGGGGGTGTCATGCCCCTTCATGAATCCGATCACCCAAACGAATCATCGCGCCCCTTCATGGATCCGGTCGCCCAAACGAACTCATGCACTCGTCAACCATCGTGTCCCTTGGGACCGACACACCCAACCTTGGTGCACCCCTCATGCCGGTGCACCCTAATCTCTTGGTTGCTTCATACTTGGGAAAACTCCTTGGCACGTTCACATGCCCAAGGCGTCCACTTGCGTGTCGGAGCAAACCCAAGTTTCGTCTCCATTTGGACTTGGGAGAAGGTCTCTGCTCCCATCTAGCCGAAGATCTTACATGAAGGTATATAGGTGTACAATGTGTTAAGACCCATTCTGATGGAGAGGTCTTTTATGTTGTATGACATATGTGCATACACCATAGACTTATCCAGGACTAGGAGTTTACTATGGTAATCATGTTGATATATTTGTTCATATCTCTTACACTATTTGACATATTTAATTTGGTACAACTATCTTCTTTGGCACTAACGTGTTTCATATACAATAACATCGCATGTCTTGTAAAAAAAGGGTATCATGAATGTAAATGTTGTGGAACTTCTCTAAATAGGTGGTTCAATGACCTACACAATCCAGTGTATAACATATCGAGGGTATTCCTTTCAGAAGACCACCCATATTGACATATGCTTTCAATGGTAAAACAAATAAAATACGAAGAACTAAAAAATGACATTGGCAAACTAACCAAAACCCTTTTGTCCAATGGCTACTCTCTCACTCAAATCAATTAAGCTTTTCTCTCAGCCAACAACCCTAAACCTAAACCCAAAATCACCCCTCCCTCAAACCCTCCTCATGGTCTCATATCTCTGCCCTATATCCAAGGGACCACCGATCAAATATCAAAACTTTTAGCTAAGAAGAAAATCAAAACTGTATTCAAACCCTTTAAGACCCTTAAACAACTTTTCAGACCTACTAAAGACAAAACCGACCCGATGCTTGGATCAAGTGTTTTCCAAATTACTTGCTCGTGTGGGAAATCTTACATAGGTCAAACTAGAAGAACCTTCAAATCCCGGATAAAAGAACATATAACGGATACCACCTACAACCGCATCTCCAAATCAACTATTGTGGAACACTCTAACTACAAACACCTTATTTGCTTTGACCAAACCAAAATTTTTGCCTCTGCCTTGCATTACTCCTCGAGGCTTATTCGCGAAGCTCTAGAAATCGAAAAACACCCTAACAACTTTAACCGTGAAGATGGATATAAGTTGAGACAATCCTGGAAACCCACCATTCACCACCTTAACCCTTCTTCTTCCTCCCATTCTATCATTTCTCGATCTCTCTAATAATTTTTTTATTTTTTGTCCTTTTCATCTCCACCCCTTTCCCTCCTCCTCTCCTCTTCCTCGAATTCTTTCCGGTCAACTCTTCGCGTTATTGCTCCTTTTTATCCCCTGACCTTTAAATTTCCCTCCCCAAAGTTCCCTTTCCCGAGTGGCTTCTCTCTTGCTTCCGCTTTCTCCTTCCACTTTATTTCTCTTCATTTAACTAAATTTTCGTCCCTCTCTTTTCATTACTTCTTTTTCTCAATTCTTCTCCTTTATAGTTCCCCTTTCTCCTTAATCATTCTATTTCCATCAACTTCCTTCTCTCACCTCAACAACTAGTTTACTCCTTTATTACCTATAATTTTTCCTTTACCCTAACGTCTTCTTCAACTCTTTATTTTTCTTCTTTCATATTTGTATAATTTTTATCTTGACTAATTCTTTAATACTTCTCCTACCTAATATTATATTTATCATTTCTCTTACCTCACTTTATTTTCTGAACCTAACTTCTGCTTCACATATTTATTATTATGTTTCCCCCGACATTTACTCCTAACTAATTCTTTAAATATTATTTCTCCTAATCATCATCATTATTTCTCACATATTATTCTTTTACCCTAACTTTTATTTTGTCTCTTTGTTGATATTATATTGTTTCCTAACTAATTCTTTAATTACTATTTCTCCCACTTATTATATTTTTTCACCTTAATGGCTATATTTACTCATTATTATCAGCTTAACATTTATTACTATTATTTATTATTATTTATCTTACCTATCATAAATTTTTATTTACATTTTTTCTCAATGGCTATATTTCTCCACTTATTTCCCTTTCTCCTTGCCTCAAACGACTACCATCCTCTCTTAGTATTTAAAGGCAAACCTCAACACACTCTTTTTGAACCATTTGAGCTTTTTATGTCCTTGATGATGGGTGGAGTGTCTGCTCAAAACATTGGACATTTCAAAACCTGAAACAATTCAATCCAGAAAATATCTATCATTATGACTTACTGTGAAAACTTGCATTATTAGATTGACAAACTAGTTTAGGTCATATGAAACAAAGGATGAAATTATATAATTTCTTGATTCAAATGGGGAACCCATGTTTAATGATCCTGGATTTTTTGACATCTACATTGAGAAAATTTCTATTGGGATGAAAATGAAATCTATATTTTATGAGCTCCCATATAGGGAGAATGTTAACATTGCCCACTTACTAGATCCCCTACATATATTAAAAAATGTTTCGTCTTCTTTATGGAGGAATATATCATAAAAAAGTGACACATTAGGTGTTAGGAGAGATTATTATTTCAAATACTAAAAAACAACATTGCAAAAAAACAAAAGTAGAGGATAGGTCATTACCCCTTGGTCTTTTAAAAAAGGTGATGTCCCATGGATTTTGAACAAAGATGATTTGTCTCTAGTGAAGATGCTATATTGGGTTTGAAGGTGCCTTATTTAAATGGGTTGAATCTGTTGCTTCTCTATAGAAGGATTGTTGGGGTCAAAATCATATAACCATCCAAAACCTTCTAAGGGTATGTATGTGGATTGCATGCTTCTTTTTCTGTAGTGTAGTTTATATGGTATGCACTAACATTATTATTCAATTAATTTTGTACATGTTTATTTTATAGTGCCATTATCTTTTTCTCATCTATAGTTGGGTGAACCATGATTACCCCTAGGACCCGCAACACACCATATCAAAATTATATGCATTGTACATTGGAGTACATTAATGGGGATCCACGTGGGTAGAATTCCACAATGGCATCGAGAGATAACTAAGATTATTTATATGTTTGAGAAGGAATTACCCACAAGTTTCGTGGACTTCAAGCTCATATTCTAGTTCACATAGTTGATGAGGTTGAATTATCCAAGGTGATCTCATATTGTTGGATTATATTCTTGGAGAGGTACCTGACAAAGTTAAAGGATTTTGTTTAACAATGGGAAAAACCTAAAAGGTCTATGGAAGAGGGGTAGGCAATATATGAGTCATTCTATCATGCTAGTGAGTACACTAGGAAAAATGATGACACACTAGGTAGAGTAGTTTGGAACAACCATTGAGATGAGGGACAAAAGGGAAGGAAAGCTACTCCAAACCAAGGGAAAAGGTGCATGACGAAGAGGAAGTCAATTATCTTTTTTAAATTTCTACAAAATTATTGTTTACACCTGACTTGATAATATTTATTATAGCTCATAATTTGTTTTGATTTCATGAATACATAAACAAATTTAGAAATTCATACCATTAATAAATTTATTCTTTACAATGATGAGACTACATGACCATGGGTCATGTTATGGAGATAAGAGACGGAAATGGGACAGTGAAAATAAATAATACAGGCACTTGAATGGTAGAAGCATGTCTTACCTTTATCATTTAAAAGAAAATATGCTAGTGATTTGTCCCAACTGTTGGGTGGGTGACCATATTAGAGAGAAATTACGCGCGTTGGATCATTACCCACATGATGACGAAGATGCACTAAACATAGGGATTAGGTGCAACAACTCCATAAAAATATCTCTATGTCAATTGTTTGTTTTATAATGTATGTTTGAATTATAACATGTATCACGTTTTTACACATGTTATGTTCCTTTCTTCAGATTTTGATAGGTGCATTTGTTCCCCCCTATGTGAGCATATGGACATCATTTTTTCACTGGTGATGGTGGTACATGACATGTCACACTTGATTATGTAGTGGAGGTCGAGTTCGACCAATCTAGTCATACCAACCACCATGATCAAAATCTAAAAGAAGGAAGGTTACGTTACATCAGAAATATACAAGAGATCATACAAATGAATTTCTCATATTTCCAATGTGTTATTTTTATGTGCAAGTGGTGGGATACATTTGACCGGAGTAATGTAAAAGAAGAATGCGATAGTGGATAATATGTATTAACTTCAAAAAGATGTGGGACAAAAATACGGAGACTTATGTTTTACCAAAACATTGCAACCAAGTGATTTTTTGTGTAGATGTGTTGGATGGAGATTGATGGTTTATACTGAGACATGATTCGAGATCAAAAAGTGTTTTTTAGAACAAATATGTTATCATGCCAAGCAAGAAAGATAATCAGGGTGATGGAAACAAAGAGTGTTTTGTAGATGTTTTATGTCAACATTTAAGTTGTGGATGTTCCATTTGATTAATGATCCAGTCTTCTATTTTTATTATGGATTCAACCTTGATATTTTTATTTTATTCCTCTCATAGATAATAATTTTACAAACTTTAGAAAGTAATTTGCATTGAAAATAATTTAAGTGTTAAACTACTTGGAGTTCAAATTTTGGTATATGTAGAGAATAAAAACATAGTTAGTTATGATTCGACAAAGATGTTTAATGATTGTATTTATGCATTATTAATTATAGTTAAATCTCCATAATTCCAAAAAATTAAACACAATACGAAAATGTTTTTTTCTTCATTTTATGACGTTGGATATGAAAAGTCAACACAGATTTACAACCTCATCTCGAAAATAAATCAATGTTTTTTGGGAATTTGAGACCTTTAATGAATTATGGATATTTTTAAGCGTACTATGTGCATATTGTCTTTTTTTCTAAGATTAATATTAAAAACTAGTATAGTTAAGATCACTTTTATTGAAATTTTTTTGTTTTATCTCTTTTTATATTTAATATAAAATAATAACATTGTTTGCATGTTTTAATAGACGATTATTAAAAAAATGATTTAATAAATTAATTAAAACTAATTTAAAATTGTTTTCATGATTTAATTTACAAGATGTTATCACTGTATACCATTGGATGAATTATTATTTTGTTAGAATTAATTTTCATAATTTTAATTTTATCAATATTAATAATAAGTTTAATAAAAACATTCAACCTCGTGGGTCAAATCGAGTGGAGTGTTGTGAATTACAATTAATAGTCACAAGGTCAAGTCCAGTGTTGTGAATTACAATCAAGAAGTCACAAGGTCAAGTCCTAAGGTTAACTACCTTTGTAAAAATTTTGGTCCTCACTCAATGTTCCCATTGGGTTAGGTTGTCAAAAATGCAACCGACCTAGGTAACATCCTTAGAATGAGCATAAGTGGCCAGTGAATTTCCTTGGGGAGTAAAACCATTTATGAATATATTTTAAAATTTTGATTTAGAAAATTAATGAAATTGTGAATTATTGGTTGAATCATTTAAGAAAGTGCCTTAATCAACATATTTTATTTTTGCAAACATTAAAGATTCACCTTAAAAAATAGTTAAAAATTTATATGGCATTAAATGATCACAATTTTTTGCAATCACACCCCAAATTAAATGATTTGGTATAACTAGATTTAAATATTATATGCCATTTTTTACAAGTGCAATATTAAATTAAATGACTAATACATTTCAAGTTTAACTAAAAAAATAGAGAAATCATTAACATACTTGTAATACATTTTATCAATCATACAACATCAACTGACCATGAAATTGGATGCACCAATAATTATAGAATGTACAATATGAAATGAATAATAACGACATAAAAAAATATTGAACATCAACCAACCATATACATGATATGAAAATGCATAATATGTTGGATATGTGTTATATTCTTTGCATGAATATAATTTTTTTCCTCGGATTTTGTGTCCATTTTTGGGCGGTTTTTCGGCACATGTTTTTCGTCGATGGTTTTCTATTTCCGATTAAGGAATTAGGGTTGTTGACTAATCTAGGTCATTGGATTAGGGTTTTGGATGTCACTGGATCCTATATGTATATTGTATTGTAAACAATGTATGATGTGAATGAATATAGAATATGCTAGTTTTCCTAGTTTGGGTTTCCAGAGGAAAAAATATTTGTGTAATGTGTGTATTTTCCATTGTATCTTTTCTGTTCTTTTATTGAAAATATGTTTGCAGTAAAATATTGTACAAGGTTAAAATCTACATTTGGTATCAGAGCAATTATTGGCTTCAGGGGAGGCGCCTTTATGGTCAGGGGTTTTGCTCGAGACTGTGATAAGCCTTGTTACAATGGAAGATCTACGGTATTGATTCTCTAGGTGAAGAGAAATGGCGAGCAATTCGAAAATATAGATCGATAAATTTAATGGGAAATTTTTTGAGTTGTGGAACTCAAGATGGAAGGTCTGTTAGTAGATAGAGATCAATGGGTCACGATGGATCCATGTACTACACCTACAAGAACATCAATAGATGAATGGAAAAAGTTGGATTGGAAGGAAAAGAGCACAATCCGATTGTGTCTCTCAGAATCAGTGTTATTGAATGTGTCAGGGGAAGCTACATCCAAGGAGTTATGGGATGAATCGGGGAACTTGTACCAGTTTAAGTCCTTGGTAAATAAACTGCTCCTGTGGAAAAATCTATATAACCTAAGGATGATAGATGGAGACTCGATAACAAAGCATATGAACCCCTTCAATACTGTGGTAAGTCAGTTGTTATCTGTTGAGATTAAAATTTTAGATGATGATAAGTGTATTAGTTTACTGTGCTCTTTACCAGACTCGTGGGATAGTATGGTTGTGGCCATAGGTAGGAATACAACTACCTTGAGTTTTGATGATGTGGTCTCATCCTTATTTTTGGAGGAGATGAGACAGAAGAACATGGACGGACAAAGCACAAATGAATTATTTGCAAGAGGACGCTCCCATGATAGAAATAGATCTAAGTCCTCAAGTGGGAGATCTAAGTCTAAGGGTAGATCTAAATCTCATGGAAAGTTTGTAAAGGCATGCTGGAGATGTGGAAAAGAAGGGCACTTCAAGAAGTAATGTAGGTCCAAAAGCATTGAGAAAGTGAAGGCATATGAAGGTTCTCCCACTACAGAAGAAAACACCTCCAAGGAAGAAGGAGGGGATGTGTACTTCGCTTCTTCAGGCAAAAATGTAGATCACGAGGCATGGTTGGTTGACTCAGGTGCATCCATTCATATGACTCCCCACAGGGAGTGGTTCTGTGAATATGAAAGGTATGATGGAGGTAATGTTTTCCTAGGTGATGACTCAAAAAATAGAATCATAGGATGAGGAAAAGTCAAGTTGAGGCTCATAGATGGAAGGATTAGAACACTGCCATAAATTTGATTTCTGTAAGAAAAATGGATGATGCAGGGGTAAAAACAATATTTCAAAAAGAAACCCGCAGGATGGTTCGAGGAGCAATGGTGTTGTTGAAGGGAGTTCGGATTGGAACTATGTATAAGATGCAAGGAAGCACTATTAGTGATGGGTGTAATAGCTCCATTGCTCTTGATATTGAAACAGAAGAAGGAAAAAATCCTCCAGTCTTTGGAGAAAAGGTTATGTTGTGGCATCAAAGACTGGGGCATATCAGAGAGAAGGGTTTTCAACTACTATATGGTAAAGGTATGGTTGAAGATATGTCTATCTACTATTTGGATTTTGATTTATGTGAACATTGTGTATATGGGAAGCAAAATCGGGTAAGATTCCCCTTTGGTGCAACGAGGGCAGAAGGAATTTTATAGCTAGTGCACAATGATGTGTTTGGACCTATGTTGGTTCAATCATTGGGAAAATATGTTTACTATGTCTCATTTATAGATGAATTATTGAGGAATACTTGGATATATTTCCTTAGAAAGAAATATGAAGTCTTTGACAGGTTTAAAGAGTTTAAGGCTCTTGTTGAGAATCAAACAAAGAAAAGAATTATTGTGTTGATGACACACAATGGTGGAGAATTATGTGGGAATGAATCTGAATAATTCTGAATAATTCTGTAAGAAGTGTGGTATAGAAAGGAAGAACACTACTCCATATACACCTCAACAAAATGGAGTTGCATAAAGGATGATTAGGATGCTGATGGAAAAATAAAGGTGCATGCTCAATGGTGTCGGGTTAGGGAGAGAATTTTGGGCAGAGGCATTGGGTACTGCATGTTACCTGGTCAATAGATCACCCTCATCAACATTGTATTACAAGACTCCAAAAAAGGTATGGACTGGTAAGAAACCTTCTCTCACACATCTCAAGGTATTGGCTGTGAGGCCTATGTTCATGTTCCAAAGGAAAACAAGAGTAAGCTAGATAAGAAGACTGAAAAGTGTATCTTTATTGGGTATAAAGATGGTCTCAAAGGTTATAAACTTTGGAACCCAGAAACTAAGAAGGTTGTGTATAGCCGATATGTGGTATTTAGAGAAATGAAGGATGTTGTCAAACATGAAGTCCTACCAAGTAAGGAAGAACCAGAGAAAATAATGTTTGAGCCAAAGGATGATGAATTATACTCTACAGAAGAACATGAATTAGAAGAAGAAGATCCTCATACTCCAGTATTGAGGAAGAAGAAGATCCTCATACTCCAGTATTGAGGAGATCGGTGCAGGAAAAAAGGACACCATAAAGGTATAATCCATTTGATTTCCATTCAAATTTTTCTTTGTCTATTACTAAGATGATCCTAAAACTGTTAGGGAGGCAGTGGATTAGAGGATGGAAAACTATGGAAAAAGGACACGGTTGAAGAAATGGCAACCTTGGAAAAGAATGAGGCTTGGGATCTAGTGTAGTTTTTGAATGGAAGAAAGCCCATTAACATAAAATGGGTATTTAAAAAGAATATGAATGCAGAAGGCAAAGTGGAGAAATACAAAGCTCAATTAGTAGCAAAGGGTTATTCCTAGGTTGAGGGAATTTATTTTGGTGAGATTTTTTCTTCTGATGTCGAGTTAACTTATATTAGATTTCTTTTATATGTTGCTGCTGCGTTTGATTTTGAAGTAGAAAAAATGGATGTGAAGACAACATTCCTACATGGGGATCTGGAAGAATAAATCTATATGAAGAAACCAGAAGGCTTTGTTGTGAAGGGAACAAAGGAGCTTGTATGTAAGTTGATAAAGTCCCTGTATGGTTTAAAACAATCACCAAGGATGTGGTATCAAAACTTTGATACTTATATGTTGGGACTTGGCTTCACAAGAAGCAAAGAGGATCACCGCGTGTATTTTAAATTAATTAGTGATCATTTGATTTATTTGGTCTTGTATGTGGATGACATGTTGTTGATAGGAAACAACAAAGAGATTATCCAGGACGTGAAAACTTAATAGTCCTCTAAATTTGACATGATGGATCTTGGTGCTACAAATTTCATTTTGGGCATGGAAATTAAAAGAGATTGAAAAAACAAGAAACTATGGTTAAATAAGAGAAAATGTGTTGATACAATATTACATAGGTTTAATATGAAGGAATGTAAACCGGTCAGGGTCCCTATTCCTGTAGGTGTAAATTTATCTGCGGATTAGTGTCCCAAGACACAGGAAGAGGAGGAGGACATGTCTCGTGTTCCATATGCAAGTTCGGTTGGAAGTTTGATGTATGCAATGGTCTGTACTAGACTGAACATTGTACATGTAGTGGGAGTTTTGAGTAGGTATCTGTCAAAACCATGGAAGGAGCATTGGACAACAATAAAGAGATTTTTCAGGTATTTGCATGACACTGCTAGCTATGGATTGTGCTACCAAGGGATACTAGGATTGGACATACATGGCTTTGTGGATGCAGACTGGGCTTGATATCTAGATCGCAAGAGATCTACAAGCGGGTATGTGTTTAACCTGTTTGGAGGAGCAATCAGTTGGATGAGAAAAAGACAGTTTGTAGTGGCACTTTAAACTACAAAATCTGAATACATGGCAACCACTCGTGCAAGCAAAGAAGCAATATGGTTATAAAGATTGTGTTCAGGTATTAGGTTGGTACAACAAGCTGTAATGATAGATTGTGACAGTAAGAGTACAATTTTTCGGTTGAAGAACCTGACTTATCATTCAAATAAAAAGAATATTGATGTTCAATATCACTTTATGAGAGACGCGGTTGAAGAAAATAAGGTGTTGCTATTGAAGGTGGACACTTTGAAGAATTTTGCAGATTCATTAACAAAATCTATGAGCATTGAGAAGTTCTCTTGGTGTAGAGGATCTATGGGCATTGATGCCCTGGATTGTTGACTATGTAACCCTGTAACCCCCTTTATGCAAATAAAACAACAAGTGGGAGAATGTTGGATATGTGTTATATTCTTTGCACGACTATAATTTTTTTCCTCGATTTTCGTCTCCATTTTTGGGCGGTTTTTCGGCACATGTTTTTTTCGTTGACGATTTTCTATTTCTGGTTAAGGAATTAGGGTTGTTGACTAATTTAGGTCATTGGATTAGGGTTTTGGATGATGTTGGATCCTATATGTATATTGTATTGTAAACAATGTATGATGTGAATGAATATAGAATATGATGGTTTTCCTAGTTTGGGTTTCTAAGGGAAAAATCTCTGTGTAATGTGTGTATTTTCCATTGTATCTTTTTTGTTCTTTTATTGAAAATATGTTTGCAGTAAAATATTGTACAAGGTTAAAATCTACATAATATACATGAAAATTAACATCAAAATAAAAATACATGTCAAATATACATCTCCAATATACATGTCAACAACCAATATACATCTCAAATATACACGATGCAAGAGCATCCCTAACATTCTAGTTATTTGGTTACATTTTCTCAATTTTGGTCATATTTTGTAATAATAATAATAATAATTGTGATGTAATGAAATATTTTTTAATCTTTAGTCAATTTGTGTCAACCATTGGAATATGAAACATTGCATTTGGAATTTGAATAGTTAGGGTGGTCGTAAGGCCAAAATTGAAGGAGCACAAGCATAAAGAGCTTGTGAAAAAGAAAAGGAACTTTGGCTCTCCTTTGATTTGGTTTGTGTAGTGTGGATGACTGTGGATTTCAAAGACTTGCACATAGAATTTATGAATGTAATTGAGGCCATAGAGCTTAGCTAATATATTCAATAAATAGTGTAGATTTGTTGTTGTGGTATTTATGTTTGTTTTCAATTGAGTTGCATAATTGTGTGGTTATTTTTGCCGAGTGGTTTATTATTGTGGTGTATTTAGACTTGTTTTCAATTGAACTACAAACCGTGGTGGTTGTCTATTTGATACCGGAATTGAATTTGTTTATATCAATTGTGGAGAAATTATATTGTGTGTGTGATATTACATGGGTCACAACTTCATTGCATAAATTGGTATCAGAGCAAGTAGAATCCTAGCGGATTGGGGCATTCAATGAAAGTGGGGAGCTTGGTATAATTGATACCATGTAAAGATAGGGAATTCTATGAGACAACATTTATAGTGAAATGAGATAAGTGTAGATGACTCCAACAAGGGAGTGATGCTAGGTAGAGTTATCTAAACGAGTGCTTGAAGCACATTTATTATTAGTTTTCAGGTTACTATGAAAGTGTTTACCCCATGTTTGGGGGTGCTTCATGAGATTTGGGGTACATGTTGTATGTTCATCCCTTGGGTGGTTTGAGATGGATTTTCACATAGGAGATGGTCTTTGATGGAGTTGAAAATTGGAGATATCTTGCTTAGTGATTGCTTGGCCTTAGTTGGATGCTTGCTTGGCATTCTTCCTTAGGGCATTGGAATTATCTTGATATCTTAGGGGATGTCCTTCATGGTGGCCACATGGAGGGGTTCACTTTCTTAAAGGAGGGAATTAGGCCCTATACAACACGGGGTAGTTTTGATTCTTGTATGGAGGCTTCGATTTGGCTCGAAGATGCCTGTATTGCGACAATGTTCATGCAGGGGGAGCACACCCAGTGGAATACACGACTTGGGAGGAGTGATGGAGTCTATGCAGTCTTTTGAAAAAGGAGTGTGGAGACACCTTATGTAGCTACATCATCTTGGAGCCCTTACTGTGTATGACATCAACTTGGAGCATGACATGGGTACCCTACAAGTGGAGCACTTCACTTATGTAGGCCTTTATGTGTTTGTTGTAGGTTGCTTGTAAGGGCCTTGGATCACATTGTATTGTTGGCTTCCCTTACCTCCCATATATATATATGAAGGAGATATTTGTTTCATTATTATCAACATACTCTTCTCTTTGTACTTGTCTTCTTGGAGTGATTCACTAAGGTTCATGAGAAAAACCTAGGAGAAGTTATACATGGGAGGAGCATGTCTTTGTTGAAGATTTATCTTGTGACTAGGATTTAATTTTGTCAAGAAGAAGAAATTGTATACGATCATCACTCATCAGTGTGTT
>ML802820.1:61564-72745 GCA_009831015.1 Picea engelmannii
CATACTCTTCTCTTTGTACTTGTCTTCTTGGAGTGATTCACTAAGGTTCATGAGGAAAACCTAGGAAAAGTTATACATGGGAGGAGCATGTCTTTGTTGAATATTTATCTTGTGACTAGGATTTAATTTTGTCGAGAAGAAGAAATTGTATATGATCATCACTCATCAGTGTGTTAATCATTCTTATTCACTCTTGTGTTAGAGATGTGACTAGGAGGAGTGCATTAGTCATATTCTCTCACTTAGATATCGATTTGTACTTAGTCTCTCTTTCTCTCTCTTGGAGTCTCTGGGGTTTCTTGATATTCTTTGAGCATATTGAAGCCCAGGTTTAAGGTTTCATCCCCTGGAGAAATGAGATTATGGTTTTGAGATGAAACCTTAGGTTTAGTTGGTGAAGAAGAAGAAGAAGAAGAGAAGGAGACACTTTTCCTTGGAGGAATTATTTGAGCGATTCATGCATGTTGGAGCTCCTTGGTTAAGCTAGGTTTTTTCTTGATTTTATTTAGATAAGGTTTTGGAGAGATAGTGGATTGTACTAGATTTGTGATAAGACTATGTTATGTACAACAACTTCATCTTATGCATATTAATTAATTTTTTATCTATCCAATACTTGTGTAAATTTCATATTTGATTTTTAGTCATCTACATTTTTCATGTTTTGTAATTTCCAACTATAGATGTCTTGCTAATTTGACATAAGTAAAGGGAAATTATGTTAGGTGATTTAATATTGTAATTGAAGAAGATAATGGTTATCTTACTGCTGTAAAAAGGAGTTTTTAGATCTATTTTATGCATGATAAGATTGCTTTAGAAGGATGAAACTTATCAGAACAATTTGATATCTTTTCTCCTTGGATTGACTAGAAGATTTTGTTGTTAAGAATTGGAGTATTGTTCTGTTTTGTTTCATATTCACAACATACCTAAGGATGAAAATTCACTAAGGTTGATAATTCATAAGGTTAATATTTGGGAAACCTCTAGTACTTGAGGTGAAATTTATATTTTTCGTTACAACCCTAGATAGAAAATATTTCAGCACATCAATAGGATTAGGTAGACATTGTAAGAGGATATACAACTCCAATCTTGAAGAGCATTGAGTAAAGGCCGTGGAGGATGAGCTGTTGAAGAATTTGCAAGAAGAGGTTGCAGAGATGTTGCAATAGATGTTGTATAAGAAAAACAAAATAAATTCACGAGGAAGATTACAAAGGGAGAGATTGTATGATGCATTAAAAGTTGCAACATGGCAAGGAGAGGAATTCCTATAGTGAGAGAAAGAACCAAAATAGATAATGTTGGTTCATAGGTAGTCAAAGATGTTGCAATTGTTTTACAAAAAATGATAAGGAGGATGGATGCCTTCTAATTAGCTCAACATATGGGAAGGTTCTTAACCAAAGTGATCCAGAAGAGCGAAGAATATGAAGAGAAAGATTTGCATTAGAACCAAATGAAGATGGAGATGCTAGAGTTTTATGGAAGTTCAAACCTAGAAGATGTGATGAAGTGGGATTAAATAAATGCACCTGTATTTTGAGTGCAATGAGGTTAAAGACCCCTAAAGAGTAAAAATTTACTATAGAAGATTGAGGAGCCATGCATATGATCACCAAGATGAGCGGTAAGTTTGTAACTTTTGTCTCTTTGAAGATGCCTAGAAGGTTAGAGAAGATAAATAGGAATAATATATGTGTAGAGAATTAGTTTGAAGAATTTTGTAGCATGGCCAGGAGAGTTGGTTTTGTACGAGATAATGAAGAAATATCGCGCAGTTTGTGGTTGGATTGAAGCCATCCAATATAAGGAATATAAGTGTAGAGAAAATGTTGTAATTAGAAGAGGATTATTAATTGATGTTGAGAATTGAGAAGGTGTGGATGAAGAGAAAGCATATGAGTAGAGAATAGGATGAGAAAGAAAAAAAATTCTCTTGAATGTGGTCGCAGAGAGTGTTGATTGTAAAATTGGGGTTCCTGTTGTTGATAAAAATGATGAGGAGAGTATGTGTGAAGTGCATGTTGAGGATGTTGGAATTCTGTTCAATACTGANCAAGAATGTACAAAACTTTAAATGTTTAACTGTAACAATCATAAACATTATATTTCATTTACAAGTTACAGTTTGTAAGAGACACCAATATCTCTTCTTTTGAGCACCAACTCAAGGAGACACCAATCCCCTGTTTTCCAAGCACCAACTTGAGGAAACACCAAATCCCTGTAGATCGGGCTCCAACCTGTAGAGGAATCCAATCCTCTTGTTTTCAAGCACCAACTTGAGGAAGATGCAACTCCCTGTTTTAGGTTTCAACCTATAGAGGAATCCAATCCTCCCTTGCTCCTCCCTTCCACCCTCACTTCATGTGTATGTTTCAGGTTTCATATTCTTTCTTGGACTTTGCTTCTATTGATCTTATGAATTAGACCACATAGAAATTCTCCTTCCATTACACTTTTCTATTTATATAGTATTCCAACATGTATGAATTTGAAACATTGTGTCTCTTTGTATGAAACAATGCACCTCTTCATTTAATTTAGTAATAATGCTAACATTTTTTCTTTAAAACTTTTGTCTTTAATTCAAAATACTTCAAATCCCTTGTAAGTTTTTCATAATTAATGGAATATATGGGTGCTAAAAATTGTTTATTGTTGTTGTAACAGTTCTTTGAACAAAGCGCGATCCTGAGGTGTTACTTATATTTAATCATATTTTTAGTCTTTATGAGTTGATCTTAGTTATGGATTGACTCTTCTTATTTTTGTCTCACACTTCCATATTGATCCAATGATCTACGATTTCATTGTCCATTGTTGATCCATATAATTTATGATTTCGTTGTCTGTTGACCTCAGTCATCCAATAAATGTTCCTCTATAGTTACTCCGGGCATATTGTATTTGATGGATCATTGAAGATCAAGATGTCCAATCCGTAGGCATAATTATCTGTTTAAAAAAATTATAAATCCGATCGTTTATATGAAGGGAAATTCTCGACCACTCAAGTCACAAGTCGAGTCGGAAAATAAAATAGAGTCAACCACCCAGAAGTCGAAATGGGAAAAATGAGTTGGCCAAAATACAAGTCGGGTTGAGGCAAATTAAGTCGACCAAAGTTGAGTCGACCAAGAGTCAAGAAATGCAAGTCGAAGTTATCAAGTCGAGGTCAAAGGAAATGCAATTTGAAGTTATCCAAGTTGAATTCAGAGGTAATGTGAGTCAACGTTTATCCAAGTTGAAGTCAGAGGCAATGCAAGTTGAAGTTATCCAAGTCGAAGTCGAAGGAAATGGTAGTTGAAGTTATCCAAGTCGAATTCTGAGGCAATGTAAGTTGAAGTTGTCCAAGTCAAATTCGAAGGCTATGAAATTTGAGTTATCCAAGTCGGAGTCGAAGGAAATGCTAGTCGAATTTATCCAAGTCAGAGTCGAAGGCAATGCTAGTCGAAGTTATCCAAGTTGGATATCAACATGTCTAATAGAGACTCTCATAATAGACCCTTTTACACATTTTATTGAACACTTTATTTTGATCTTTCCCCTTTGCATTCAGATAGGAAAAAAATATTATCCATAAGTATTCATTGTTTTTAGACAATGAATGAGTTTGACAATATCATATGCACAATTTTGATGATGATGACCATAATATTGACCTCTTTGCATCAATGCCAATATCAACATCATATACCCTCTTTGACATTAGTGTCAACTTCATAACATTATGTCCAATATTGAGCATATTGATCTCCTTTGACATCAATACCAACACCATGTCCATCATTCTCCTTCTTTAGCATTGATGACAACATAGTAAAACCCATTATTTCTTAATTGGGTTTTACTATTTATCCTCCCCCTTTGACAAAAATGGCAGAAGGGATATTTCTCTGCTCCCTCTGAGGTTATACACCCCCTGTCCATGTACTCCTCCTCGGATGAAACCTATGCAAGTCAATTATATATGGAGATTACCCCCAATTTCTGTCTAAGGTATTCAAAATTACTCATGGGTAAAGGTTTTGTGAATATATCTGCAATATGTTCTTTAGTATCCACATATTCCACTTTAACAACTTTTTGAGAAACCTGTTCCCTTAAAAAATGAAATTTGATTGGGATATGCTTGGTTTTTGAGTGCATGAAAAGATTTTTAGAAATGTTTATGGCATTGGTATTGTCACAATAAGAATTGGATGACCATACTTTATTTGTATGTCTTCTAGAGTTTGTTTCATCCAAATAACTTGAGTGCAACAAAAGGAAACACCAATATATTCAAATTCTGTTGTAGATAATGATACAGAGGGTTGATTTTTACTTAGCCATGAAACAAGACATTTTCCTAGGAAGAATGCACCTCTAGTAATTCTCTTTCTGTCATCCACAATTCCAGCCTAATCTGCATCATTATATGTAGTTAATGTGAAGTCTTCTATTTTTGGATACCGTAATCTAGAATCCAAGGTGCCTTTGAGATATCTAAAAATACTTCTAACTGCCTTCATATGTGTCTCTTTAGGTGCAGATTAAAATCTTCCCACTAATCCCACAAATTGCATATTGTATGGTCTTGTTGTTGTTGCATACAATAGGCTACCAATCATTGATCTATACATGGTTTGGTATACTTCTAGTGATTCATCATCTTTGCTTAGTTTGCATCCTGTAATCATGGGAGTGCTCATAGGTTTACAATCTTCCATTTGAAATTTCTACAACATTTCCTTAATGTATTTGGTCTGAGATATGAATATCTCTTTGTATGATCGTGAAACTTGTAACCCTAGGAAGAATTTCAGTTCACCAAGAATTGACATATTGAATTCTTTTTCATTTTTGTAGCAAATTGTTTGCTTAGAGGATTTAGAATACTTCCATAGATGATATCATCCACATATACTACAACAATAATCATATTCTGATTTTCAATTTTAATGTAAAGATTGATGTCAGTAGTGTTAAGGTTTAAACTATTATTAGAGTTCTTTGCATTTCACTAGATAACAATAACATAGATAGGATCACTGATAAATACACAATCACAAGAGACACATCATTTATCCTGGGAAACCCTCATGGGGTAGAAAACCCATCAAAACTTCCTTATTATAGATAGCCAATACAATGCCAAGAGATAACTCAAACAAATACAGAAAGTCCTCTCCCAAGAATGCGCCTCTTTCTCTCTCTCTCTCTCTCTCTCTCTCTCTCTCTTCTTCTCCAACTGCAGCTCCTAACTTGCTTCTTGATGAACAAGTGAGTGTGTGTCTAAATGAGGCACTAGCCTCCTTATTTATACAATTCTGGCACATGTGGACGGAGGTGTCTTTTCACTAGCAGGGCCGACTTCTTCTTCTGGGTGGTTATAACCACCTTTAATATATTCTGGGGCCGACTTCTTATTTTTCTTATTACAATTATGTTTTGACCAATCTGCAAAAGGGGATTTGGTCTTTTACAATAGCCGACATGATCAATCCGCAATAGGGGATTGATCTAATGAATAATACATCAATAATAATTAGAATACTCTTTGGAGTTACATTATTTCAACACTCCCCCTTAACAATAAGGGTATTCTACAACAACATCAGGCGAGAGAGAGGACAACATCATCAAAAACATCAGGTGGGTGAGAGGACAACATCATCAACAACATCTTGGAACACTGACTGACATATCTATAAATCATTGAAAGTTTTTCTCATCGGTAGCATCGTTATTCTCAATGGAATGAAATCACCATCTGCATCAATATGGATTAGTATAAAACTAATACATCATCATCACAGCACGAGGCTGGCACACTACACAACAATTAAGATGGAATCACAACACAACAATTAAGCTGGAAGCACAACACTAGGCTGGCATATATTAACACATCAATTAAGCTGGAAGCACATCACAAGGCTGGCATATCTCAACACAACAATTAAGTTGGAAGCACAACACAAGGCTGGCATATCTCAACACAACAATTAAGTTGGAAGCACAACACTAGGATGGCATATCTTAACACATCAATTAAGCTGGAAGCACATCACAAGGCTGGCATATCTCAACACAAAAATTAAGCTGGAAGAACAGGACAAGGCTGACATATCTCAACACAACAATTAAGCTGGAAGAACAACACGAGGCTGGCATATCTCAACACAACAATTAAGCTAGAAGCACAACACTAGGCTAGAATATCTCAACACAACAATTAATTTGGAAGCACAGTACTAGACTGGCATATCAACACAACACTACTCCCCCTTTCGAGGGAGCTCCTTTCGCACTATACCAAGCTTATCTCGAAAGTGATACAACTTTACATGAGATATAGGCTTGGTCAACACATCGGCAACCTGTTCATCCGTGCTAACATATTGGAGATTTATGGCTCCTCTCTGCACCATGTCACAGATGTAATGATATCATATCTCTATGTGTTTCGACTTGTCATGAAATACAAGATTCTCTGTCATTTTTGTGCAGATTTGGTTACCACATAGGATCGTGGTTGTTTCCATCTCTAGGTTGAATAGACCTGTCAACAACTTCCAAATCCATATGGCTTCATAGCTAGCAGAACATGCAACAATGTACTTTGCTTCCTCTGTACTAAGAGAAATGCTGGATTGCTTCCTACTCTGCCATGAGATCATGGATGATCCCAAACTGAAACAACATCATGAAGTGCTCTTCCTATCATAGACACTTCTATCCCAATCTGAATCAGTGTACCCACTCAGTGTGAAATCATGATCTCCATCATAGCTGAGACCACAATCTAATGTACCCTTAAGGTACCTCATCACATGTTTTGCAACAACTAGGTGAACATGTCTGGGTTCTACCCGAACCTGACTCAAGGTGTTCATGGAAAAATAGATATCTGGTTTGGTGTTTGTCAGGTATATCAATGATCCAATGATCTGTCTATATAGTGTGGCATCAATCAATTCTGACTAAGTGTCGACCAGTAGCTTCAACTTCGTTTCCATGGGTGTATTCATGGACTTGCACTCCAACATGTCGAATCTCTTCAGGATTTCGACTGCATACTTCCCTTGGTTAAGGAATATTCTCTATGGACTCTGCCATACCTCAAGACCTAAGAAATAATGCATTAGGCCAAGGTCTTTCATCTAAAATTCTGAAGCGAGCTTCTTCTTACATTCGGTGATGAGATTTTCTTCTCCAGTTAAGAATAATTCATCTACATACAACAACAATATCACCAGCTCATCGTTCATAACCTTGAAGTAGAGGTTAGAATCTTCTTTACTCTTGGTAAAGCCCAAGCTTGTCATAAAACTGTCTATCCTGCCATACCAAGCTCTAGGAGCTTGCTTCAATATGTACAGAGCCTTCTTCAACTTGCAGACATGAGTCTTCCTATCTTCAACTTCAAATCCTTGAGGTTTCTCTATATACACTTCTTCTTCGATGACACCATTTAGGAAAGATGTCTTTATGTCCATCTAGTGTAACTTCCACTTCATCTTAGTTGCAAGGGCTATGATGGTTCTGATTGAAGTGTATTTGGCTACATGAGCGAATGTCTCTTCATAGTCAATGCCTTCCTTTTGAGAAAAGCCATGAGCGACAAATCTTTCTTTATACTTCTCAATACTTTCATCAACATCATGTTTTATTTTGAAGAGCCATTTGGAAGATACCACATCCTTGCTCTTTGGTATGGGAACTATTTCAGCCATATAACTGAAGAATGGATTAGGTCTCTTCACTTTTCTCGTGGTTCCTTCAGGAACACCATACTTCTCTCCATCTTGAATAATCTCCCTATCCCAAGCAGGCTTTCTCTTATGGGAGATCGTCATCTGAGGGGGTTCTTGAAATTCTATTATGTCATGGTATTCTAGAATTTCCTCATCAGGGGAAGTTACAACTTCCCTCACTGGTTGTACAACTCTGGGAGCCTCCCTCACTGATTCTGCAACTCTGGGAGCTACATGTTCCTCTTCATATACTTCTTCAAGCTGGCATCTTCTTGATTTCTTGAGCATTGCATCTTCATCAAAGGTCACATCCCTGCTGATCTCAATGTGATGGTGAACTAGTATATAAATCTTGAAGGCCTTGGAGACCTCACAGTATCCCACAAATATTCCCTTCTTTCTTGAAGGGTCCATCTTGTTTCTCTTCTCTTTCGGAATGTGTATAAATACTGGACAACCAAATATTTTGAGATGGCTTACCTATGTCTTCTTTCCGGTGAACATCTCTTCCGAGGTCTTGAACCCAAGTGCACTATGGGACAATCGGTTTTGTACATATACTGATGTCATTGTTGCTTCTTCCCATAAACACATTGGAAGATCTTGATCATGGATCATGGTCTTCACTGCTTCCATTATCATTCTATTCTTTCTTTCTGCTGCACCGTTTTGTTGAGGATTATAGGGAGTGGTGAGCTCCCTTTTGATCCCGACATCTTTGCAGAAGTTCAAAACTCTTTTGAGGTGTACTCTCCCCCATTATTTGACCTGAGTATCTTGATCTTTCTTTCGGAAAGATTCTCTATCAAGGCTTTGAATTCCTTGAATTTACTGAACACTTCATCTTTTGATTTCAAAAAATACACCCAGGTCTTGCGAGAATAATAATCAATAAAAGATACATAGTATACATACCCATTGATGGAGGATGATGGCATTGGGCCACACACATCTGAATGAATGAGTTCTAAGACTCCTTCTGCTTTGTTGTCTCTCTTCGGAAAAGGATTCTTGATGTTCTTCCCTTGTGCACATCCATTGCACACGACTTCATGGTCAACCTTGAGTTCTGATAGACCTGTGACTGCTTTCCATACGTATGGTAATGCCTTGTAGTTGATGTGGGATAATATTCTATGCCAAAGTTCACATGGATTCTCAATGGCATGGGTCATGGCTGCTTCTTCGTGACCCTTTAGCTTATACAAGCCACCTTCTTCTTTTCCAATGACGATTGCTTCTTTCATGGTTTCTCCTTTAGCCCACATAAGAACTTATCCATCTATAAAGGAAACCATGAAGCCTTTATTTTCTAAAGTTGATATGGAGAGTAGGTTCTTTGTCAAACCTAGTACATAAAGTACGTCCTTCATCTTCATTGAATTCCCTGAGTTAAGCTTGTAGTTTGATTCTCCCACTCCCATGATAGGGTATTGATAATCATCTCCAAGTGTAACTTTCTGAGAAAAATTCTTTTCTGAAATGAAAGAGAGAATATATCTTTGACCTGTCATGTGCTTGGAAGCACCACTATCAATGAGCCAAGTGTCCTCTCCAAGTGTTACTGATCCTGAGAGGGACGAGATTAAGACATAGTCTTTAATTTGTTCTCTTAACATCTTTGCGGGTGGCTCTTCATCTTCAATTGCATGGGCATGGTGCCTCTTATTTTTCCTCTTGTATTCTTCTCGTCTAGTTGGACAATGTCTCGCAATATGTCCCATATTGTCACAATGGTAGCATTTGACAGATGAGTAATCTCTTTCCTTTCATTGTCCTTTCTTCTGGAATCTCTTTGGTTGAGATTCTTTATGACTGAATTTGTTTTGGGGGTGAGACTCTTTATGAGTTTCTTTCTGGAAGTACAACTTATTTCTTCCTCCTTTAGTGTGAGTAGCTAGGGATTGATCTTCGTCTCTTGAAAGTAAAGCTTCTCGGTTGGCTACTCTTGATTCTTCTTGAATGCATTCTTCCCATAGACCGTCAAACAATAGTTTCTCCTTTCTTGCACAAATGGTTTGGATGAATGCATCCCAAGGTATTGAGAGACCATTAAGGGCCGTCATTTAAAGTTTGTCTCAGGCACAAAAGTTTTCCACACCTTCCAGCTTGTTAACAAGCTTAGTGCTTGCAGACATCTTTTACCTGGAGCTAGTAAAATGACCAAAAATGAAAGTGCTCAAAATTAAATTATGAACTTACCAAGAGGTGCGCTTGGCTGAGGCGAGTAGCCTGGTGTGTTTGGATTTCAGAAAATCCAACCTTTTCCCCTCCAAACTTGATCTGCGGATTTATGGACTGGTGCTTCTGATTTTTTTGGTACTTCTGGTACTCTGGTTTTCTCATACTTCTGGTACTTTGTGAAAACTAGGGTTTCACTTTTCGGGATATCTAGCCACTGAAAAATTTGCGATGAGGATGCCAAAGTGATCCTTGAGGAAGGGTGCAATTTTCTATATGGTTTTGGGGATGAAATACTTCATCAACAAAAATCCCTAATTTGCATGTACGACAACAATGACGTTTTTCACTTTCTCTTGTGAAAGATGCTCTCTTCAGCTTAGCTCTGATACCATGTTAAGGTTTAAGCTATTATTAGAGTTCTTTTCATTTCACTAGATAACAATAGCATAGATAGGATCACTGAGAAATACACAATCACAAGAGACACATCATTTATCTTGGGAAACCCTCATGGGGGAGAAAACCTAGAAAAACATCCTTATTATAGATAGCCAATACAATGCCAAGAGATAACTCAAACAAATACAAAAATTCCTCTCCCAAGAATGCACCTCTCTCTCTCTTCTTCTCCAACTGCAGCTCCAAACTTGCTTCTTGATGAACAAGTGAGTGTGTGTCTAAATGAGGTGCTAGCCTCCTTATTTATACAATTCTGGCACGTGTGGATGGAGGTGTCTTTTCACTGGCAGGGCCGACTTCTTCTTCTGGGTGGTTATAACCACCTTTAACATATTCTAGGGCTGACTTCTTATTCTGCCTATTACAATTATGTTTTGACCAATCCGCAGAAGGGGATTTGGTCTTTTACAATAGCCGACATGATCAATCCGCAATAGGGGATTGATCTAATGAATAATACATCAATAATAATTAGAATACTCTTTGCAGTTACATTATTTCAACAAGTAGCTCCTCTTTTGTAACCTTGTTGTTGTAGATGATTATCAAGTCTTGAAAACCATGCCCTAGGAGCTTGTTTGAGACCATACAATGCTTTCTTTAATTTTCATACATAGTCTTTATTTTCTGATAATATAAATCCTTCAGGTTGTTCTATATAAACTTCTTCCTCTAGATTTCCATCTAAGAACGCTGATTTGACATCCATTTGATATATTTTGAAGTTTCTAAAACATGCAAATGCCAAGAACATCCTGATAGCTTCTAATCTGGTTACTGGGGA
>ML802820.1:76496-89866 GCA_009831015.1 Picea engelmannii
TGAGGCTTCACAAAATTATGGAACGTGCAAATGTAAAGGTGGATGATCTAACATCAAGAAGAATCAAATCTCAATACAATTCACAAGTTGATGAAAGAAGAAGAGATGATGAAGAAGAAGAAGAAACCGAAGAAATACAAGAAGAAGAATCACAAAGTGAAGACGAAATGAAGAGGAAGCACCGCCAAGACAAGAGTCAAAAGCACCATCAAGAAGAGTACGAAGAGATCATCCTGAAATTCAAATCATAGGCAAAAAAAGTGTTGGAGTTGAAACAAGAAGAAGGATAACATATGAATCAGAACAAGAAATGCTCTCCCTAATAGAACCCAAAACATTTGTAGAAACTAGCAAAGATGAATATTGGATTAAATCCAAGAATTAAGAGCTTGATAAAATAGAGAAAACTCAGACCTAGGAACTTGTCCCAAGACCAAATGACAAAAATGTGGTAGGGACCAAGTGGATTTTTAAAAATAAATTTAATTAAGATGGTCAAATTATAAGGAATAAAGAAAGATTAGTGTGCAAAGGATATGCACAAGTAGAAGGGATTGACTTTGAGGAAACATTTTCCCCAGTAACCAGATTAGAAGCTATCAGGATGTTCTTGGCATTTGCATGTTTTAGAAACTTCAAAATATATCAAATGGATGTCAAATCAACGTTCTTAGATGGAAATCTAGAGGAAGAAGTTTATATAGAACAATCTGAAGGATTTAAATTATCAGAAAATAAAGACTATGTATGCAAATTAAAGAAAGCATCGTATGGTCTCAAACAAGCTCCTAGGGCATGGTTTTCAAGACTTGATAATCATCTACAACAGCAAGGTTACAAAAGAGGAGCTACTTGTTGAAATAATGTAACTGCAAAGAGTATTCTAATTATTATTGATGTATTATTCATTAGATCAATCCCCTATTGCGGATTGATCATGTCGGCTATTGTAAAAGACCAAATCCACTTTTGTGGATTGGTCAAAACATAATTGTAATAGGAAGAATAAGAAGTCGGCCCCAGAATATATTAAAGGTGGTTATAACCACCCAAAAGAAGAAGTCGACCCTGCCAGTGAAAAGACACCTCCGTCCACACATGCCAGAATTGTATAAATAAGGAGGCTAGCACCTCATTTAGACACACAATCACTTGTTCATCAAGAAGCAAGTTCATAGTTGCAATTGGAGAAGAAGAGAGAGAGACGTGCATTCTTGGGAGAGGACTTTATGTATTTGTTTGAGTTATCTCTTGGCATTGTATTGGCTATCTATAATAAGGAAGTGTTGCTGGGTTTTCTCCCCCATGAGGGTTTCCCAAGATAAATGATGTGTCTCTTGTGATTGTGTATTTCTCAATGATCATATCTATGCTATTGTTATCTAGTGAAATGCAAAGAACTCTAATAATAGCTTAAACCTTAACATGGTATCAGAGTTAAGTTGAAGAGAGCATCTTTCACAAGAGAAAGTGAAAAATGTCATTGTTGTCGTACATGCAAATTAGGGCTTTTTGTTGATGAAGTATTTCATCCCCAAAACCATCTAGAAAAGTGCACCCTTCCTCAAGGATCACTTTGGCATCCTCATCGCAACTTTTCAGTGGATAGATATCTCGGAAAGTGAAACCCTCGTTTTCACAAAGTACCAGAAGTACAAGAAAACCAAAGTACCAAAAGTACCAGAGTACCAAAAAAAACAGAAGCACCAGTCCAAAAATCCGCAGATCAAGTTTGGAGGGGAAAAAGTTGTATTTTTTTAAATCCAAACACACCAAGCTACTCGCCTTAGCCAAGCACACCTCTTGGTAAGTTCAGAATTTAATTTTGAGCACTTTCATTTTTGGTCATTTTCCTAGCTCCGGGTAAAAGATGTCTGCAAGCACTAAGCTTGTTGACAAGACAGAAGGTGTGGAAAAATTATGTGCCTGAGACGAACTTTAAATGACGGCCCTTAATGGTCTCTCAATACCTTGGGATGCATTCATCCAAACCATTTGTGCAAGAAAGGAGAAACTATTGTTTGACCGTCTATGGGAAGAATGCATTCAAGAAGAATCAAGAGTAGCCAACCGAGAAGCTTTACTTGCAAGAAACGAAGATCAAGCCCTAGCTACTCACACTAAAGGAGGAAGAAATAAGTTGTACTTCCAGAAAGAAACTCATAAAGAGTCTCACCCCCAAAACAAATTCAGTCATAAAGAATCTCAACCAAAGAGATTCCAAAAGAAAGGACAACGAAAGGAAAGAGATTACTCATCTGTCAAATGCTACCATTGTGACAATATGGGACATATTGTGAGACATTGTCCAGCTAGACGATAAGAATACAAGAGGAAAAATAAGAGGCACCATGCCCATGCAATTGAAGATGAAGAGCCACCTGCAAAGATGTTAAGAGAACAAATTAAAGACTATGTCTTAATCTCGGCCCTCTCAGGATCAGTAACACCTGAAGAGGACACTTGTCTCATTGATAGTGGTGCTTCCAAGCACATGACAGGTCAAAGAGATATTCTCTCTTTCATTTCAGAAAATAATTTTTCTCAGAAAGTTACACTTGGAAATGATTATCAATACCCTATCAAGGGAGTGGGAGAATCAAACTACAAGCTTAACTCAGGGAATTCAATGAAGATGAAGGACGCACTCTACGTACCAGGTTTGACAAAGAACCTACTCTCCATATCATATTTATAAAAGAAAGGCTTCAGGGTTGCCTTTATAGATGGTTAAGTTCTTATGTGGGCTAAAGGAGAAACCATGAAAGAAGGAATCGTCATTGGAAAAGAAGAAGGTGGCTTGTATAAGCTAAAGGGTCACTCAGAAGCAGCCATGACCCACGCCATTGAGAATCCATGTGAACTTTGGCATCGAATATTGGCCCACATAAACTACAAGGCATTACTGTACGTATGGAAAGCAGTCACAAGTCTATCGGAACTCAAGGTTGACCATGAAGGCGTGTGCAATGGATGTGCACAAGGGAAGAACATCAAGAACCCTTTTCCGAAGAGAGACAACAAAGCAGAAGGAGTCTTAGAACTCATTCATTCAGATGTGTGTGGCCCAATGCCATCATCCTCCATCAGTGGGTATGTATACTATGTATCTTTTATTGATTATTATTCTCGCAAGACCTAGGTGTATTTTTTGAAATCAAAAGATGAAGTGTTCAGTAAATTCAAGGAATTCAAAGCCTTGATAGAGAATATTTCCGAAAGAAATATCAAGATACTCAGGTCAGATAATGGAGGAGAGTACACCTCAAAAGAGTTTGTGAACTTCTGCAAAGATGTCAGGATCAAAAGGGATCTCACCACTCCCTATAATCCTCAACAAAACAGTGTAGCAGAAAGAAAGAACAGAACGATAATGGAAGCAGTGAAGACCATGATCCATGATCAAGATCTTCCAATGTGCTTATGGGAAGAAGCAACAATGACATCAGTATATGTAAAAAACTAATTGTCCCATAGTGCACTTGGGTTCAAGACCCTAGAAGAGATGTTCACCGGAAAGAAGACATAGGTAAGCCATCTCAAAATATTTGGTTGTCCAGTATTTATACACATTCCAAAAGAGAAGAGAAACAAATTGGACCCTTCAAGAAATAAGGGAATATTTGTGGGATACTGTGAGGTCTCCAAGGCCTTCGGGATTTATATACCAGGTCACCGTCACATTGAGATCAGCAGGGATGTGACCTTTAACGAAGATGCAGCGCTCAAGAAATCAAGAAGATTCCAGCTTGAAGAAGTATATGAAGAGGAACTTGTAGCTCCCAAAGTTGCAGAATTAGTGAGGGAGGCTCCCAGAGTTGTAAAACTAGTGAGGGAAGTCGTAACTTCCCCTGACGAGGAAATTCTAGAATACCATGACATAATAGAATTTCAAGAACCCCCTCAGATGATGATCTCCCATAAGAGAAAGCCTGCTTGGGCTAGGGAGCTTATTCAATATGGAGAGAAGTATGGTGTTCCCGAAGGAACCACGAGACAGGTGAAGAGACCTAATCCATTCTCCAGTTATATGGATTTGATGTGTGATCTCCTAGAGAAGGAACCTACCTGCTTTGAAGAAGCCATTCAGAAGAAAGAATGGGCAAGTTCCATGATAGAAGAATACCAATCCATAATAAAGAATGATGTATGGGAAATAGTTCTCAAACCAAAGAGGAAGGATGTGGTATATTCCAAATGGATCTTCAAAATACAACATGATGTTGATGGAAGTATTGAGAAGTATAAAGAAAGATTTTTCGCTCGTGGATTTTCTCAAAAGGAAGGCATTGACTATGAAGAGACATTCGCTCATGTATCCAGATACACTTCGATCAGAACCATCATAGCCCTTGCAACTAAGATTAAGTGGAAGTTACACTAGATGGACGTAAAGACAACTTTCCTAAATGGTGTCATCAAAGAAGAAGTGTATATAGAGAAACCTCAAGGATTTGAAGTTGAAGACAGGAATACTCATGTCTGCAAGTTGAAAAAGGCTCTATACGGATTGAAGCAAGCTCCTAGAGCTTGGTATGGCAAGATAGATAGTTTTCTGACGAGCTTGGGCTTTACCAAGAGTAAAGAATATTCTAACCTCTACTTCAAGGTTATGAACGATGAGTCGGTGATATTGTTGTTGTATGTGGATGACTTATTCTTAACTGGAGAAGAAAAGATCATCACCGAATGTAAGAAGAAGCTCACTTCAGAATTTTAGATGAAAGACATTGGCCTAATGCATTATTTCTTAGGTCTTGAGGTATGGCAGAGTCCAGAGAGAATATTCCTTAACCAAGGGAATTATGCAGTCGAAATCTTGAAGAGATTCGACATGTTGGAGTGCAAGTCTATGAATACACCCATGGAAACGAAGTTGAATCTATTGGTCGACACTTCGTCAAAATTGATTGATGCCACACTATATAGACAGATCATTGGATCGTTGATATACCTGATGAACACCAAACCAGATATCTATTTTTCCATGAACACCTTGAGTCAGTTTCTGGTAGGACCCAGACATGTTCACCTAGTTGTTGCAAAACATGTGATGAGGTACCTTAAGGGTACATTAGATTGTGGTCTCAGTTATGATGGAGATCATGATTTCACATTGAGTGGGTACACTGATTTAGATTGGGCTAGAAGTGTCTCTGACAGGAAGAGCACTTCATGATGTTGTTTCAGTTTGGGATCAGCCATGATCTCATGGCAGAGTAGGAAGCAATCTAGCATTTCTCTTAGTACAACTAAAGTAGAGTACATTGTCGCATGTTCTGCCAGCCGTGAAGCCATATGGATTTGGAAGTTGTTGACATGTCTATTTGACCTAGAGATGGAAACAACCACGATCCTATGTGGTAACCAGAGATGCATAAAAATGACAGAGAGTCTTATATTTCATGACAAGTCGAAACACATAGAGATCTGATATCATTACATCTGTGACATGGTGTAGAGAGGAGCCATAAAGCTCCAATATGTTAGCATGGATGAACAGGTTGTTGATGTGTTGACCAAGCCTCTATCTCGTGTAAAGTTTGATCACTTTCGAGATAAGCTTGGTATAGTCCAAAAGGACCTCCCTCGAAAGGGGGAGTAGTGTTGTGTTGATATGCCAGTCTAGTACTGTGCTTCCAGCTTAATTGTTGTGTTGAGATATGCCATCCTAGTGTTGCGCATCCAACTTAATTGTTGTGTTGAGATATGCCAGCTTCGTGATGTGCTTCCAGCTTAATTGTTGTGTTGAGATATGCCAGCCTTGTGATGTGCTTCCAGCTTAATTGATGTGGTAAGATATGTCAGCCTAGTGTTGTGCTTCTAGCTTAATTGTTGTGTTGAGATATGCCAGCCTCGTGTTGTGCTTCCAACTTAATTTTTGTGTTGAGATATGCCAGCCTCGTGCTGTGCTTCCAGCTTAATTGTTGTGTTGAGATATGCCAGCCTAGTGATGTGCTTCCAGCTTAATTGTTGTGTTGTGATTCCATCTTAATTGTTGTGTAGTGTGCCAGCCTCGTGTTGTGATGATGTGACCAGCCTCGAGTTGTGATGATGATGTATTAGTTTTATACTAATCCATATTGATGCAGATGATGATTTCATTCCATTGGGAATGACGATGCTACCGATGAGAAAAACTTTCGATGATTTATAGATATGCCAGTCAGTGTTCCAAGATGTTGTTGATGATGTTGCCCTCTCATCCACCTGATGTTGTTGATGATGTTGTCCTCTCTCTAGCTTGATGTTGTTGTAGAATACCCTTATTGTTAAGGGGGAGTGTTGAAATAATGTAACTCCAAAGAGTATTCTAATTATTATTGATGTATTATTCATTAGATCAATCTCCTATTGCAGATTGATCATGTTGGCTATTGTAAAAGACCAAATCCCCTTTTGCAGATTGGTCAAAACATAATTGTAATAAGAAAAATAAGAAGTCGACCCTAGAATATATTAAAGGTGGTTATAACCACCCAGAAGAAGAAGTCGGCCCTGCTAGTGAAAAGACACCTCCATCCACACGTGCCAGAATTGTATAAATAAGGAGGCTAGCACCTCATTTAGACACACACTCACTTGTTCATCAAGAAGCAAGTTCAGAGTTGCAGTTGGAGAAGAAGAGAGAGAGAGAAAGAGGCGCATTCTTGGGAGAGGACTTTATGTATTTGTTTGAGTTATCTCTTGGCATTGTATTGGCTATCTATAATAAGGAATTTTTGTTGGGTTTTCTACCCCATGAGGGTTTCCCAGGATAAATTATGTGTCTCTTGTGATTGTGTATTTATCAGTGATCCTATATATGTTATTGTTATCTAGTGAAATGCAAAGAACTCTAATAATAGCTTAAACCTTAACACTACTGACATCAATCTTTACATTAAAATTGAAAATTAGAATATGATTATTGTTGTAGTATATGTGGATGATATCATCTATGGAAGTATTCTAAATCCTCTAAGCAAACAATTTGCTACAGAAATGAAAAAGAATTCAATATGTCATTCTTGGTGAACTGAAATTCTTCCTAGGGTTACAAGTTTCACAATCATACAAAGGCATATGCATATCTCAAACCAAATACATTAAGGAAATGTTGAAGAAATTTCAAATGGAAGATTGTAAACCTATGAGCACTCCTATGATTACAGGATGCAAACTAAGCAAAGATGATGAATCACTATAAGTATACCAAACCATGTATAGATCAATGATTGGTAGCCTATTGTATGCAACAACAACAAGACCATACAATATGCAAGTTGTAGTATTAGTGGGAAGATTTCAATCTGCACCTAAAGAGACACATATGGAGGCAGTTAGAAGTATTTTTAGATATCTCAAAGGCACCTTGGATTCTAGACTATGGTATCCAAAAATAGAAGACTTCACATTAATTGCATATAATGATGCAGACTGAGTTGGAATTGTGGATGATAGAAAGAGCATTACTAGAGGTGAATTCTTCCTAGGAAAATGTCTTGTGTCATGGCTAAGTAAAAATCAACCCTATGTATCATTATCTACAATAGAAGTTGAATATATTGTTGTTTCCTTTTGCTGCACTCAAGTTATTTGGATGAAACAAACTCTGGAAGACATACAAATAAAGTATGGTCATCCAATTCTTATTGTGACAATACCAATGCCATAAACATTTCTAAAAATCTTGTCATGCACTCAAAAACCAAGCATATCCCAATCAAATTTCATTTTTTAAGGGAACGGGTTTCTCAAAAAGTTGTTAAAGTGGAATATGTGGATACTAAAGAACATATTGCAGATATATTCACAAAACCTTTACCTGTGAGTAATTTTGAATACCTTAGATATAAATTGGGAGTAATCTCCATATATAATTGACTTGCATAGGTTTCATATGAGGAGGAGTACATGGACAGGGGGAGTATAACCTCAGAGGGAGCATAGAAATATCCCTTCTGCCATTTTTGTCAAAGGGGGAGGATAAACAATAAAACCAAATTAAGAAATAATGGGTTCTACTATGTTGCCATCAATTCCAAAGGAGGAGAATGGTGGACATGGTGTCAGTATTGATGTCAAAGGAGATCAATATGCTCAATATTGGACATAATGTTATGAAGTTGACACTAATGTCAAAGAGGGTATATGATGTTGATATTGGCATTGATGCAAAGAGGTCAATATTATGGTCATCATCATCAAAATTGTGCATATGATATTGTCAAACTCATTCATTGTCTAAAAACAATGAATACTTATGGATAATAAAATTTTCCTATCTGAATGCAAAGGGGAAAGATCAAAATATAGCGTTCAATAAAATGTGTAAAAGGGTATGTCGTGAGCGTCTCTATTAGACATGTTGATCTCCAACTTGGATAACTTCGACTAGCATTGCCTTCGACTCTGACTTGGATAAATTCGACTAGCATTTCCTTCGACTTCGACTTGGATAACTCAAATTTCATTGCCTTCGAATTTGACTTGGATAACTTCAACTTACATTGCCTCAGAATTCGACTTGGATAACTTCAACTAGCATTTCCTTCGACTTTGACTTGGATAACTTCTACTTGCATTGCCTCTAACTTCGACTTGGATAAACTTTGACTCACATTACCTCTGACTTCAACTTGGATAACTTCAAATTGAATTTCCTTTGACCTCGACTTGATAACTTCAACTTGCATTTCTTGACTCTTGGTTGACTCAACTTTGGTCGACTTACTTTGCCTCAACCCGACTTGTATTTTGGCCGACCCATTTTTCCCATTTCGACTTCCGGGTGGTTGACTCTATTTTATTTTCCGACTCGACTTGTGACTTGAGTGGTCGAGAATTTCCCTTCATATAAACAATCGGATTTATAATTTTTTTAAACAAATAATTATGCCTACGGATTGGACATCTTGATCTTCAATGATCCAGCAAATACAATATGCCCAAAGTAACTGTAGAGGAACATTTATTGGATGACTGAGGTCAACATACAACGAAATCATAAATTATATGGATCAACAATAGACAACGAAGATTGATCATAGATCATTGGATCAATATGGAAGTGTGAGACAAAAATAAGAAGAGTCAATCCATAACTAAGATCGACTCATAAAGACTAAAAATATGATTAAATATAAGTAACACCTCAGGATCACGCTTTGTTCAAAGAACTATTACAACAACAATAAACAATTTTTAGCACCCATATATTCCATTAATTATGAAAAACTTACAAGGGATTTGAAGTATTTTGAATTAAAGACAAAACTTTTAATGAAAAAATGTTAGCATTATTACTAAATTAAATGAAGAGGTGCATTGTTTCATACAAAGAGACACAATGTTTCAAATTCATACATGTTGGAATACTATATAAATAGAAAGGTGTAATGGAAGGAGAATGTATATGTGGTCTAACTCATAAGATCAATAGAAGCAAAGTCCAAGAAAGAATATGAAACCTGAAACATACACATGAAGTGAGGGTGGAAGGGAGGAGCAAGGGAGGATTGGATTCCTCTACAGGTTGAAACCTAAAACAGGGAGTTGCATCTTCCTCAAGTTGGTTCTTGAAAACAAGAGGATTGGATTCCTCTACAGGTTGGAGCCCGATCTACAGGGAGTTGGTGTTTCCTCAAGTTGGTGCTTGGAAAACAAGGGATTGGTGTCTCCTTGAGTTGGTGCTCAAAAGAAGAGAGATTGGTGTCTCTTACAAACTGTAACTTGTAAATGAAATATAATTTTTATGATTGTTATATTTAAACATTTAAATTTTTGTACATTCTTGTAAGAAATATTGATTCACAGCCCCCCACTCTCAGTATTGAACAGCATTCCAACATCCTCAACATGCACTTCACACATACTCTCCTCATCATTTTTATCAACAACAAGCACCCCAATTTCACAATCAACACTCTCTACAACCACATTCAAGAGAATATTTTTTTCTTTCTCCTCCTATTCTCTACTCTTATGCTTTCTCTTCATCCACACCTTCTCAATTCTCAACATCAATTAATAATCCTCTTCTAATTACACCATTTTCTCTACAATTATATTCCTTATATTGGATGGCTTCAATACAACCACAAACTGCATGATATTTCTTCATTATCTCGTACAAAACCAACTCTCTTGACCATGCTACAAAATTCTTCAAACTAATTTTCTACACATATATTATTCTTATTTATCTTCTCTAACCTTCTAGGCATCTTCAAAGACACAAAAGTTATAAATTTACCTCTCAGCTTGGTGATCATATGCATGGCTCCTCAATCTTCTACAGTAAATTTTTACTCTTTAGGGGTCTTTAACCTCATTGCACTCAAAATACAGGTGCATTTATTTAATCCCACTCCATCATATCTTCTAGGTTTGAACTTCCATAAAACTCTAGCATCTCCATCTTCATTTGGTGCTAATGCAAATATTTCTCTTCATATTCATCGCTCTTCTGGATCACTTTGGTTAAGACCCTTCCCATATGTTGAGCTAATTAGAAGGCATCCATCCTCCTTATCATTTTTTGTAAAATAATTGCAACATCTTTGACTACCTATGAACCAACATTATCTATTTTGGTTCTGTCTCTCACTATAGGAATTCCTCTCCTTGCCATGCTGCAACTTTTAATGCATCATATAATCTCTCCCTTTGTAATCTTCCTCGTGAATTTATTTTGTTTTTCTTATACAACATCTATTGCAACATCTCTACAACCTCTTCTTGCAAATTCTTCAACAGCTCATCCTCCACAGCCTTTACTCAATGCTCTTCAAGATTGGAGTTGTATATCCTCTTACAATGTCTACCTAATCCTATTGATGTGCTGAAATATTTTCTATCTAGGGTTGTAACGAAAAATATAAATTTCACCTCAAGTACTAGAGGTTTCCCAAATATTAACCTTATGAATTATCAACCTTAGTGAATTTTCATCCTTAGGTATGTTGTGAATATGAAACAAAACAGCAACAAAAGATAACAATATTCCAATTCTTAACAACACAATCTTCTAGTCAATCCAAGGAGAAAAGATATCAAATTGTTCTGATAAGTTTCATCCTTCTAAAGCAATCTTATCATGCATAAAATAGATCTAAAAACTCCTTTTTACAGTAGTAAGATAACCATTATCTTCTTCAATTACAATATTAAATCACCTAACATAATTTCCCTTTACTTATGTCAAATTAGCAAGACATCTATAGTTGGAAATTACAAATCATGAAAAATGTTGATGACTAAAAATCAAATATGAAATTTACACAAGTATTGGATAGATAAAAAATTAATTAATATGCATAAGATGAAGTTGGTGTACATAACATAGTCTCATCACAAATCTAGTACAATCCACTATCTCTCCAAAACCTTATCTAAAGGAAACCAAAAAAAAACCTAGCTTAACCAAGGAGCTCCAACATGCATGAATCACTCAAATAATTCCTCCAAGGCAAAGTGTCTCCTTCTCTTCTTCTTCTTCTTCTTCACCAACTAAACCTAAGGTTTCATCTCAAAACCATAATCTCATTTCTCCAGGGGATGAAACCTTAACCCTGGGCTTCAATATGCTCAAAGAATATCAAGAAACCCCAGAGACTCCAAGAGAGAGAGAGAGAGAGAGATTAAGTACAAATCAATATCTAAGTGAGAGAATATGACTAATTCACTCCTCCTAGTCGCATCTCTAACACAAGAGTGAATAAGAATGATGAACACACTGATGAGTGATGATCATATACAATTTCTTCTTCTCGACAAAATTAAATCCTAGTCACAAGATAAATCTTCAACAAAGACATGCTCCTCCCATGTATAACTTTTCCTAGGTTTTCCTCATGAACCTTAGTGAATCACTCCAAGAAGACAAGTACAAAGAGAAGAGTATGATGATAATAATGAAATAATTATCTCCTTCATATATATATATATATATATATAGAGAGAGAGAGAGAGAGAGAAAGAATAAGAATGATGAACACACTGATGAGTGATGATCATATATAATTTCTTCTTCTCGACAAAATTAAATCCTAGTCACAAGATAAATCTTCAACAAAGACATGTTCCTCCCATGTATAACTTCTCCTAGGTTTTCCTCATGAACCTTAGTGAATCACTCCAAGAAGACAAGTACAAAGAGAAGAGTATGATGATAATAATGAAATAACTATCTCCTTCATATATATATATATATATATATATATATATATATATATATATATATATATATATATGGGAGGTAAGGGAAGCCAACAATACAATGTGATCCAAGGCCCTTACAAGCAACCTACAACAAACACATAAAGGCCTACATAAGTGAAGTGCTCCACTTGTAGGGTACCATGTCATGATCCAAGGTGATGTCATACACAGTAAGGGCTCCAAGATGATGTAGCTACACAAGGTGTCTCCACACTCCTTTTTCACAAGACTGCATAGACTCCATCACTCCTCCCAAGCCGTGTATTCCACTGGGTGTGCTCCCCCTGCATGAACATTGTTGCAATACAGGCATCTTCGAGCCAAATCCAAGCCTCCATACAAGAATCAAAACTACCCCGTGTTGTATAGGGCCTAATTCCCTCCTTTAAGAAAGTGAACCCCTCCATGTGGCCACCATGAAGGACATCCCCTAAGATATCAAGATAATTCCAATGCCCTAAGGAAGAATGCCAAGCAAGCATCCAACTAAGGCCAAGCAACCACTAAGCAAGATATCTCCAATTTTCAACCCCATCAAAGACCATCTCCTATGTGCAAATCCATCTCAAACCACCCAAGGGATGAACATACAACATGTACCCCAAATCTCATGAAGCACCCCCAAACATGGGGTAAACACTTTCATAGTAACCTGAAAACTAATAATAAATGTGCTTCAGACACTCGTTTAGATAACTCTACCTAGCATCACTCCCTTGTTATAGTCATCTACACTTCTCTCATTTCACTATAAATGTTGTCTCATAGAATTCCCCCTCTTTCCATGGTAGCAATTATACCAAGCTCCCCACTTTCATTGAATGCCCCTATCCGCCAGGATTCTACTTGCTCTGATACCAATTTATGCAATGAAGTTGTGACCCATGTAATATCACACACACAATATAATTTCTCCACAATTGATATAAACAAATTCAATTCTGGTATCAAATAGACAACCACCATGGTTTGTAGTTCAATTGAAAACAAGTATAAATACACCACAATAATAAACCACTCAGCAAAGCCCAAAGGGGTTGGATCCAATGGTGGAAAGCGAGGAGTTTTTCACCGTTGGGCAAGGTTCAATTCTCGTGAGGGCTTTACCTGGAGCCATGGGGACACCTTGAGGTAGTGGTCGAACGTGTGGTTGCACCCAGAGATAC
>ML802820.1:102566-134771 GCA_009831015.1 Picea engelmannii
CTTTTGGATTTTCATGTTCATGGATGTATGCTTAAATATGACTAAGTGTTAAATTGTTAACAAATGTATAAGTATACAAGAGTTGCACTAGAGTAGGAGTGTGACTCACATGTAGCCTAGAAGGAAGTATGGGTATGCTCTAGGTGAAGATGCGTAGTCCAAACGGAGTATCCTTGGTGTTTCCAAGAAGCCAAGTGAGAAACGTTGAGATGATGCAGGCCCTTAATAGGTGCACGATCGCAAGTCACTATGTGGATAGGGCGCAGAATGAAGGAAATTTGTTGCTAAGGCGTTTCGGTGGGAACGTTCACAGACTTGGTGAATCGTTCAGTGCAACGAACTAGTTCATCGCATGATTTGCATAAGACTTACAACAGAGGTTCGATTGATGGTGTGATGGAAGGTTGAGCTATATGCACACCTTGTATGGGCCAAGAACAGAGTTTGTGGTGAGAGGAGGCACTTGGATAGGGTGGGTGATCACAGAGTTCATCACAGAACATGTTGCAGTCTTGATGGCAGAGACGGTTTGGGTACGAAATCGATTGGTTTGATTCATGATGAAATTCAGTGTCGGATCTATTGTGCACACCTTGGAGAGACCAGATGCAAATTTTTTTGAGTCAACCGAGCAGTCAGGAAAGGAAGTTGAACACAGGATTTGTTGCATGAATTGTCACAAATCTAACAACAAAATTAATTACAAAAGTGAAACGTAGACGGTGATCGCATAAGTGATTGTGAAGGGGAGCAGTTATGGGTTGCAGTAAGGTGAATCACTTGGTTGTGTTGGATGACCTAGGGTGACCTAGAGAAACTCTACATCAAGAAGTTGGTTGGGCATGTTTCCATCATGATGTCTTTGTTTCATGCATCACCGAGAACAACAGTTGAGATGAGTTGGGTTGTTGGATGAAGACCGCAACCTTCGAACGAGGTGACTCTTCACAAAGTTATAACAATCGGTTATTGGCAGTATGACTTGATCGTCAGAAAATGGATGCATGGTGCCTTGAATTGAAATAGTCAAGGTGTGGAGACAGCAAGACATTGGAGATGAGTTTGGTCGTGTTGCATGTGAAGTTTGGGACTTATATGCATTTTGGAATTGGATGAATGGACTCAACCTTGTATCGCAATGAATGTCTTGTGTATTTGTGAAGTTGTGGACGATGATTGAGGGGAGTTCATGAGGAGGGTCGGTTGATTGGGAAAGTAGAATTCTAAGACACCACTTAGAATATGGTTGCAGCGAAGGATGTTGTTTGGAAAGGTATGGTTGGTTTCAAGTTCTTTCATTTCCTAAGTGTTGTAGTGAGTTCTTTGAAGGGAAATTAGATGACTTGGTGGTTCAATTGCAATCCATTTTCGTGGTGAAAACCGACATACTTCAGGGTGACTCAAGTGGTGCAGATTTGAAGAAGTCTTGTAGCAGTTTGGGATGCCTTAGATGGGACGAATGTGAGGAGATCTTGGGGAAACCCACTTGGAAGAGTCATGTGGTGTACTTAGGAATATTTGGATGTAGTTGTGGAGGTGGCTTGAGGAAGTTTCCTAACTCTTTGATGAGGCGCATTGGACAGGTCGTTGCAATGAAGTGGGAAGTGAAGTTTGTTCATGTCGAGTTGGGAGGATGGATGAGGCGCCTTGGTGCTTGGTGCCTTATCCAGATTCATTGGATCATGCAATAAATTTAAATTCAAGATGAGAATTCCATAGTTTGAACGCTTGCAGCAGGTGCAAGGCAGTTTCATTCTAGGAGATGGATGGAGTTAGCAAGTAAGTCAACCAAGAATTGTTGGTAGTCAACCTGAATGGGAAAATCACAGACCAAGTGACTTGGTTGGTGTTCTCTCACCTTTGGTGTGGGAAATTGGATGAGGTAGAGTGCATTTGGTGACTTGTGGATGATTGTGCGATGATTTAGAGATTCGGTGGGGATTGTTGGTTGAGGTTGGTAGAGTATTGGTTCAGACGTGCCTTGGGCATGGAAGTTCTTTGAGGTGACTCATTCTACTTGGAACACTTTGGATAGTTTGTTTGGACTCATTGAAGAGTGTGAGGGCATGTTGGCCACACTCATCGCATATGTTGAGTTGTGGAAAGGTGACTTGATGAAAGGGGGTGAGTTGAGGACTTGCCTTCATTTGGGGGATTGTGCGGACAGGTAGATTGCAGCATGAAGAGATTACTTGGACATGGGTGTTTCTCTTACTTTGGGCAGCATGGTTGAGGGTGAATCCTAACCATTCTAAGGCATGGAGAGGTAGATGCAGCAGCATGGTCGAGTGATGAAGTAGTGGCAGAAAGGCAGTCTAGACAAGCATTTCTTGGTGCAGAAGATTGGTTAATTGTTTCATGAGGTGGGCAATGGATTCAAGTTGTTGCAGAAGACTTTGCTTTGGGATGACTCCATAGTCACAGCAAGGTGAGGGGAGACCTTACCTTGGTATGAGATTTTTGTGTGGATGGACCTAATTTTGGAAGGAATTCAAAGTACAAACACATCAATAGGTTCTAAGTACAACATTTAGACATTGTCGATGACCTCCTTGATGAAGATATGATGGCAACAGTAGTGAGACGAGGATAGATACATGCCTTAGTCTTTGGAGTTGCATGGAGTGATGAAGATGCGACAGAAAATACCAAGTTCGGGCATGGAGATGCACATTTAAGGAACTGGACGCGATGATTGGAATAGCCACCCAACTAGTGCAAGACTTGAGGCTATAGCATTGTGCGGAGACATGGAAGATTTGGTTGAAGTATGGGCATAGCAACAAGATCACAAGAGTTCAAAACTTAGCAAAATTTTTGAAGTGAAGTGGGTAGTAGTAAGTTGTAGCAAGCAGCGACAACAACAAAACTGAACAGTACCAAGGTAGAAACATCGCAACGAGAGAGTGCAGTAGAGTTGGATGACTTTCATCCTTGGATTTGGGTGGAGTGACCATATTGACTCATGCAGTAGATCGTGCAAAGTTGGGTGTAGTATAGTTTGGTTTATGGAAATTTGGGGTTTCTAGTTGGCACAAAATTTGGGGTTTCCAGTACACTTGGTTATAGCATAGGCACGTGTTCGGGCGAAGACTTAGAGATAGTAGATTTTGTGGATGTTGTCGGGGATGGCAACGAATTTAGGTGGGGGAAGATGTAAGGTCTTCTAATATATGGGCGCGAAGAGATTTTCCCAAGTCCTCACAAAGACGAAACTTGGGGTTGCTCCAGCATATAAATTGAGCAAGTGGACACCTTGGGCATGCGAGCGCGCCAAGGGGATTTCCCAAGTATGAAGAAACCAAGATATTGGGGTGCACTGGCATGAGGGGAGAACCAAGGTTGGGCATGTCAGTCCCAAGGGGAATGACTGTTTAGAAGCGCATGGGTTCATTTGGGTGGCCGGGTGCGCGAAGGGGCGCAATGATTCATTTGAGCGACCGGGTTCGTGAAGGGGCACGACGATTCATTTGGAAATGGGTTCGCGAAGGTGCGCAACACCCCTAAAGGATGTCGTGACCTTTGGAGTGTCTATAAGAGAACAAGAGTGCACAACCAAAGAGGGGAGTTTTTAAATACAAGGAGAGCAAGAAGAGCTCTATAGTTCTAAGGAAAACGAAGAGAGCAAGCTCCCTTAAGGAGCCAAGTCGCTCCACTTGGGAGGACTTGTGATGCATTGAGGTGGATTCATTGGATAGAGTTGGGTGAACTTCTCTTGGGCCTATTTTTGCTAAGTCTAGAAACGCATGTATGTTGGAGGCATGTGTGAGGCAAAACCGAAGTTTGTGAAGTCTGCACAAATGAAGAGACTGCAAGTATGTGGTTTTTGGCGCGTCTGAGGTGCATCGTAGGAGGTTGTGCCAGAGATGGTTGTGACAAAGATTCTTGGTGTGACAAATTTGTTTATGAGTGTCTTGATGCGGTCAGGCGAGTCGTGTGACACTACCAAATTTGTGAACTGAGACGATAGTGCTCATATTGTAATTGTTTCACAATAACGAAGACTTAGTCGGGTGTTATGCATGGTTTGTGTCGCCCGCACTATATCTGTGTTTGTATTTCATTTAGTCCATTTTTGTTCTCTTGGATTCTCATGTTCATGGATGTATGCTTAAATATGACTAAGTGTTAAACTATTAAAAATGTCTAAGTATACAAGAGTTGCACACTTAGACATTATTGATGACCTCCTTGACAAAGATATGATGGCAGTAGTAGTGAGACTAGGATAGAAACTTTCCTTAGTCTTTTGAGTTAGATGGAGTGACAAATATGTGACAGAAAATACGAAGTTCGAGCATGGAGATGTACATTTCAAGAAATGGACACGACGGTTGGACTAGCCACCCAACCAGTGCAGGACTTGAGGTTATAACATTGTGCAGATACATGGAAGAGTTGGTTGAAGTATGGGTGTAGCAGCAAGATCACAAGAGTTCAACACTTAGGAAAAAAATTGAAGTGAAGTGAGCAGTAGTCAGTTGTAGCAAGCAACGATAACATCAAAACCAAATAGTAGCAAGGCAACAACATCGCAGTGAGAGAGTGCAGCAGAGTTGGGTGACTTTCATTCTTGGAGTTGGGTGAAGCGACCATATTGACTCAGGAAGTAGATCATGCGGAGTTGGGTGTAGTAAAGTTTGGTTTATCAAAATTTAGGGTTTCTAGTTGGCACAAAATTTATGGTTTCTAGTATACTCGGTTATAGAGGAGGCGCGAGTTTGGGCGAAGACTTGGCGATCGCAAATTTTGTGGATGTTGTCGGGGACGAAAATGAATTGAGGTGGGGGAGGATGTAAGGTATTCAGATATATGGGTGCGAAGACCTTCGACCAAGTCCTCATAGAGATGAAACTTGGGGTTACTCTTGCATCCAAGTTGGGAAAGTGGACGCCTTGGGCATGCGAACACGCCAAAGGGATTGCACAAGTATGAAGAAACCAAGAGATTGCGGTGAACTGGCACAAGGGGAGCACCAAGGTTGGGAATGTCGGTCCCAAGGAGCATGACGGTTTATGAGTGCATGGGTTTGTTTGGGCGATCGGGTCCGCAAAGGGGCACGACGATTCATTTGAGTGATCGGGTTCGCGAAGGGGTGTGGCGATTCATTTGTGTTGAAATATTGTAACTTCGAAGAATATTCTAATTAAATTTGATTTATTATCGTATAGATCAAATCCCCTTTTGCAGATTGATCATGCCGGGTCTTGTATAAGATCAAATCCCTTTTTGTGGATTGGTCAAACTGCATTTGTATAGTGGTATTTTTAAAGTCGACCCCTAGTAATAATAAAGTGGTTTTAACCACTTCTAGGAGAGGTCGGCCCCACCAAGTGAAGAGACATAACCCTAGCGCCTCCTTAACTAGTATTTGTATGTGAGGATGGTGCCTCACTTATACACACTCACTCTCACTCATCTAGTGCGCATATCTTGAAGGCAGTTGCAGTTGCAGGAGGAAGGAGAAGTGAGGCGCATGCTTAGTCTTGGTTTATTCTTGGTGTTTTTCTCTTAGTCTTGGCATTGTATTTGAAATCTATTATTGAGGAAGTTTTGTTGGGATTTATCCCCCATGAGGGCTTCCTAGGATAAAATGTTGTGTACCTTGTGATTATGTTTCTTTCAGTGATCCTTTTTATGTTGTTGTTTTGGAAATGCATTGAATGCTCAAGTAAATTGGAAATAATATAATAACAATAGTAAAAACTTAACATGGTATCAAAGCTTGACTGAATAGAGCATCTTTCACTGGGTATCTAAAAACTCCATTGTTGACAAACAAGAAAATTCGGGCTTTTTACTGAAGAGGATTTTTTGTCCAAAAACTATCTTGGGAAGTGCACCCTATCCTAGCGCATCTTTTGGCATCTTGAGAGAAATTTTTCAATGGCCAGATTCTCTGGAAATTCAAACCCTAGTTTTGAATGGTACAAAAAAACCAGAAAACCATAACTAGTACCAGAAGTACCAATCTAGAATTGTGCAGGTCAAGTTTCAAAGGGTAAAACTTGGAATTTTCTGAAATAGTCAGCTCCAACAAACTCGCCTCAGCCCAGCGCATCTCCTGGTAAGCTCAATTTCAATTTTTGAGCACTTTCATTTTCTAATCATTTTCTTAGCTCCAGGTCAAGATGTCTACAAGAACTAATCTTGTTGACAAGTTAGAAGGTGTGGAAAATTTATGTGCCTAGAAGTACAGAATTGGACTCATTCTTGAAGAGAATGACCTTGCAAAATTCATAAAAGAAAATGTATCATAACTCGAAGAAGATGCAGCCAAAGAAAAGTGCAAGAAGGATATGATTAAGGCTAAAAGGATAATTGCAGACTCTATTAAAGATCACTCGATCCCTCAAGTGTCTTCTAAGAATACTCCAAAATACATGTTTGATGCCCTAACCAGAATGTATGAAGGAAAGAACATCAACCGGAAGATGAACTTGAGAACCCAACTCAAGAATACAAAGATGCAAAAAGGAAAAACAATTCAAGACTATTTCTCTAGGGTTTCTCAATTCAAGGAACAGTTAGAGGCAATTGGAGAAAACTTAGATGAAGATGAACTCATAAGGACAAGTCTTAATGGTCTCACAATACCTCGAGATTCCTTCATCCAAATTATTTGTGCAAGAAAAGAGAAACTCCAATTTGAGAATTTATGGGAAGAATGTGTTCAAGAAGAAGTAAGATTGGCCAACCGAGAAGTCATCCTATTAAGATATTAAGATCAAGCCCTAGCTTCTCATGATAAAGGTGGAAAGAAAAAGTATCATTTTCAAAAGGAGACACACTTTCATAAAGAATCACACTCTCCAAAGAGACTCTGGAAATATTATAAGGGTCAAAGAAAGGGAAAATATTTATCCTCCTATCATTGTTATCATTATGATAAGATGGGACACATTGCTAAGAATTGTCCTGCCAGAAGGGAAGAATACAAGAGGAGAAATAACAAAAGACATCATGCCCATGCAATTGAAGATGATGAGACACCCAAGAACTTAACTAAAGAAGAGATTGAATATTATGTTTTGTTTTCCACCCTCTCAGGATCTGTGACACCTGAAGAGGATACTTGGCGCATAGATAGCGGTGTCTCTAAGCACATGACAGGTCAGAAATGTTGGTTGTGGAGCCTGATTATCTTATTGATTCAGAGGTCTTTTTTTTTCAGCTGTGTTTATACCCCATGAAGACTTTACACCCTAGAAGAATGTACACTCCTCCACGTAGGGGAGTGCAGAGGGGGGTTACCCCCTTTGCGGGGTCCAGGGGCAAGCGGGCCCCCGAAGGAAAAATTGCCTTGTAAATGTATATTGTAATTTCATTGTAAATCTGGACCGTTCATTATAAGGTCGTATATCTGACGGTAGAAGTTATGTTAGGGTTTTTTTACCCTAGAAGGCAACCCTCTTTTATGAGGGAAATGTATTGTGGCTATGACTCATGGTGAATATTGTATTCTGAGATAGGAGACTGTGAGAGAAAGAAGAGGAAGTTATAGTGGGTTTGTTGTAGGTTGTATCCCTTCATTTGTTGGATAATAATAAAGGAAGGACCTGGAAATTTCTATGGTGGATGTAGCCCACACTGGGTGAACCACGTATATCTGTGTCTCTATTGTATTGTGTATCTTTTGTGTTTTAATTCTGCATTTGTTTTATTTTATTGCTCCACGATCCTGTTTTTCTAACAAGGAAGACATTCTCTCTCGCCTTACAGAAAATGAGTTCCCCCAGAAAGTTTCACTTGGAGATGATTATTAGTACCCTATCAAAGGAATGAGACAATCCACTTACAAACTTGATTCGGGAACTCCGATGATAATGAAGGATTTGCTCTATGTAACAGGTTTGACAAAGAACTTACTTTTTATCTCAGCCCTAGATAAGAAAGGTTCCAGGGTTTCATTCATATATGGTGAAGTTCTTATGTGGTCTAAAGGGAAAACTATAGAAGATGCAGTTGTTATTGGAACCGAAGAAGGTGGTTTGTACAAGTTAAAAGGTCACTCGGATGTAGCCTTGACACACTCTATTGAAAGTCCTTCTGAACTTTGGCATACAAGACTAGCTCACATCAACTACAAATCCTTACCATATGTAAGCAAGGTAGTTACAGGTTTACCAGAATTAAAGGTCGATCATGAAGGTGTATGCAAAGGATGTGCACAAGGAAAGAGCATAAAGAATCCTTTTCCAAAGAGCGACAGTAAAGCGGAAGGAATCTTGGAACTTGTCCACTCAGATGTATGCAGTCCAATTCCATCAACCTCTCTAAGAGGGTATCTATACTATGTATATTTTATTGATGATTACTCTCGTAAGACTTGGGATTATTTCTTGAAGTCAAAAGATGAAGTACTTGGAAATTTCAAGGAATTCAAAGCCTTGGTAGAAGACCACTCTGAAAGGAAAATCAAGATACTCAGGTCAGACAATGGAGGAGAGTACACTTCAAATGAATTTGGAATCTTATGCAGAGATGTCGGGATTAAGATGGAGCTCACCACTCCCTATAACCCTCAACAAAATGGTGTAGCGGAAAGAAAGAATAGAATGTTTATGGAAGCAGTAAAGACTATTATTCATTATCAAGATCTTCCAATGCACTTATGGGCTGAAGCGGTAAGAAGTGCAGTATATTTCCAAAACAGATTATCCCATAGTCCACTTAGATTCAAAAATCCTGAAGAAATGTTCACCAGAAAGAAGCCAGAATTAGGCCATCTCAAAATATTTGGTTGTCCAGTATTTGTACACATTCCAAAATAAAAGATAACTAAGTTGGATCCTTCAGGAAAGAAGGGAATATTTCGAATACTATGAGGTCTCTAAGGCCTTCATAATTTACATACCAGGTTACCATCATATTGAGATCAACAGATATGTAACCTTTGATGAAGATGCAGCACTCAAAAGATCAAGGAAATGACAGAAGTATATGAAGAAGAACTTGTAGCTCCCATAGTTATAGAACCAGTGAAGGAAGTTACAATTACCCCTGATGATGACATTCCAGAAGATTATGATATGATAGAATCTCAAGAACCTCCCCATATGACGATCTCTCACAAGAGAAATCCAGCTTCGGCAAGGGAACTTATTCAAGATGCAGAAAAGTATAGTGCACCAGAAGGAACCATGAGACAAAGAAATAAACCTAAGTCATTCTCTAGCTATATGGCCTTGATGTGTGATCTCGTAGAAAAGGAACCTACTTGCTTTGAAGAATCCGTTCTAAAGAAAGAATGGATGGACGCCTTGACAGAATAATATCAGTCCATTATAAAGATTGATGTATGGGAAGTATTTCCCAGACCAAAGAACAAATATGTGGTATCTTCCAAGTGGATATACAAAATAAAACATGCATCAGATGGAAGTATTGAAAAACATAAGGCAAGATTTGTGGCTCGTGGATTTTCTCAAACGGAAGGTATTGACTATGAAGAAACAATTTCTCTTGTAGCCATATACACTTCTATCAAAACCATCATATATATTGCAGCCAAAATGAAGTGGAAGTTACACCAAATGGATGTGAAAACAACCTTCTTAAATGGTTTTATTGAAGAAGAAGCGTATATAGAAAAACCACAAGGATTTGAAGTTGAATATAGAAAGACTCATGTCTGCAGGTTGAAGAAATCCATGTACGGGTTGAAGAAAGATCCTAGTGCTTGGTATGGCAGAATTGATAGTTTCCTGATGAGCATAGGATTTACCAAGATTAAAGATTATTCTAACCTTTACTTCAAGGTTATGAATGATGAGCCAGTTATATTGCTACTATATGTGGATGATTTATTCTTAACAGGAGAAGAAAATCTCATCACAGATTGCAAGAAGAAGCTCGTTGTAGAGTTTGAGATGAAAGACCTAGGGTCGATGCATTATTTCTTAGGTATTGAAGTTTGGCAGAGCCCATAGAAGATCTTCCTTAACCAAGGGAAGTATGCAGTTGAAATACTGAAGATATTTGACATGTTGGAATGTAAATACATGAACACACCCATGGAAACAAATTTGAAGCACATGGTTGATACTTTGTCAGAGTTGACTGATGCTACTCTATACAGACAGATTATTGGATCGTTGATGTATCTAATGAATACTAGGCTAGATATATGCTTTGTTTTGAACACCTTGAGTCAGTGTATGGTGGAACCCAAACATGTTCGCCTTGTAGTTGCAAAGCATGTGATGAGATGCCTTAAGGGTACATTGGATTATGGTTTCTTTTATACTGGAGATCGTGACTTCAGACTGGGTGGTTATACTGATTTAGATTGGGCTGGAAGTGCTTCAGACAAGAAAATCACTTCAGGATGTTGTTTTAGTTTGGGGTCAACCACGACTTCATGGAAAAGCAGGAAGCAATTTAGTATTGCTCTCAGCATGGAAAAGTGGAGTACATTGCAGCATGTTCCGCCAGTTGTGAATCCATATGGATTCAGAAGTTGTTGACAGGTATGTTCGATTTGGACATGGAATCCACCGTGATACTATGTGATAACCAGAGTTGTATAAATATGACAGAGAACCTAGAGTTCCATGATAAGTCGAAGCACATAGAGATCTGGTATCACTACATTTGTGATATGGTGCATAGGGGAGTTGTAAAGCTTCAATATGTTGGCACAAATGAGCAGGTTTCAGATATGTTGACCAAGCCTCTGTCTCGTGTGAAGTTTGAGTACTTCCAAGAAAAACTTGGTGTTGTCCAAAAGGACCTCCCTCGAGAGGGGGAGTTATGTTGATGATACTATGGTATCCTAACCAACAACAGGTAGCTCCCTTAGGATTTTATATCCTAGGGGATTGATCATCCCTGGGAAGATCTCGAAGGTCCGGTAAGTATGGTTTGTCAGAGTACCTGTGCATGTATATGCCAGATGTGTTCAGTAGTAGTAGCTTCGTTAGGATTTTATATCGTGGGGAATCTTATGATTCCTGAGCATATCCCAAAGGTATGGTAAGGACGGTCTGTCAAAGTATCGTGTGGTAGCTTGTTAGGATTTTATATCCTAGGGAATATTATGATTCTTGGGCAGATCCCAAAGGTACGGTAAGCATGGTCTATCAGAGTACCAAAAATTTTCTTGTTCATACAACTGCCTCATTCTGTTTCCACATGTTGATGATGTTGTTGTTTCAGCCTCATGTTGTTGATGATGTTGTTGTTTCAACCTCGTGATGTTGATGATGTTGTTGTTTCAGCCTCCTGTTGTTGATGATGTTGTATCAGCTTCGTGATGTTGATTATTTTGTTTTTCTAGCTTCATGCTATTGATGTTGATGTTTCATCTTATTGTTGATGATGATGATGATGATGTTACTCCAGCTCCATGCTATGAGCGATGATGATATTGATTATGAGAAAAACTTTCGATGATATTATAGATGTGACAGTCAGTGTTCCAGATGTTGATGATGATGATGCCCTCTCCTTCTCTTGATGATGTCGTATGGGGTCATGTCAGTAGAATACCCATCTTGTTAACAGGGAGTGTTGAAATGTTGTAACTTCGAAGAATATTCTAATTAAATTTGAGTTATTATCTTATAGATCAAATCCCCTTTTGTGGATTGGTCAAACTACATTTGTATATTGGTATTTGTAAAGTAGGACTCTAGTAATAATAAAGTGGTTTTAACCACTTCTAGGAGAGGTCATCCCCACCAAGTGAAGAGACATAACCCTAGAGCCTCCTCAACTAGTATTTATATGTGAGGATGGTGCCTCACTTATACACACTCACTCACTCATATAGTGTGCATATATTGAAGGCAGTTGCAGTTGCAGGAGGAAGGAGAAGAGAGACACATGATCAGTCTTGGTTTATTCTTGTTGTTTTGGTCTTAGTCTTGGCATTGTATTGGCAATCTATTATTGAGGAAGTTTTGTTGGGTTTTCTCCCCCATGAGGGTTTCCCAGGATAAAATGTTTCATACCTTGTGATTGTGTTTCTTTCATTGATCTTGTTTATGTTGTTGTTTTGGAAATGCATTGAATGCTCAATTAAATTGGAAATAATCTAATAACAACAGTAAAAACTTAACAATTTGGACATGGGTTCATGAAGGTGTGCGACACCCCCAAAGGATGCGACGGTTCGTGATGGTGATCTTTGGAGTGTCTATAAGAGAACAAGAGAACACAACCAAGGAGGGAAGTTTTGAAAGACAAGTAGAGAAAGAAGAGCTCTATGGTTCTAAGGAAAATGGAGAGGGTGAGCTCCCTCAAGGAGCCAAGTCACTCAACTTGGGATTCCTTGAGGTGGATTCATTGGATAGAGTTGGGAGAACTTCTCTTGGTCCGATTTTGGCTAATTCTAGAAACGCAGGTATGTTGGAGGCATGTGTGAGGCAAAACCAAAGTTTGTGAATTCTATGGAAATTAAGAGATTGTAAGTGTACGGTTGTGGGAATGTCTAAGGTGCATCATAGGAGGTTGCGGAGACAGTTGTGACAAAGAGTCTCGGTGTGATGAATTTGTTTATGAGTGTCTTGGTGAGGTGAGGCGATTTGTGTGACACTGCCAAATTTGTGAGCCGAGACGATAGTGCTCATATTGTAATTGTTTTCCAATAAAAAAGACTTGGTCGGGTGTTAGGCATGGTTTGTGTCACCTACACTATATTTGTGTTTGTCTTTCATTTATTTCGTTGTTGTTCTCTTGGATTCTCATTTTCATGGATGTATGCTTAAATATGACTAAGTGTTAAACTGTTAACAAATGTCTAAGTATACAAGAGTTGCACACTTAGACATTATTGATGACCTCCTTGACGAAGATATGATGGAAGCAGTAGTGAGACGAGGATAGACACTTTCCTTAGTCTTTGGAGTTGGATGGAGTCACGAAGCTGTGACAGAAAAAGACCAAGTTCGGGCATGGAGATGCACATTTCAGGAATGGACGTGACGGTTGGACTAGCCACCCACCCAGTGCAGGACGTGAGGCTATAGAATTGTGCAGAGACATGGCAGAGTTGGTTGAAGTATGGGCATAGCAGCAAGATCACAAGATTTCAACACTTAGGAAAATTTTCTAAGTGAAGTGGGCAGTAGTCAGTTGTAGCAAGCAGCGACAGCAACAGAACCGAATAGTAGCAAGGAAGCAACATCGCAGCGAGAGAGTGCAGCAGAGTTGGGTGAAGTGACCATATTGACTCAGGTAGTAGATCATGCAAAGTTGGGTGCATTATAGTTTTGTTTATGGAAATTTGGGGTTTCTAGTTAGCACAAAATTTGGGTTTTCCAGTAGACTTGGTTACATCGGAGGCACGAGTTCAGGAAAAGACTTGGAGATCGTATATTTTTTGGATGTTGCTAGGGACGGAAACAAATTGAGGTGGGGGAAGGATGTAAGGTATTCATATATATGAGTGTGAAGACCTTCACCCAAGTCCTCATAGAGACGAAACTTGGGGTTGCTCCAGCATCCAAGTTGGGCAAGTGGACACCTTGGGCATGCGAACGTGCCAAGAGGATTTCCAAAGTATGAAGAAACCAAGAGGGGATCACCAAGGTTGGGCATGTCGGTCCCAAGGGTCACGATGTTTTATGAGAGCATGGGTTCGTTTGGGTGACCAGGTCCGTGAAGGGGCACGACGATTTGTTTGAGCGATCGGGTTCGCAAATGGGCGCAGTGTTTCATTTGGACATGGGTTCACGAAGGTGCGCGACACCCCCAAAGGATGTGACGGTTCACGATGGTGACCTTTGGAGTTCCTATAAGAGAACAATAGTGCACAACCAAGGGTAGATTTGAAATACAAGGAGAGCAAGAAGAGCTATATGGCTCCAAGGCAAACGAACAAGGCGAGCTCTCTCAAGGAGCCAAGTAACTCCACTTGGGAGGACTTGTGATGCCTTGAGGTGGATTCATTGGATAGTGTTGGGAGAAATTCTCTTGGGCCGATTTTGGGTAAGTCTAGAAACGCAAGTATGTTGGAGGCATGTGTGAGAAAAAACTGAAGTTTGTGAAGTCTACGAAAATGAAGAGACTCTAATTCTGCAGTTGTGGGCACATCTAAGGTGCATCGTAGGAGGTTGTGGAGAAAATTGTGACAAATATTCTTGGTGTGACGAATATGTTTATGAGTGTCTTGGTGAGGTGAGGCGAGTCGTGTGACAGTGCCAAATTTGTGAGCCGATATGATAGTGTTCATATTGTAATTGTTTCGCAATAACAAAGACTTAGTCGAGTGTTAGGCATGGTTTGTGTCGCCCGCACTATATATGTGTTTGTATTTCATTTGTATCATTGTTGTTCTCTTGGATTCTCATGTTCATGGATGTATTCTTAAATGTGACTAACTGTTAACCTGTTAACAAATGTCTAAGTATACAAGAGTTACACACTTAGACATTATCGTTGACCTCCTTGACGAAGATACGATGGAAGTAGTAGTGAGACAAGGATAGACACTTTCCTTAGTCTTTGGAATTGGATGGAGTGACGAAGATGCAACATAAAAGACCAAGTTTGGGCATGGAGATGCACATTTCAGGAACTAGACACAACGGTTGCACTACCCACCCAACCAGTGCAAGACTTGAGGCTATAGTATTGTGCGGAGACATGGAAGAGTTGATTGAAGTATGGGCATAGCAGCAAGATCACAAGAGTTCAACACTTAGGAAAAATTTTGAAGTGAAGTGGGAAGTAGTCAGTTGTAGCGAGCAATGACAGCAACAGAACCAAACAGTAGCAAGGTAGCAACATCGCAGCGAGAGAGTGTAGTAGAGTTGGGTGAATTTCATCCTTGGAGTTGGGTGAAGCGACCATATTGAATCAGGCAGTAGATCATGTGGAGTTGGGTGGAGTATAGTTTTTTTTATGTAAATTTGGGGTTTCTAGTTGGCACAAAATTTGGGGTTTCCAGTAGACTTCGTTATAGCGGAGGCATGAGTTTGGGCGAAGACTTGGAGATCGCAGATTTTGTGGATGTTTTCGGAGACGACAATGAATTGAGGTGGGGGAGGATGTAAGGTATTCGGATATATGGGCGCAAATAACTTCACCCAAGTCCTCATAGAGACAAAACATGGGGTTTCTCTAGCATCCAAGTTGGGCAAGTGGACGCCTTGGGCATGCGAACACACCAAGGGGCTTACCCAAGTATGAATAAACCAAGAGATTGGGGCATGCTGGCATGAGGGGAGCACCAAGGTTTGGCATGTCGGTCCCAAGAGGCACAACGGTTGACGAGCACATGGGTTCGTTTGGGAGACCAGGTCTGTGAAGGGGCACGACGGTGGACAAGCACATGGCTTCGTTTGGGAGACCAGGTCCGCGAAGGGGCACGACGATTTGTTTGAGCGACCAGGTTCACGAAGGGGTGCAACGAATCATTTAAACATGGGTTCATGAAGGTGAGATACACCCCCAAAGGATGCCACGGTTCGTGATGGTGACCTTTGGAGTGTCTATAAGAGAACAAGAGCGCACAACCAAGGAGGGAAGTTTTGAAAGACAAGGAGAGCAAGAAGAGCTCTATGGTTCTAAGGCAAACAAAGAGGGTGAGCTCCCTCAAGGAGCCAAGTCGCTCCACTTGGGAGGACTTGTGATGCCTTGAGGTGGATTCATTGTATAGATTTGGGAAAACTTCTCTTGGGCCGATTTTGACTAAGTCTAGAAACGCAGGTCTGTTGGAGGCATGTGTGAGGCAAAATTGAAGTTTGTGAAGTCTACGGAAATGAAGAGACTGCAAGTCTATGGTTGTGGGCACGTCTTAGGTGCATAGTAGGAGGTTGTGAAGACATTTGTGACAAAGAGTCTTGGTGTGACGAATTTGTTTATGAGTGTCTTGGTGAGGTGAGGTGAGTCGTGTGACACTGCCAAATTTGTGAGCCGAGATGATAGTTCACATATTGTATTTGTTTTGCAATAACAAAGACTTAGTCGGGTGTTAGGCATGGTTTGTTTCGCCCGCACTATATCTGTGTTTGTCTTTCATTTATTCTATTGTTGTTCTCTTGGATTCTCATGTTCATGGATGTATGCTTAAATATGACTAAGTTTTAAACTGTTAACAAATGTCTAAGTATACAAGAGTTTCACTAGAGTAGGAGTGTGACTCGTCGACACCCTAGAACGGAATATGGGTATGCTCCAGGTGAAGAGGCGTAGTCCATATGGAGTATCCTTGCTGTTGCCAAGAAGCCAAGTGAGAAACGTTGCAGTACCACATGCCCTCAAGAGGTCCATGATTGCAAGGCACACTGTGGGGACGTGACACTTCCCATAATTGCTTCAATTCATTAATCAATGGTTGGAGGTAGACATCCATTCTCTTCAATTGTCTTCTACCATGAACTATAAGAGCCAACATAAGATGTTCATTCTTCACAAACAACCTTGTAGGGGTATTTTAATTAATCATTACCAATGGTTAAATAAAATAGTTTGTGTTTTGGAAGGAATAAGGGTTAACTCCATCCATGGTTATGCTCATTTAAAGGATTTGTATTTCATGTGTTTTCTATATGCAAGCTATTGAATCTACTAAGATCCACATAACTCTTGGTTCACTTATGTGTGAGGTAGGAGACCTCTTCAACACAACTAATTCATTACAATGAAAGATGATTTGAATGCTTAGGATTACAGGCACATGCATCGATATCTTATGAGAAGGACCATCATCACTGTTTTTTTAATTTTCGATACCTTTCATGCCCATATTCTTGACATATTAGTTTGTCTGCATATTTGTCTCTCCAAATAATGCAATCATTCAAAAAGTGTGATATGATACATACTCAACACCCAACCTTTTTCAGTAGTTTCTTTGCGTCTTTGCAACTACCAAGAAGGATATTATCACTTGGAAGTATGTTATCTTTCAATAACCTGCAATCAATTAGTAATATAAATGTATATTATCACTAAGCACATATAAAATCCCTTTTCACTATTAATCGTGTGACAAGATTTGTTAAAACATAGGTGACTTAATGTTTAATTACCTTAGTAGTGCCAAAAAATGTGCCTAGCATACCATACATTGTCGTTAAGTTATATAGGAACATGGTTGTGCCTAATTGGGTAGACCTTGAACCATGTCCAAGGAGAGGGGTGGTGGAAGTAGATTTCAATCTTTCTGAGAAGGTATCGACAATATCAACATCATCCCTAAGCTCATCTTGTTGGAATGCATTTAACAACATTCCCTCCAAGGCATGGGAACTTCTATATCATTTTTCCCCAATATTTGAAGAACCAAAGCTATTATAAACATTTTGAATTAGTGGCTCAAGACATATTGGGAATTGAATAGGTATTTGATCCAACCATGCTTGGTATGCTTCCTCTCTCAGATGTGCTCATTTAGTACTCTTCTCTTGAGTTGACATGATAGTGGAATGCAACAATAGATAATAGACATGTTCCTCGTCATCTGAATCTTGATTTCCAAAATATTTAACTCTAAATCAATGACATTAGAAAACACAATATGTTTAGTATGTTCACACATTACACCAAACATGTATTAGAACCATGGAAAAAAAAATTCCAATACACATGCAACCAACCACTTTAGAAAACAAATGTCAAATTAAGAAATAAATTTAATTTAATTCCATTATAAATCTAAAAATACAATTAGTCAATCATATTTTTCTTACAACACAAGGGGACTTGGTGAGTGATCAATGGTCTATGGAAGTTTTATTTTATTAATAAATCATCACTAGAAAACACATTGTGNAAATTTAATTTAATTCCATTATAAATCTAAAAATACAATTAGTCAATCATATTTTTCTTACAACACAAGGGGACTTGGTGAGTGATCAATGGTCTATGGAAGTTTTATTTTATTAATAAATCATCACTAGAAAACACATTGTGCATTGCATGCACAGCAACAAATCTTGATTCCTTCCTTTCCGTAAAGAACTCCTTATCATTGGAGTGTTCCTCAAACAATCAATCGGCACTAGACAATGAGCACCTATAGTTATCAATGAACCATGCAATGGTGTGTGGACAACCGTCAATATATAACAGGTTCTTCAGCCAAAGTTTTCAGAATTATATAACCATTCATGTACATACTATACATGGAAATTATATGTTTGTATTTAACAATATTCAAGTAATTATACCAACTATAAAGAGGACCAAAAAGTGGCATAAGTGTTACTATTTGGTAGGAACGATCAAATGTGAAAGGACAAAGAATCCAATATTTGCAACATCTATTTTAGAATTGAAATTCATGTACTTATTACTGCGAAGGGAGAATTTGATCCCAACATAGAGCACAAGCAAGGAAGATGGCCAAGTGCCATACAAAGCATTATTGTAACAAGTTTAGTATCTACTTTGCATTTGGATTGGAAGAGAAAAGTCATTTTTGCCCTCTAACAATTAAACCCACCTTGGTGTGTACTTGGACATTGTTGCTCCCACATCGCATACAACTTTTTGGACCAACTATTAGAGATGTTTTGGGTAGTATTGATATCTTACTTTGGCTCACTAAAATTGTTGATTAACTCAACAGAAGGAGATGGTTTGATCAATTTTGAATGAAACACAATTGATTTGGCTTCAAACTTTTCAAAAAATGAGCATATCCAAGAGTTTCTACATGTCTTTTCTATATCACTTATTGGATCCTGATAGCAATGGGAGTTGTTGGACCATCAACTTAGCGTTCTTGGTTATTAACATAATGGGACATAGTCACACATCAAGGGTTCACCTTCAACCCTTTACATTTTGAACAGCCACATATTCTTGGTATGTTATAAAAATTATATAATTCATGGTGAGTATCATTGGCCTAGGATGGTCACTAGAAGATGGCATGTGACAATTGGCGGGGTAAAGTGGATCTCCAATTTCATCTACCATTTTCCTATAGTATTTTTCTATGGATAAGTGCTTACATATTTGTATAGGTTGGACCAAGGAATCCTAATATATTCTAAATTAGGATCCTAAGTGTTATAGTCCATATTATGTAAGTATCTTATGATCAAAGGGGTTAAGAATCCATTCTTTTAGTATTGAATAAAGTGTTGGATAATATTTGATATAACCTCTTCTTCATTGTAAATCTTATAAACCTCCTAGTTGCAAAGTACTCCTAGCAAACCTTATATAAATCATTAGGTTCCAGACCTATTGTCATACCCAATTTGTGTGGTCATTTATCTCTTGGTCATAGAGAGTGTTATATTCCTATTTCATCAAGAACACTTATCCCCCAAGTGAATCCACCTCAATATACGTCTTATCCTTCCCTTATTATTATTCTCCTTAGGTTTAGTTCATGTTAGAGAGCTTCTATGCATTATTTTGTGATTCTTGAGGGCCATTCACTTAGGCTCTTCCATTTTTTCCATGTTGGAGTAGTTCTCTCAAGGCCTTCCTCATGTACCAAGGATTGGTAAACCCGAGCCCATCCTACTCATATAAATTCATCATTTACTTCTCCCAAGTTGTCTTGAATCTATAACATTGGTTTTTGGTCTCAAGAATCCTCCAAAAACTTGATACTTATACCATCTCCAATGTCCTAGAATCCCCACTATTAGAGTAAGCTCAAGTTTTTCCTAATGTTATTCCAAACATAAGATCTTTTAATCATGCCTATCTCTTAGTGAGGTATGGTATTCCAAAAATAAGATCCTTTAATCACAATACATTAAGTTGATTGGATAAATGACAGCAAACTCCAACAATGAAAACATTGTTTACAAATATATTGACAACAAAAAACCTACATGTTTTATGTGTCTCTTATATGCATGGTTTTGAATGTGTCAACATTATAAGAGGGGTTAATAATTTGCATGCAATGCCTCGCTACTATTAATTGCAACAAAAAATGAATTTAATACAACCCCTCCCTACCTCAAAATGATGTTAATGCAATAAATTCGATGTTTATAAGTCATTATATCAATGTATAAACATGGATAAAATGACACCCAAACATTATTTACAAATGTATTGACAACACTTGCATGTTTTATGTGTCTCTTATAAGACACATGCATCCCCTCTGTTGTTTTGAATGTATCCACGTTATAGAAGGGGTTAATAATTCACATTCAACCCCTCCCTACTATCGGATGCAACAAAAGTTGAATTTAATGCAACCACTCCCTACCTCAAAATGTCATCTAAACATGTATAAAACAACACGTGGGACATTGATGAACCAACATTAAGTCAAGCATTATTCCAAAATCAAAAGCTAGTTCAATCTCCAAGCACAAAGTGAAGTCTCCAACCTCTTTACAATTATTCGACCTTAATGTTAGTGTGGTCTTTTTTAATTTTGGTCAATTCCAAGACCAAAAAACAACACACAAGGTTTTTATGAAAATTAACATTGTAATAAACATCATTTTTTGACCCCAAATGTAGTAGTGACGAGCAAAGACTCTATCACGAGGTAATCCCAAGTGACCACCAAACACTCATGAGTGATCCAATTCCAAGATATATGATATGGGGGTTAACTTAAATAAATTACAATGATATGGGGGGTAACTTAAATAAATTACAATGATTTAAGTTCTGAATAAAAATGAAACAAATAACGAAGAGACATTTATAAAGAATATTAGAATATTTGTATATATGATCTAAGGGTAACTTAGATAAAATTGTGATGATAAAATTATTAGCACAAAAGCATGAATAAAAATGAAACAAATAATGAAAAGACATTAATGAAACAAATAATGAAGAGACAATAAAGCCAATTAAAACATAATAAGGCTTGTATCGCAATGTAAAATGTTATATACAATGATTTATGAAGATAATCATTGACCACTAGCTTCATGTCACTAGACTAGATGATCAAATTCTACGATATTGATAGGGGCCCAAATTATAAATACATTGCACAGGTTAAGTTATTAGCGTCGAAGTATGAATACAAATGAAGCAAGTAATGAAAAATACATTCACATTACTTTTGGATCAATGGGGTCTACATTTTTATTTTTTATTTCTCAAACCTATTTACCTTGTTCAAAACTTCCCTTCTATTGAAGATAATAATCTCATTATTCATTCTTCACGCAAAGTATTATTTAAATAAGGGGGAAAGATGTTTTTATTTTTTATTTCTCAAACCTATGAATCTCATTCAAAATGTGTACTAAAGTGTGCACATGGGTACTAGAGAGTGTGGGGGCGCATTGAAATGTGTCGCGAGTCGCTATATAATACATGTGTAGAGTTGGAATTTGGTGTGTAGGCTCTAGAACTTGGTGCGCATAGTATTGTCTACACCAAAAATTGTTGAGGTTTTGGAGTGTTGCCCCTGACCTTCTAAAGTACAATCTCTCAAACACACCTATGAGCAGTGGTGGAGGCCACCAAGGTTGTTGTCCCTCAAACCTTGTAAGGGGAAATATACCTTGACCCCATTAAAGGAATTAGATAACTAAGGTAACCTGCTAAGGAGGAAACAAGATTATGTACCAGTTATCTATTACTACAATCAGTAAAGTAACAATTCACTGCCAAAGTGGAAACTTATCATTCTTAACTATGAGAAACAATATTGCATGTCACTTTGTTTTTAAGATTGGTTTACTTACATTTTCTATGTTCCGATGCTTCATATCATATATAGTGTATATAGGAGTACATTTTAGTTATAAGAATTTCATTCAATCATAGTGTGGTTTGGTGTTGTCACTATCGATGGGGTGATTGTTCGTCTTTTGGGTTTTTAGCATGCTAGTGAGGCTTCCATAATGATCATCACTTTAGACATGCTCGTTGGGCTTCTGTAATGGTCTTGAATACATGTAGATAAGGAGTTTGATGCATGAGTGTTGTAATGCACACATAGACATGGGAGTGTGTACGTGGGGAACTTAAGTGTGGAGATATGGAACTATAAGCTTTGGAACTTGGCACATGAGCTCTAGAGCTTGACACACACGGTGTTTACTGCATCCAATGTTATTGAGATTTTGAGGCATTTCCTATAACCCTACTAGGTGCAACCCCTCAAATTCATTCGTTAACGGAAAGTAGGAGGTCATTAGGGTAGTTGCCCCTCAAATTCATCTATCAATAACAGGTGGAGACCATTGATGCCACTACCCCTCCAACCTTACAAACCTTAGAGATTTCTAAATACTTGTGAACCAAATCCCTATAGCTACCCAAATCACTTAACTAACAAATTATTGTCGAAGTGGAAACTTATCTTTCTTAACCATAAGAAACAATAGTTTGTGTCACTATTTAAGATTGGGAAACTTAGAATTTAAATGTCTAAAGTGCTAAAATGAAATGGTTATAAAGGCAAAAATGAAAATAAAAACCCAAAAACATTCCCTTTTAGAAGAATTAACACAAGTTTTTAAAGATAGAATTTATGTAACAAGAACTTTGCACACTTACAAAATGAAAAATATATTGTTATTATCTTTTTAAATTTGAAGGAAGATTTGCGAGAGAGAGCATTGCAATATAATCATTTGTGAGAGAAAAACATTGCATTATAATTGGTTGAAGAAATGGTCTCTAATTAGTTGAAGCCTATGGATTAATTTATAAATGCTCTATAGAATGCTCCACAAAAGAGGGAGAAAATAGAATCACAAACGATTTGCTAACTCGCTCTCTCCTATGATTCATATCATATATAGTACATGTAGGAGTATATTTTAGTTATAAGAATGTTCATTCAACTGCTAACTATGGTTCAATGTCATCACTATCGATGGGGTGATTCTATTACCATCAAAGTGTATGGGTAACCAAAGCCCTATGGTTACCCAAATCACTTAACTAACAAATTACCATCAAAGTGAAAACGTATCTTTCTTAACCATGAGAAACAATAGTTTGTGTCACTTTGTTTTTAAGAATGTGTAACGTAGAATTTCAATAAGTGCAAAAATACAACTATTGGTTATAAAGGAAAAACTAAAGAACCCAAAAACATTTTCTTTTAGAAGAATTAACACAAAAACATTTTCTTTTAGAAGAATTAACACAAATTTTTCAAGATAGAAATTATGAAATAAGAACTTTGGACAAGTAGAAAATGAAAAATATATTGTGATTTTCTTTTCAAATTCAAAGATTTGTGAGAGAAAGAGCATTGCAATATAAGGGTTTGCAAGAAAAAAAGCAAAGCATTGTATTATAACCAGTCTCTAATCCTGATGCCTATAGTTGACATGAGTTTATTCTCCATTATTTCCTAACTTTCTTCTCTACCGTGTTTATTCAATAGTAAGAGAGTCTTTTCTACATTAATCTCTCCCATTTGTTTTCGTAGAGCTCACTAAGAAATCTGAGAAACCAGCAGTTTTACATCCCTGCTTTGAATTTGGGGCTATGTTGATTTGGTTCAAAATAAGCAGTTTGATTTTTATAGCTTTGAATTTGGGGCTATGTTGATTTGGTTCAAAATAAGCAGTTTGATTTTTATAGCTGAAGGTTTGAGGGACCATTTTAGCAAGGAAATTTCTTTACTCAATTGTCATCACACTTTTATTTAATACTACAATTAGACTTTGTATCAATGGAGATTTGAGTTGAACCTGCTTCAAAGGTCTATTGGGCCCCTTGCCCCTAGTTTGTATGCTATTGGAATACACACATTATGATAGCTCTTAAAGCTACTTTGTTGCAAGTACAAATTAAGGGTTTCTCCTTAATGCATAACCATTGTTTATTGCCCTTCCAAAACTCCCCCAAAGTTTTATAAAAGTAACAATACAATGCTTCTTATCTTTTATAAAGTAATAGTCGATACTTGGTGAGAAACAAACGCACTTGTTGGGCAACATGATTACCTTGGTATCTTGCTATAGTGTAGAGAGAAAACAACAAAGGCACTCACTAGTAGGTGACATGAGTTCCTACACTAGCTTGTTTAAAAAGAGAAGAACTATTCAATTTTGACATATCAAGGTACTTAGTACATTCCCTTTGAAATTGTTATCAAACAAAACTCCAAAACTCGTAATGGGCAAACTTATTTCAGGTGACTCACACTACATGCAAGCATATGGGGCTCAAACTTATTCTAGGTGTTTCATACTACATGCATTGCTTGCATGAAGCACCACCAATACTGATTTTTTTGCCTTTCTACTTTTACAAAAGGATTTAGGAAAATAAAGATGATCTTTTCAAAGAGGTCTCACAAAAGCAACTTGGGATGTTTGTACAATGCACAAGGAGGTTGAAAGGCTTGGATTGACCAATACACAAGCTCGGGGGACAATATTAACAACTAAATGGGTTGCAAGGGGTCCTTTAGAGATGAATGATTTGTGAATAGCATAAAGGGTCTTTTTAAGTTGATGTGGTAGGAGGCACTTGTGCTTCTAAAACTTCAAGGTCATTGATTTTTTCAGTGAAGAGAGGAGCCCGTGCTTCTGAAATTTCAAGGTCGTTCATTCTTTTCAGCGAAGCCTCCTAAGACTGGCATGCCAGGACATGGATTTGAGTGCTATGATACGGACATATACCCCTCAAAACAGGACATGAAGATCATATATGTCATACAGACAAAGATTTGTATATTTTGAATAATTAGAAAATATAGCTGCATCAAACACACAAGAATACACCATAGATCATACTGCACACTTTTTCCCACCCTAATCTATGGTTTCTCCCATCCTAATATACATTTTCCCTGCCCTAATATTGTACACCTTAGGACAAACTGGGCTGGACTGTCTAACAAGTGTTGGACGCACGTCCAGCACTAGAAATGTGTCTCGCACACTCGAGAGGAGCATGTTGCACACATCAAGACAAGGGAACCTGAGTGTGTTTAACACATGTGGGACACATGTCTAACGCAAAGAACATGTGCCACGCATGTTGAACACTCAAAGGGGGCATGTCACACACACGCTGAACACTCAAAGGGAGCATGTCCCACACATGCTGAACACTCAAAGGGGCACATCCCACACATGTTGAACACTCAATAGGCGCACGTCACACACATGCAAATACAAGAGGAGCATGTCACACACGTCAAGGCATGCAAGGGAAAAGGAAACATGTCCCACAATGTCAGACATTCAAGGGGCATGACCAACAAATCCAACATGTTGGGGGAGGGGAATGGGGGGGGGGAATCTTCTTACTTTGATGATCCAAAGTGTGGATGTGAGTCCCATATGGTCATTACCCTGTAATAGTGGTCAGATTGGTTTAATTCCTTGTTTTGCAAGAAGAGGTTATCTACGAAACTTTTCAACAAGGGAAACGTTGAAGCACAACAGATTAGGTGGGGTAACAATATGTGGAAATCCCATCTGCCCTTTAAACCAAAGAGTTTGGATGGTTGGTGTTGAACCAAAGCCTAATAGTGAAACATAGACTTCATCACTCCTATTAGATATGGCTGTTGTGTTGTATTTCAAGGACTAGCAAATTTGCAAGCGCTAGAAATTGCCTTACGAGGCTGAAGCATGGATATGGAATGGGAGGTGCAACGATATATGGTTGTTGTATAAGGACTAGAAATTGTCTTAGAGCTCTGAAGCACAGTGGATTGGGAGGTGTAACAATTTGTGGAAAACCCATCTGCCCTTTTAACCAATGTAGAGCCAAAGGGATCAAATGCAAACATTTTACAGTGGATTGGGAGGTGTAACAATTTGTGGAAAACCCATCTGCCCTTTTAACCAATGTAGAGCCAAAGGGATCAAATGCAAACAGTTTATATGGTGCAAAAATTTGAGGAAAGGATAACATCTCAAGTATTTTATCTTCTCCGTATGCTTGATAGATCCGAGATCAAAATGGATCTACATTGCTGTTATATTTTCTAATTGCAAGAGAGGAGATGGTGTTCTGCTTATTGTCATTCAATCCATAGCTGTGTAAGATGAGATGATTAGTGTAGAATATCACATGAGTGTTTATTTAAATAGATTGTGTTATCATCTAATATTATTTTATTTATTTGGTCGGCTCATATATGGCTTTCATAATGTGATTTGTTTTTTCTTAAATATTATATGGGCGACATATGCCGGCATCAGCTTTACAAACATTACACATTTACCTCACACTAGGCTGTATAATGGGCCTCTCTATGCAACCAGATAGCTTGGATGGTTGGTGCTATACCAAAGCCTAAGAGTTAAAGATAAGCTTCATCACTCGAACATAAAATAATATAAGTAGCATTTTCAAAAGCACATAATGTCCTACACTAAAATATTCAGACTTCAAAGCAATTTTGATAGTTTCAAAGCATACATGACCAGCGTTCTTTTTAAAACATGTGCATCTATCTCTTCAAAGAAGAAGAAAGAGGTCAACTCAACCTAGACTATTAACTCCCGTGCACCTTTATGTTTATTCCAAAACAAACAGACTACTAATAACCAGCATAACAATGGCATACACTTTATTCTGCTACAGCTTTCACGATGATGCAGCATACAGCATTATCACTATAAACTTCACAATCAAGCAACCTCAACTGGTTCACAGGAAAAGACTACAGATATAAATATCTTATAGAAGCTTCAGATACTAATGTAAATACTGAACTACTTTCTGTTTTTCCCAACTAATAAATTTGGAAAGCAGCATTATATTTGTTCCTATTGAACATAGAAAAGCCTTTCAATCCACTAAAATCTAATTATACAAGTCTTCTCAATCAAAAGATAATAGTTAGATGTGTAGCAGAGCTAATATAGTCAATATAGCACAACTGGCAGACAGAAAAATCCCAGATTCTCGCATAATAATGACAAGTTGTAAAATACATAGCAATCAAGCTATCAAGAAAATGAATCGAGTCAAGGTCTTCTTTAAAAAATCCATGCCAGTGGCTGTCGATCATTGTAATTCTGAAGGAATCTACTTCATGGCTAATAAACTTCGTGCCCAATATAGAAATTAGACGCATTCCAAATTATGCCTGCAAAGTGAAGAACTGTTAGAAAAGTTGCAAGGGAAATCCTGCATTTATTCGATCTATGCCTGCAAAGTGAACAACAGTTAGAAAACTTGAGGGAAATATTGCATTTATTTATTTCAGTCTTCACTATCTGTCCAATTTCACATGTAACTTGCCTTGTTGGCAATGTTGTTTGAAAGCCAATCCAAGCCTTCATAAAGGCCTTCACCAGAAGTTGCACAAGTGCTCTGAATATACCTGAAAAAAAAATCACTTTCATAGACTGGACCAAATTTATCATCCATTCAGAAAAAGTCTCTTTTCTACTCCTTCACTAATGATGTGCTACCAAACTAAACAACAACAAAAACACAGGGTAGCTGAGTGTGCAAAGAATCCTTGTTTAAAGGGATGCAAGATTTGGATAGTTGGAAGGTAGTCTTCGTTATATCATAGTTGGAAGGTAGTCTTCGTTATGTCATGATGAAAAGCATCAAATGGAAACAATCCTTCACACAATACATCTATAGATATCACAAATCAAACGGCTAGAAAGACAGAAATCAGTCCCCTATATAATTAAACATTGAAGTTCAGTTACAGTAGTGGTAGCTAAGCAAAACTCAGAACTAAGAATCCAACAAACTGCTTGCACATATAGCCTTCTTTTCAAAAATTGCAAATGCAAAAGTTAGCAAAGTTTTAAAATGATAATTTGATGGATTTTTTAGGGTAGCAAACTGACGATAAGAATATAGCTTACCAATGGCGCTGTCGCAGAGAATGCAGACCAAGCTTATCAGTGATCTCTGCGGCATTCATAGCATTTGGAAGATCTTGCTTGTTTGCGAATACAAGTAAGACAGCATCACGTAGTTCATCCTGCACACAGCAGCAAAAATAACATAAACAAAATGAAGATCAGCCAAATTAACAATAACCTGAAACCAAACCAAATGTTTTTACTTCCATCAAATTTCATTGTTCCAATATTTGCAACTCCACCACAGTACAAAATCCAGGTCTTAAACCAGCATAGTTTTCTTATATACATATTAATATGGACCCATGGAAAAGAACAAAAATGTTAATTTCGTCTATTATTTTAAAACATGCAGTAATTTTTTACTGTTTCACCTTTTTTCCTAATATCCTCAATGTTCTGGACCAAATATATAGAAACAAGTATTCCTACCAATTCCATGTTGTAGAATTTATCCATTTCATCGGTGGAACATTTTTATGGGAATACAAGATGCACCATTTTTAAATTAAACTTGTACAAGGATAAAAAATTGCACCAATAGGGCATTAGTTCACTAGTGATGTGGATAGAATGTTAAGCCATCTACAAGGCTTTAATTCTTGTTGTGGTATTCTCCACCCAGATAGCATGATCACATTCATAAGTGTTCTTCCCAAATTATTTTATATCTGAAGTAATTTACTCTGCAAATATATTATGATCTTTTCCCCTCAAAATCTATCATCGTAAAATATTATATTTAGAATTAATTATTTCTACTTATTTTAAATTAATATATGTTTACATCTTTTAAGTTTTTCCCTCTCAAAATCCATCGTGTCGGGAGGAAAATATTTAGAATTAATTATTTATACCTATTCAATGTTGTAGGGCTTTTTGAGATGGCCAATTTTCATAGGTGGTAGATTTTCTAGGGATAAATATATAGCAAAATGTTATTTTGAAAACGGCTCACAGATGGGCGTTCAAAAGACCCAAATGCAAGCTAGCAAACAAGCAGGTAGGTGTAGCACCAGAGTTTTTAATGAATGGCCCAACTTTTTATAATGCATAGTACTTCTATGGACCTAAGATAAATAATTGCTATGCTAACATTTTTGTAAAGTCGTTCTCAGGTAAGCCCAGTTATTGCAGTTGAAATGGCTACACAGAGAGGACGATACAGCTCATCATTGACAAATTGAATCAACTTATTCAAGGGCAGAATGTTTGAATGTCTTCCTCCAATTGGAGACTGGTTGCATCCTTTCATGGTATCCACCATTTACTTCAGCATTTTCAGGTAAAAAAACATCTCATGCTTGTTGAAATTGTAATACCATACCCAATGTTTTTGCCAACTTCGGAGTAGATCTGGAGTGGGTATACAATACAGTTCAGTGGCAAGAAGCCCTTACCAATCCTGGTCAGGTTTCCCATTCTATAGCTCAATTGCTAAAACAGGTAAGCAAACTAGCTCTTTATAACAACAATACCATTAATATGACTGTTTTGTCATCTCTTTTTCCCTCTTGTATAACTCTGTTATGAAATTCTAGTATGGTGCATTTAAAGGTAGTTGTGTCTCTCATGCCAAGGTTAGTACCTCTTGGAGAGAAGCTCATAGATATCCCAAGGGTTCCCAAAGGATCATTAAGATTGGTGATCTACAAATGAGTAGATGGTGTATACAAAGTTTAAGTTTCCAATCATCTACTTGACACTAGTGCAATTCAATAGTCCTTGCATCCAAATCTCTGATATATCCTATCATATCATGTGCCCTTTAGTAATGATTACCAGTCCTTTCTAAATCTTAATTGGTGTGGCAATGGAGGCTGTAAGCATTCTCTAGCATTAATAAGTATCAGAAGCTTATGGATGTGGTTCTCACTGTGTCATTCAATTATTGGTTCCAACCAACCTTGTTTTCACTAAAGGCAATCTCATGACCAGCACGGGGGATGTCGCTCAATCCTTGCTTTGAAATAATCAACTGGGAGATCTTCACTGCACCAAACATACATTCCCCACATGTCCCTTGGAGTTGTTTTCATTACCAGTATGCATGACTCTTCTACAAAGTATGCTCCTGGCGATTTCAGAGGGTCTCGCAGCTTGTGTCCCCTGCGCAGTGATAATTGTGTGATCATTGGACTGAGAGTGCTGTATGTTCAACAGGCAAGCATACCAATAGCTTTCAATTCACTCCAGCCAATCCTCATGCAGCATGTGTGTTAGGTCATACGCTTGGTGTTACTGCTTTCTTAACCTCTACCATATCTCATGTCTTTCTTATTCTTTTTGCCTTACTATAATGGATAGATGCTCTGTGCTTCCACTAATGTACTTGGGCGCAGGCATTTGGTGCAATACTCCTAGAAATTAAGTGGCACCAGGCAAGGCCTGCAGCATGTAAGTTGCCATGCAATAATTGGGTTCAGCAGATTGCTAGCTCTCCACAACAATACCTCAAGCCAGAGCAAGCTATGGTGCTCACTCTTTTTTGCCTATTAATGGACAAGTGTATTGCAGTCTTGGCTCAAGGGGAATCAAACGCTCTGTTTCTCAGAGCTCACTTCTAAACCAACCAGCACGCACCCTTTCAGATTTCAATATAAGATCACTCTCAGCTGCTGCAGGGGATATCAAAGCTGGCTTTATACATACAGAGGATCTCTCTCTGTCTTTCAACTGGTCGTTTGGACTGGGGCACAGGCAGGTGATCCCCAGCTCTCTGTACAACTGCCTCGCCTTTATATGCCTGGTGCATCCCACTTCGACTGGATGGCAGCAGGGTATGGTCTCAGTTACACTGTTACATCCTTTCCTCATGCTATTGGAAGAGGAGAACCTTTGGTAGACATTTTGTATCCAATACAGGACATGGGACACAAGGATTTACAAGAGAAAGCTCTGTAGGTCAACCTAGCAAAGACTTGGAATATATAAAAATATAAAAAGAATACTTAATTTCCAAAATTAAGCATTGTCCCACCTCAGTCCCAATTCTTCTGGGTTCAAACCCTATTCTGTTGATGTCACACCAAGTCTAGTCAATTCCGAGTCAAACAGGAGTCTGTCAATCTGACCGGTTCAGACACAAATATGTCAATTTGACCTGCTCTGGTTTGATCTCACTAGTTTCAGTTTGACCCGACCAGATTTTGGAGTCAAGCCAATTCCATTCTGACTTAACTTGATATGAGGCTAGGCACACAGTATGTCAACACGAGAATATGGTTGGGTCAAACTGGTTTCAGTCTGACCCGACCCAGTTTCAAAGTCAAGCCAATTCCAGTGTGATCAAACCCAATATGAGGCTAGGCACGTGAATATGTCAATCCGGCCAAGTATGGTTGGGTCTGACTGGTTTCAGTCTGACCTGACACAATTTTGAAGCCAGGCTAGTTCCAATTTGAACTAGCCTAATTTGAGGCTAAACCGATTTCGATTAGACAGGGCTTAAAAAAACATAAAAGATGCCCATGCCTTATTGACACATACTTAAACTCTCAAGGACACTAACACTCCTACCTCATGAGAGTTAAAAGTGTAGGACAATGATTACAATCTCCTATAGAAGTGAGTTATATATAAGAAGTGGGAGTCGCATTTCTATTGGACATATAAGGACAAAATCCACAAAAGTTAGGAATTACATTGTCCCCAAGTGACATGTACTTAAATGAGCAGTAACGGATCATGAACATTCATATATGAACTCATTAAAGTCAAGCTGAATCCACTTCAGCCAAGTGCATGTCACAAAACAAGTGCTAATGCCACATGGCATATGCCTAGTGGCTACCCAATGGAAGGTGGGAGTCTGGACTGACGCCATTTTGGCCCATATCTGGCCATATGAAATCAAAATCTGGTGAAATTTGCACTATAGCATGTTGGCATGTATTTACATGTGTCCAACAAATTTCATCCCAAAATTCATCCATTTAACTGCCCAAAATATCAAAACGCAAAAACATCTTTTTGTCATTATTCATCCATATGGTGTCCATTAGAACTGAATTTTTTACCATAGACAACGAACAACTATCCCCACATGTCCACCAAATTTCAGCCAAAGATTCCTTCATTTGATCTGCCAAAACATAAAAACACAATCAAGTCTGTTTTCATGGGAGTTTTTGGGATCGCTTGAATGACGAGGATGGAGGAAGAAAGGACAAAGAGAGGATGGTAACACCTTCCATAGTTAAGGAAAAATTGTAGATATTCGAGGATCCAAAGAGATCTTCACTTTGTACCCATTTTTGTAGCAAAGCATAAGGGCACAAAACACAGGGAGGGCAACACTTCCATAGTTGAGGGGTTGTATTTTTTTCCATTGGAATTGTTCAAGAGAGCACAGTGTGGAAACACCTACCATGGTTGAGAGAAACTTGTCGATCTTCCATGCTTCAAGAGAGCCACCACTTTGTAAACCTTTGTACCTTTCAACTTTCAAGTGATAAGAAAGCACTTATCTTTCTTGTTGGTTTTACAACATTGGATTTCCACAGCACACTCTATTTCACTGTGAATGTATCTTCTC
>ML802820.1:141532-175712 GCA_009831015.1 Picea engelmannii
TTACAAGAGGAGTGGCTTAAGGGAGGCCATGGCTCAAAGGATAGATCTGGACAGATTTACTCCACAGCAGAAAGGAGGAAGGCCGAGCCACCACAGTAACCCCACACAGCAGCAAGAGGAGAGGGGCCGCACCACAGTAACCCCACAGCAGTAAAGGGCCGCACTCTACAGGCTCACCACAGCAAGAAATAGGGGCCGCACCTTATAGGCTCACCTCAACAAGAACAGGAGGGGCCGCTACAGTCCTTAAAAGAAGCCGCATCAACACCAGCAATCTTTTCAACAGTGAATGGATAGAGGGCCGCAACAAGAAGACACTTCAACAATAGATAGCAAGGGGGCCGCAGCAACCTCAGACAAAACCAACAGCAATAGACAAGGGTCGCAGCAAGGGAGAGAAGATTCGCTCACTCTAGACACAAATGATAATAATGTAGGTTGAGAGGGGTAGGGGGGTTTTATTTATAGTTTAGGCTAGGGTAAAAGTAAATTAAATTAAAATAATTTTTATTAAAAATATCATGTTTAAATTAAATAATTTAAACATGATATAATTCACATTTTAATTTAAACACTATTTAACCCTTAAGAGAAAACAACATAAAACCCCAAATCACACAAGCAAGGGTAAGAGGGTTAAGGAGGGTTTACAAGGTGGCAATACTCATTCATTCATTTTCATGGTGATCTTATTTCTTTATCATCAATGCATATGGGATACATCCCTCATGTGGTTATGTCCTCCTTCAGGGAAGGTCATATACCAACAAAATACTTGATAAGGATCAAGTTGCCCTATAACTTTTTCTGGGGTCTTATCCACCAAGGTCCAAAACCAAGGATCAACCCATGCCCTAGGCATGGGTACCCTGGACCATGTCCAGGGGCCCTAGACTTATCTAGGGGCTTTAACTGCTTGGTCCTAGACCAAGAACCCCAGTCGTATACTGGGGGCCCTCTCAGGGGTCTTTACTGCTTGGTACCAGACCAAGAACCCCAGTCGTCTACTGGGGGCCCTCTCAAGGGTCTTTTGCCATGGCACTGACTGTTTGGTCTCAGACCAAGAAACCTCAAGGGTGCACTTGGGGGCCCTAGATCTCAGCTAGGGTCTTTGCCATCCTCCCAGAGAATGGCTCTTGCAGCTGCTATAAATTTAACACTCCCTCTCAGCAAGAGAGGCATTCTCAGTCACACCAAGCTTGTCACGAAAGTATACAAACTTTGTCAGGGACAATGGCTTGGTGAAAATATCTGCTATCTGTTCTGCTATCGGAACATACTGAATGCTGAGAACGTTCTTCTGAACTATGTACCGGACATAGTAATATCTCATCTCAATGTGTTTCAATCTATCGTGAAACACTGAGTTCTCGATGAGCTTTACACAGCTCTGATTGTCACAGTGAATGACTGTGGGTTCAAGCTCTAAACTGAATAAGTCGGAGAGTAGCTTCCTAAGCCACACTGCTTTTCTGCTTGCAGCAATGTATTCTGACTCTTCAGTGCTTTGGGCTATGGAGCCCTGTTTCCTACAGGATCAGGAAATCATTTTTGAACCCAGAATGAAGCGAAATCCGAAAGTGCTCTTTCGATTCACTGTATTGCCCATCCAGACTAAATCTGTAGAAACATGGAGCATTACACATCCACTAAAAACATATCTCAGAATATGCTTCATAGTAACTATATGTAAATGCGTCGGTTCGCACATGAACTGGCTGAGAGCATCTACCGCATAACAAATGTCTGGTCTCGTATGTACGAGATAAATCAATGATCTGTCGATATAAGGTGGGATCTTTTGGATCTGAACCTGTGGCCTAATCTCGTAGTTTCTTTAGATTAGAGATCATTTGTGTGCTTATGGTCTTGCAGTCCATCATGCCAAATCTGCGAAGCACATTAACTGCATATTTACTCTGTGAGAGAAATATTTCTCCTGATTTCTGCCAAAAACTTCAAGCTCAGAAAGTAATGTAAAAGATTCAAGTCTTACATTCCCACTTCTGTTGAAGAGCTCCCTCTTAGTCTGAGCTATATATACAAATTTCTTTTCCTATAAGGAACGGATGAAGGTTTTGGACAATCTTCATGAAACCAAGACTCTGTCAATGCTTTCATACCGAGCTCTCGGAGCTTGTTATAGTCTATGGGAATCTTTCCCATAGATAGCCTCTTGCTTAATCTTCACTGTTAAGAGGTATCCAAAAACAAAATTGTGACAAAAGATCCTGATGGAAGTCAGGGTTTAGTCATAGATAATCCTTTCTTTCATGAATCACAACTTAAACCTCAATACAACCATCTGTTGTAGGCTTTATCTCATAAGGCCAATTGAGGTCACCACTGATTTGTCGCGAGGTATTTGAAACACTGACCATACATCATTTTTCTATCACAGCATCTTCCCACATTTCAAATGTGGAAGGTTCTGAATCAATCACAAGATTCAATTTATCTATAGAGCCAAAGTACTTATCTGGTTTCTGCTTTCTTTGAAAAATGCCCTTAGATGCTTGAGGGATTTTCTGCTTCCTTTAGTATTTCTTGACACCAGGTTGGTTTCCTTTTAAGGAACTAACAGTGTCCATGGATTCTAATAAGCTGCCAGTTCTGATGTAGGTCAAGGACTAATTCATATACAGGGACTGCTCCCTCTAAGTCTCATAATATGTCTGCCTTTCTATCATATGCAAATTGGCTCCCTCTGAACCTATACAAACTTTTGCCTCTGATCTGATATTCATATCGTTTCAAGATGTTCTTGGTGTCAGTACCAAGTTCAATATGTAAAGTTGAATCAGACTTCGGAGCTCCTGTGCCAATGGCTCAAATTCAATGAAAAGGGATAGGGTTCTCAAAACAAAAATAACCCAACTGTCAAGGTAAAATGTTGTACTCTTTAACCAGTAGCCCAAAGTTACATGTTTTCATAACAGACTAAACAGACAGTTGGGTTTCCAACCAGGGAGAAAGACTTAGCTTACATCAAAAATAAGTACAGCTTCCTTGGTCATAAAAATACATATGAGATTCTAACAGTATTCCATTTAGACATGGATACAGGAAGGTAAACATATCTCACTTGTGTTATTTGTAGTCACAAAGAATATCCATGACACCTGTTTAGGCTTTAAGACATACTTGAACTATACTTTCATAAAAATCTGTTAGTTCAAATAATTTCAATAATCTTAAGTGGTTATCCTATGGATAAAGCAAAACTCATCCATATGCAAAACAATACGTCTTAAAAGGACTATAATGACCAAATATGTTCTTACAGAAGTTTACCCACACATGTTTCCAAGTTTCCACCACTTATGTATTGTGGTTAACTTTAAGGCTTGAGTACTCTTTGCAGTACAAAAACATATTAAGTGCATAAGGTGTTGTCACAGTTTAAAGATCATTTACCGGTAGTTCTGTTAAAGCCATTGTATTTTGCCAAAGGCTTATCAAATGAAAACAGAGCACTTACCAAGCATTAGTAGTCAAAAAAACCTTAAACCTATCACATATCATCTTAAGATAATGGTTACATTTCCAAGCATTTTGTAACAGAGCTTTGACTAACACTTACCCTCTTTCAACTGAGTTTATCATTTAATTTTCAGTCAAACAGTGGAGAAGAAAAATCTTGGAAATCAAAAGATGATCAAGGGTAAACTAAAAGATTTACTAAGAGTCCCTTCCTAGCCTCTAGAATTTCCTAACAAGGAAAACTCTTCCAACTTACAATGGTCACTCCACCAAAGATCCAAAACAGATATTCTTTGGCACCCAAACTTGTATCTCACAAGTGAACAAGATAATAAACAAGAAGATCTTTCATATCAATCAGAAAAAATAATGACTATCTTCTTGTCATAGGGGTAGTTCCAGCAGAGAGAAAACATGGTGAGGTGAACGAACTTTGTTAAAACAGAGGCCAAACTAGAGAACTCGGCTCAAGTAGAGCTTGCCACAGTCATTCAGATCTTACATGCCAAATAGAAACAGAGTTAACAACCTCCAAAACTTCCCAAGTCTGTTAGTGACACAAAGATTTAAATAAGAAGAAACAGTTCCCAAGGAGTACCTTTCTGTTGACAAAGATATATGCTAGTAGAGGTCTCTAAACCAATTCAGATGCTTGCAACGTAGCATGAAAAAAATTGTCAGGTATTATTCTTGGACCATGACTAACAATGTACAGTGGAGAGATTGAACTTTCTTATATTCAATCTGTTCTAGTCATTTTCTAACAGTTAGAATGACAATAATTCAAGTTCTTTTCCAAAGCATAAATGAGCAAAAAAACAGTTACCTTTTCACAAGAGGTTTCAGGACTGCTAAGGAGAGTGAAGGTTTGCCCACCTTGTAGCTTGACCAAAATTGAAACCTTGTTACCTTCTCAAATCTACAAAGGAAGTCATTCCTTACTTCTGATCTGCAAAACAAACTTTAAGAAGAGGATCTTCGCAGGCTCAAGTCTGCAAATCTTGAGCTCTTTTCACACCCTAAGCTCTGATACCATGTTAGAATTCAGGCAGTAAAGCAGAACAGAAGTGTCTTTTAAATTTCAATGAGCAAAACAACTAGATCTTATATTCAAAAAACAAATCTATATAGCTAGAGCAGAGAAAGCAACAAGTGTGCTCAGATCTAAGCTAGTATAGATATAGCTAATAGTAGATCTAAAACTTTTCTTCTAGATCTAACCTAGAGAAGATATAGATCAGTATCTAAATCTTGATATAGATCAATGTTCAAGGACAGTTTCTAGATCTGATAACCCAAGATATTCAATGTTGATCTTAACCTTTATATAGATCTACAAATCTAAGCTCAAAGCAATCTGATCATAAACTACATAAATAGAATATATAGATCAGATCTAATGACTTGTCAATGCTGATACATGAATCTAGATAGGTCAAACAATATAGAACTCAAAACAAAAATTCAGATCTGAAGATGATGAGTTGATAACTTACCTTGTGCTGAAGCCTTACCTCTGAAGGAGTCACAGCCTACACAAGAGATGCAAAACCATTTGTAAATATGCTCAGACAAAGTCTAGCTCATAGATCCAACCTTATAGGTTGGATCTCTAGCCAAGAAGTAAAAGAACTTTCTTGCCACCAAAGGGAAAAAGGCCACAAAGACTTCACACAGTCAAACCCTCACCCAAATCAATTACCCAAATCCACATACAGAATTCCTGTGGATAAAAACCCTTACAAGAGGAGTGGCTTAAGGGAGGCCATGGCTCAAAGGATAGATCTGGACAGATTTACTCCACAGCAGAAAGGAGGAAGGCCGAGCCACCACAGTAACCCCACACAGCAGCAAGAGGAGAGGGGCCGCACCACAGTAACCCAACTGCAGTAAAGGGCCGCACTCTACAGGCTCACCACAGCAAGAAATAGGGGCCGCACCTTATAGGCTCACCTCAACAAGAAAAAGGGGCCGCACCCTATAGGCTCACCACAACAGGAAAAGGGGCTGCACCCTACAGGCTCACCATAGCAGAAAAAGGGGCCACACCCTATAGGCTCACCATAGCAGAAAAAGGGGCCGCACCCTATAGGCTCACCACAGCAGAACAGGAGGGGCCGCTACAGTCCTTAAAAGAAGCCGCATCAACACCAGCAATCTTTTCAACAGTGAATGGATAGAGGGTCGCAACAAGAAGACAAGGGGGCTGCAGCAACCTCAGACAAAACCAACAGCAATAGACAAGGGCCACAGCAAGGGAGAGAAGATCCGCTCACTCTAGAGACAAATGATAATAATGTAGTTTGAGAGGGGTAGGGGGGTTTTATTTATAGTTTAGGCTAGGGTAAAAGCAAATTAAATTAAAATAATTTTTATTAAAAATATCATGTTTAAATTAAATAATTTAAACATGATATAATTCACATTTTAATTTAAACATTATTTAACCCTTAAGACAAAACAACATAAAACCCCAAATCACACAAGCAAGGGTAAGAGAGGGTTAAGGAGGGTTTACAAGGTGGCAATACTCATTCATTCATTTTCCTGGTGATCTTATTTCTTTATCATCATTGCATATGGGATACATCCCTCATGTGGTTATGTCCTCCTTCAGGGAAGGTCATATACCAACAAAATACTTGATCAAGGATCAAGTTGCCCTAGAACCTTTTCTGGGGTCTTATCCACCAAGGTCCAAGACCAAGGATCAACCCATGCCCTAGGCATGGGTACCCTGGACTATGTCCAGGGGCCCTAGACTTATCTAGGGGCTTTAACTGCTTGGTCCTAGACCAAGAACCCCAGTCGTATACTAGGGGCCCTCTCAGGGGTCTTTACTGCTTGGTACCAGACCAAGAACCCCAGTTGTCTACTGGGGGCCCTCTCAGGGGTCTTTTGCCATGGCACTGACTATTTGGTCTCAGACCAAGAAACCCCAAGGGTGCACTTGGGGGCCCTAGATCTCAGCTAGGGTCTTTGCCATCCTCCCGGAGAATGGCTCTTGCAGCTGCTATAAATTTAACACATGGACAAAAGAGCTTCAACCTCAAAAAACAGGGGAAAAAGACCCAGACAGATTTAGGAGAAGCAGGCCTAGAATGAACTGAAGTCTGATATAGAATCTGATTTGGTTGATGAATTATCAACTATGGCTTTACAACAACCCCCAAAATATGAGGTGATTTAGTACCATTTCTTCATTCAATATGTATGGAGGAAGAAACCCTGGAACACATTTCCTGACATGCCTAGAGCATAAGTCAATGAGGGATTACCATTGAACTACTTGAATTAAATACGAAAATATATAGTCTCTAAACAGGGATGGTATCCCTTTCAACTTATACGAGCACAATGCTGAAGACAGCAGCCCGGGTGTTCATGAAAGGCAGTTGCTCCATGACAATACTGTGAGCAATTTAATCAAGATAACACCATGAAACTTACCGTAATAAAAGAAACACTTGTGTAAATTGGAAAAAGCAAACAAGTATATGATCAGGTTCAAGAGTCTGATATGTCAGTCCCTAAACTGAAACATTTGGACCATTTTGTCTGAAATTTATCATATTTGCAATAATGTGTCCCAATTGATCAAAGAGAACCCTAGGATAAAGCTCCTAGTTAGACTACAAAGGATAAGGAGTTCAATTAGTAGAAGGGAGGTTGACTTGAAATTTCTACTTTAGTCGTGCAATACTCATAGGAAACTAGTATATACCTCACTCCTGAAAGCAAACAAACTACCAGCTTCTGCTTCCTATGGGCAGTAATTGTGTAACCAAATCTTTAAGTTCAGAAATTTATCAAGAAAAAGAGAAAGGTAACTATTCCTCACTGCTAGACAACTAAACTGTTTAATCTTTTTGTTATCAAAATAGAACTATAAAAAGAAAGTTTTATTCTAAGTGTTCACTGTTTACTCTAAATGAAGCTGTTATGGTATATAGTAATACCATGAAGGGGAAAAACAGAACTTTAATTGGTCCTCAAAATAGAGATTCTAGTTATTCTTGTTGCTGGGTATACATTAATTATGTGGTATGATTTTATTTATGCTTATCATGTAAAGACATTTAAATCTAAATCCAAAGTCTTTCAATGATTTTGACCAAGTATTTTAAGATTTTTTATTTTTTGAATAGTGCATGCACATAGGCTGTAAGTCAACATTGTAAAGGCTGAGCATTAATGGTGAGACGATTTGGGAAATGGTTAGCTGAATAGCAGTTGGCTTCAATATATACAGACAAGCAAATGGCATGGCTGTTGATGGTTGCTGGTTTCAATGTGCTCAATTGAATTGTATGACTGTTAAGTCCTGGCTGAGCAGAGAATAGTATTGGACTCCAAGCCTCCACACTTCTTGGCAGGTGGCTGTTGCAGCATAATTAACTGAATGGATCAGTTTTGAAGCTATAGCGATATTGATGATCCTTTTATGTTATCCCTGGGTTATATTTCATTTTCCGCAATATTATCTCATTTCACAATGTCATTTCCTGTGGTTAGGGTGTTACTGATATATTTCCGGATATGTGCAAGAGCTGTTGTGATTCCAGGCTAAATTCTTGCGGTAACCACCTCTGTCATGAGTAAATCATGAAATGCATGGTTAATATTTGGTACACTGCTCAAAGTAGAAGCTGTCAGAATGTACATAAACCTGTAGTTTTCTGAGGTTTTAGCTTTAGATGTCAGGCTGTGACAGGGTGAGAAACCAGTGTTAAACCCGTTGTCACAAAAACGCCCAACAATTTTAGATGTCAAGCTTACATTTTGAACTTCCTACCTTGTCCTGACCTCCAACATCCCAAACAGTGAAGCTGATATTCTTGTACTCTACAGTCTCCACATTGAAACCTGTTACATATAAACAAGTAACACAAATCTCAGAACATTCCTTCCATCAATCAATTTGTATTGAGAATATAAGAATATACAGCCGCTAATAAGCATCAATAACAGAAAGGCCAGCAAATGGTAAAAGAATGAAAACATTGTTTGAAAATAATCTTCCTCTTTTCCCAAAAATTGAGACACATACAATTGTTGCATACGTGTACAAAAGTTGATTTTTAAAGACAATAAACAAGGATCCCCAACTTACTTTATAGGAAAATTGATGTTGGAAATAAGCAGCCTCTGAGGACTTTGAAGGGACACAAACATGCATTGGTATTGGGACTATCAAACTAGATATACATGCCATAAAACATATGAAATATTGTACATATTGATTGGCAAGAAATCTGACTAACTTGACTTAGTCTATGGGAGAGATCAGTAATAAAAAATCAAGCCAGATTTCTAATATAAGGCTACAAACATTAATTTGGAAAGACCAATTATGGTTGTTTAGGAATTGTGTATCACATACTTATGTACCTGTTTTTATGGGAAAGCCATCCATCCAATGGGGAATCACATTATTCTTTGTAGAATTTTATAAACCATGGTAAACAGATTCTACACTGTAAAATAATTCCTACAGGAAACTAAACAGACTAAACTAAAAGACCTCTCAAAACAGCTCTGTAATAAATGCTAGAATCTATAAACACATACTGTAGAAAACAAAAAACGAAACTCGATAGCTGACTGTCAAAACCTGTTACTATTTCTAATTAATTCTGAACATGAAAATCTGTTACAGGAAAACAGTAGACTGCTGAACACAAAACTCTATATAAGATCCCTAACCCTGTCCCTTTATAGAGATGAAAAAGAGTAGGTACAGTGAATCTGGACATATGCACAGCAGCACCTCAATTGGAGATGATCTTAGGAATGTAATCATGCATCCTCCTAAAGATCTGTGCCCTTATCCGCGAGCACCTAATTCAACTTAGACTTGAGCTACAATTAGAAAACTGCTAAATAAACTGAAACTAACTTAGCCTAGATACAACATGCAATCTCCTAGAACTGGAATCAAAGAATAACCTTATCCTATCCTATCTATAGCCGGCACATGCATGCATGCATGCATGTGCCTTCAATGATGGAAGCCTAGATGTAGCAATGCACCCTTTAGCCTTCTTTAATTCTACAGCCTCATCTACAAACCACCATACAGCACAGAAATCAATGATGTACTGATTTGCTCTGTGTGTGATTCTGCTGTAACAGAAAAACACCCAGATCAGCCACACATGTGCACAGTACTGTAAAATAATATCTGAGGTACACTTTTTCTAACACTCCTGCTTACAGAGGAAAGTGTTCTCCACCACTCAGCTCTTTGAACATCTCGAATTTTCCTTTTGCAAGGGGCTTAGTCAAGACTTAGTCAAGATATCAACGACTTGGTCATCTGTTGGAATGTACTGCAGAACCACAGCTCCCTTCTGAACCCTGCCCCTGATGAAGTGGTATCTAATCTTAATATGCTTGGATCAATCATGAAAATTAAAGAAATACTGGATTTTCAGAGAGTTCAATACAACTCTGGTTGTCACAGTAAATCACGGTAGTGTCCAAAGTCTAATCGGTTAGTTTTGCTAATAACTTGCAAAGCCAAATGGCTTCACAACTAGCAGAACTGGCTGCCATGTATTCTGCCTCTTCTAAACTGAGTGCCACAGAAGTCTGTTTTCTATTGAACCGGGAAATCATACCCGAACATAAACTAAAGCAACACACTGAAGTGCTCCTCCTATCATTAGCACTACCTACCCAATCTGAAAAACCATGCAGCACCAACTCTCCATCAACAACATACTTCAGTCCAAAATGCACTGTGCCCTTCAAGTACCGGAACAGATATTTTGCAGCAACCCAATGAACCTGCCTAGGCTGCACCACGTACTGTGCACTGTGCCCTTCAAGTACTGGAGCATGTGTTTTGCAGCAACCCAATGAACCTGCCTAGGCTGCACCATGTACTGACTCAAGGTGTTGACTGCAAAACAAATGTCAAGTCTGGTATTTACCAAATACATGAGGGAACCTATCAACTGCCTATATAGTATAGACAGATGGATGGATCAAATCTGAATCGGAATCAACAAACGACTTCAAATTTGCTACCATAGGAGTAGCCATTGGCTTGCAGTCCATCATTTGAAATCTCTTCAAAATCTCAACTGCATAATTACCCTGTCCAAGGAAAACTTCACATGGTATTTGCCACACCTCTAGACCCAAAAGGTAGTGCATCAAACCGATGTCTTTCGTGTCAAATTCTCTAATCCGTCTTGCACCATTCTATGAGTTTCCTTGACCTTCCTATAAGTCTGAGATCGTCTGCATATAGGACTAAAACAAGCATATCATAATGATCAACCAAATAGTAAAGAGGGAATCTACTTCTATCCTAGTGAAACCCAAACCTGAAAGATGCTCATCGATCCTTGAGGACCATGCACGTGGTGCCTGTTTCAAACCATAATGGGCCTTCTTCAACCTGCAAACATGGGTCTCACACCCATGCACCTCAAAGCCTCTTGGCTGATTCATGTACAACTCCTCCTCAATTAAACCATTAAGAAATATTGTCTTCACATCCATTTGATATAACCGCCAATCAAAGACTGCTACTAAAGACATAATGAATCTGATAGAGGTATACCTGGCAACAAGACTAAAAGTCTCCTCATAGTCAACTCCCTCTTTCCAAGAGCACCCTCTAGCCACAAACCGAGCTTTGAATTTTTCTATGCTGCCATCTATTGCATGGTTAACCTTGTACAACCACAACCACCTGGAGTCAAGCATCAACTTCCCCTTTGGTCTAGGCACCATCTCCCACACATCATTCTTCTTGATGGAGTTGTACTCCTCTATCATGGCATCCTGCCAAACCTATTGACCTTATTGCCTCCTCAAAACTATAAGGCTCTATATTTTCTCTATTAATGCCCCCCCCCACCTGTCGGACCCCCTCAACACGAGGTTTTGACTTATAACAACTTACTTATGTGTCTAGGAAGGTTTTTTGAATCGGTCGGAACAACTCCTCTTGGTGTGGTGTTAGCTCCCAACCTGGTGCCTATTTCAGAAGGAGATCTTCCTTATCACGAAGCTTAACTGGTTGATATTACGATATTGCGCAGGTCTTTCCTTTATATATGATATTTTCCCATACCACTTATGTACGGCATTTTGGGATCTTCTCACGAAGCCAAACCAGATCGGATCAGGACATATTATGTGATTTCTTCTTACAAGTTAGATCTTTATAAATGAAAAATTGGGATCTTCCAACGAAACCGAACCTTTAAGATTACCATTATGGGGACCCTCATCTACAGACTTGTCTTCAGACACTTCTTATTACATATAACATCTGTTATATGTAATACTATTAATGATGGAAGACACTAGTACCACATAATTCGAAAATTTCTTGGGAAGATAACTTACTTGAAATGAAGTCATAGGAGCTCCAACTTGCTCCTGTGCCTCTTGTAGTCAAGATTTTAAAACTCGATCAGCTTGGAATCAGACTCGACCAAATTGAACAAGTTGAACCCCGCACATTTCCACTTGGCCATCTAAACAGTATAGGGGCCAGTTTGGTACCAAAACAGTTCAATTCGGTTGAGTTTGTACCTACTCGATCGAGTCACGCCCTATAGGTATGTGATGCATATTTTGAGGGTAAACTTTAAAAAAAGTAGAATTACACCTAATACCTTTCACTCAACCTAAACCCTAAAACCTCACACTTCTCTCATTGAGCATGACCATTTAGAGTTTTTGGAGCAACATTGAAGACTATGATTTAGAGTGAGCTTGGAGCTTGTTTAGCAATCCTTGTGGGTTGTTTGTTGTGGATTTGGCATCTAAGTTAGAAGGCTGCAACCCATCTTAGGGGCCATTTAGAGCCTCGTTGATTATGTATTTTGTTACAAATATGTATTGCACTTGGTGCCATTTTCATATATTCACCCTTACATGGTATATATGTGAGTAGACTTTGCATATTTTGTACCCATCTTAGAGGCCATATAGAGCCTCGTTGATTATGTATTTTGTTTCAAATATGTATTGCACTTGGTGCCATTTTCATATATTCACCCTTACATGGTATATATGTGAGCAGACTTTGCATATTTTGTCTCTGATGGTTTGGAGTCTTGGACTGATGGTTTGGAATCTTTAAAATATTTTTTTCATTAGAATTTTAATATTTTGTGTTTTTTAGTAAATCGGGTCATAAAATTCAAAATGATCCGAGCCAATGTTGAGCTGAATTGGAGTTCGAGTTGACGTTCAGTCGAATCAAAGTTTGAGTCTAAATTTTAAAGCATTGCCTATAGTGTCTGGGTGAACCTAGGCTTTCTGGTTGAACTGGATGGTAAAGAGGCACCTACAAAAGCTTGCAAATCTGAACCTAATTTTTTTTATTTTTGCAAATCAAACTTTGGAGCAGCAATCTCCTCTATCTCTTCAATCACTGCTGGAGGTTCCTGAGACTTGGAGGACCATGCATACTCGTCAATCTTTGCTCACGAGTCACAACTACCTTCTATTGATATGGAATGTAGACTCCGTAAGCTTTCAAGGTCTCACTATAACCCACAAACTAGAAGGTTCCAACTTGGTCTTTTTCTCATCATGGATGTGAAGGTAAGAAGGGCAACCAAAAAAACAAAGATGTGCTACTTCAGGGGCTTCTTACCTGTGAATGCCTCCTCTAGTGTCTTGTCCTTCAACACTCTATGAGGACACCTATTAAGAATATAGACAATTGTAAGACGTGCTTCTACCTAGCAACACATGGTCAGATGGACCTGTTCTTCCTCCTTGCAACCCCATTCTACTAAGGGTTGTAGGGCACTGTTACCTCTTCCTTAATTCATGCTTCCCTACAAAAAGTGTCAAACTCCTTGAAGGTATACTCCCCTCTATTGTCAAACCTTAATACCTTAAATCTTCTTTCTTGTTTGATTTTCGACAAGCCTTAAACTCTTGAAACTTCCCCAAGACTTCATCCTTGGTCTTCATGAAGTAAATCCAAGACTTCCTAGAGGAATCATCAATAAACGATACATAATAAATGCCACCCAATAAGGAAGCTAAAGACATGGGTCCACATACATCTATGTGGATTAGGTCAAGAATCTCTCTTAACCTATGCTCGTTGCTAGGAAATGCAGCCTTCACATGCTTGTCGAGTACATGGCCCTTGCACACTCCTTTATTCTCAACCTTGAAGTCCAGCAATCCCTACACCATGTGACATGCCATTCAAGAAAGACAACGCTCCATGGTGCAAGTGACCTAGTCTCTTGTGCCAAAACTCACACGAAATGTCACTTTCGTGCACTAGAGATCCCTCTAGCCAACACCTGACCAAGATCCAAGCATCTCTTTCGAATGAGAACTTGTCGATCATCAAACTCAACCATGTATTCAAGATCTATCATCACTAATTCTGAAAGGAGAAGTTTAGTTAAGTTATGTGTTACCTCCCAACTTGTACTTGATACCTTAATCTTCTTTCCTGTTTGATTTTCGACACGAGCCTTAAACTCCTGAAACTTCCCCAAGACTTTATCCTTGGTCTTCATGCAGTAAATCCAAGACTTCATAGAGGAAGCTAAAGACATGGGTCCACATACATCTAAGTGGATTGGGTCAAGAATCTCTCTTGACCTATCTTCGTTGCTAAGTAAAGTAGCCTTCACAGGCTTGTCATGTACACGACCCTTGCACACTCCTTTCTTCTCAACCTTAAAGTCTAACAATCCCTGCACCATGTCCTTCAAGAAAGGCAATGCTCCATAGTGCAAGTGACCTAGTCTCTTGTGCCAAAGCTCACACAAGATGTCATTGTCGTGCACTAGAGCTTTCACGAGATACCCCTACAACCTATATAGACCACCCTCTCGAACACCTCTAGCCAACACCCAACCAAGATCCAAGCATCTCTTTCAAATGAGGACTTTCCAATCATCAAAGTCAACCATATATTCAAGATCTCTAATCACTAATACTGAAAGGTTTAGTTAAGCCAGGTGTTACCTCCCAAGGATGACATGCCTGGTCTTGGCCATTTTCTTATGATCTGCCAACAACACGAGATCGATAGGTGCTACAACTAGTTTCTCAACAAAGTCCCACAGATCATGCTCCTCCAACAACATATGTACTCGACACTTCCACAGGACAAAGTTAGAGGGGCATTCCAATGTGTCTTTGTATCTAAGACTGAAAGTAATCATGCTGTTGCACTCGAATATCCTGCTAAACAAAAACAGATCGACAACCTATCACAAGGCCACTGTGCTTTTCTCAAGCACGGATCATGGGCATCTCACCCTGAAACCTCCTAACAGCTCCCTCCCACAGGTAGCTTCCCTACTAGCCATGCACAGATTCGTGAAAGGTTTCAACAACTACGCTCCAATCCCATGTACAACTTTCTAAACCGTGGTAAATAGATTTTGCACTATAAAATAATCCCTATAGGAAAATAAACAGCCTAAACTAAAAGACCTCTCAAAACAACTCTGTAATAAATGCTAGAAGCTATAAACACATACTATAGAAAACAAAAAACAAAACTCAATAGGTCTGTCAAAAATTGTCACTATTTTTCTTTAATTCTGAACATGAAAATCTGTTATAGGAAAACAGTAAACTACTAAACACAAAACTCTATATAAGATCCCTACCCCTGCCTTTCTTTTATAGAGATGAAGAAGAGTAGGTATAGTGAATCTGGACATATGCACAATAGCACCTCAATTGGAGATGATCTGAGGCATGCATCTTCCTAGAGATTTGCACCCTTATCTGCATGCATGCACCTAATCGAACTTAGACTTAAGCTACAATTACAAAACTACTAAATAAACTGAAACCAATACATGTAACTACATGCACCCTCTTTTACTTAGAAAGAACACATAATCTCCTGGAACTAGAATCTAAGGATAACCTTATCATATCCTATCTATAGCTGGCACATGCATGCATGGATGCATGCACCTTTAATGATGGAAGCCTAGATATAGTGATGTGCCCTCTAGCCTTCCTTAATGTTGCACCCTCATCAACAAACCATCAAATAGCACAAAAATCAACGTTGTACTGATTTGTTGAGTGTGTGATGTTACTGTAACAGAAAAGCACCCAGATCAGCCACACATGTGCATAGTGTTGTAGAAGACTATTCGAGGTACACTTTCTAACATTCTTATTGTTTAACATCTATGCAGTTGAACAGCAAAAGAAAATTCGATTTGCTTAAAAGAAAGCAAATCGATGCAAGATGCACATTCAGTGTTTGAATAAAACAAAACAAGGATTTGTCAAAACAATTAAAAAAATTCATCCATGAGGGAAGACAGGGGCCGAGGGGGGATCGTCTTAGATCCCGATGGAAATGAAAAACTTAATTATGCTTGGGGGCTTGGTAACACCACAAATAATAAGGCAGAGGCATTGGCAATTTGCCAAGGATTAGTGTTGCTCGAGGTCAGGGAAATAAAACATGTTAGTGTTGGGGGATTTTTCTCTAATTATCCATCATTTGCATTGCCAATCGATCCCACAAGACATCCAATTAGCTAGACTCATTCACATAGCCCAAGCTCTGGTGGAGGATTTTGTTAAAATAGAATTCTTTCAGATTCTAAATTGAGTATAAAATGGGGGGAGGGCTTGGTCTTGTCCCCCCTGCCATGATACAATCTCAAGTTTCAATCTGTCAATGAATTCGTTTAATCACACCAAGTTTCAATTCAAGCACGCAGCTGTGAAATTGGAATTAACGCCCTCATAAACTCTAGTACCTCCTCATTCATTCCTGCCAGCGATGGGATTTATTATATCTTCAGAGATGAGATGGGTGGTAACTTGTGGTGATTTTATCAGAGATTGAGCTATCTTTTCTAGCTCCCTCTTCAACATCAGAATTCATTGCTCTTTCTGGTTCTAGTAGCTTTGTTGGGTGTTTTGTGGGCGAATTGTTTGGAGAAAGAATTTGGAGATTATGTGTGTTCTTTAGGGTGAAATCTACAGAGGAACTCATTTGGCTTGGAAGTGAATCTGAAACATACATGGCTAGTTGACACTGTCGCTCAGAGCGTTCTGTCCTGTGTGAATTAGCAGAGGCTGAAAGAGGAATTCCGAAGTGTGAACACCAAGTAACAAAGGCTCTAGGTGAATTGACAATTTCTACTAAAAGTGGGCAAGGTGGCAAAAAGAATGGGAATATAAGGCAATAGTGGAAGCCCGAGTTCGGGATCGGGCCATTCAGATGTCTGCGTTCAGAAAAAGGGAGCACAAGTGTGTAGTTTTCATGCATAATCACAAAAGGAAATACAAGGAACTGGAAGCTAGAACAGGTTCTTTGCAATCATTGGTTTCTAGAATTGCAGAGTATCTTCAACTTCCAGCAGAATCCACGCAGTCCTATACCCTCTCTCCAAATGTTTCTGTAGGTACATCCTGCTTTGGTTTGTCCAGGGCAAAAGTCGAAGCCTCAGTCTTGCAATGTCCATGCATGCCAGTTCAGATATTTGAAGCCAAAGCGGCTAGCACAGCAGACTTGGATGATATGGATATATGCCTAGCTGAGTAGGTGTTGAATTTCCAGGTTGGCTCCAATGAAGAAGCCCCTGGTGGGGCAAATTATATGTAAATTATAGTTTTAATCATGTTTCATAGGGTAGTCTTTTTGTTAAACCAGGTATATTAGGCCATATACATAGAGTATACAGGCATGGAAAAGGATAGGCTGGCTAGAACAGTTTTTGGGTAACAATTTGGGCTTTTTTGGACATTTTGAACAACAGGCATCGGCCTTCATTTCCTTATTATGTATTATCTTGCTCTCCGGTTTGGCTGCAGCTCCCTTTCAATACAAATATCCATTTCGGTTAAAATAAAAAAATTATCATCCATGGAGAAAAGATTGATCAGATTGAAAAGTATGAATACCGGTAAACCTTACTTGGTTGAAGATACTTGCATTTTATGACATTTCAATGAACCGGCCTAAAACTACCAGCGACTAAGAAGGTGGACTTCAGCATCTGTTCACTAATGCAGTAAACATTTCAATATCACTCACTGAAAATAGCATTTTAATTTCAATAGTCGATATTAAGAGTTCCGGTAAAAATTTTGAGGGAGCCTTGTCAAAACTATGTGATCTATAGTTAAACAAAAAAAAGGCGTTCTATAAAATTGCAATCTAATAACCGTGGATGCATCAATCCATGTCATGTAAACATATACTGAGCCTGTAATATAATACTCTTAACAATAAATCCATTATCATTATAATGCATATGTGTCAATTCAGTGAATTTACATCGCATTTCAACTAACTTTTGATATTATAAAAATATGAAAAACGTTTGGATAGAATCAATTTTGGGGCTTTCACGGACAAAATAATTAGAGCGAACCAAAAAGTAGCTCGATCTAAATGAATTTATTTCATACAAACTTACCAATGGTTGGGATAGTAGTGACGATCTCTCCCAGCTTGAGCTTGTACAAAATGGTGGTCTTACCGGCTGCATCGAGACCCACCATAAGAATGCGCATCTCCTTCTTTGCAAAAAGCCGCTGGAAAAGCTTGGTGAAAGTGAGCCCCATCTTTTCAGCTATACAAGCAAAATACCAGTGACTGTGAGAGATCGTATCTCGCCCAAAACAAGATGGATCTTTCTCCTAAGCCCAAGACCTAGATCAGAATATTCTAAAATGGGCAATAATTTAAAATGAGTGTTTCTACTCCGTTGACTTTCAGGTACAATTACTTGCAGACCAATCAAAATGTGCCAGATTAATCCAAACTGTGATTACACTAGAAGCCAGGGTTCACCCATCATAAACATGACAATCCCAGGAAGATTAACTACGGTTCCAGTATTTTTCATTTTTATTGAAGTGTGAATGATACCAGTACAGATCCGATGTTGTGGGAAAATGAAAATTAAAAAATTTACACAAAAAGAGTCCCGCAACCAGTGGGGGCAATTAGGGTTTTTAGAGCCAAGAAACCCTAAATCTGGCCTCCCAAAAAAGAGAAGAAAGCATTGCAGAAAGCCGAGAAATCAGTATAATTACAGGGAGAAGTGGAATCAATGAACACCCATTGTGAGAGCAAAGCAATCGAACAACCAGGTTTACCTTTGAGTTGAACAACTCCCGAAGGGAAATTGAAAATGCGAGCAGAGCTGTTGAGGGACTGCGCAGAAGAATCCCCGAAGGCTTCCCGATTAAAGAGAGGGAGGGATCACTCTCTTTACTTTGGAGCTCTTCGTTTACGCCCCTTCACTGCTATGTAATCACCAGAGCATCCGCAGTTGACAGTTACGGATGAGGCTGGAAGAGGTAATCGGGATTGATTCTAGGATATATTTATATTTGAATATATTCCATTCAGGAGACCCGTGGTTGCATAAACTTTGATTGCTCTATTCAATTTGAATAGAATATTAACATTTCGATTCCACTTATGAGGTTGATGTGATGGGCTCCACCTCATATTCAACATTTGGTCACGAGTATTGGTCTCATTGGTTTATAGTATATGTAAACTTCACTCCCTTAAGTCAATGGGGTATCTATGGAAATAATAGTGTTTTTCTTATGTATTATGTATAAATCTAGAGTGGGTAGGGTATGTAGATTTTACCAGCTAAATTGTTGGGTGGAGAGGTTCTTTGTTCCACAAACAAGGGGGTCTTATACCTCAATTTGGTGTATAAGACCTTAAAAATAGATTATTGTTATTATTGTTATTATTATTATTATGAAAAGAGTTGTTGATTTGGATGAGAAAATGGTGGATATTGATCATTTAATTTTATTACCATTACTTCCCATTTGTATTCCCTTTCTCATTATGAGAAATAAATTGGGTATCATTAGTTTTAGTTATAGTTTTTGGTGGGGTGGTAGGATGTCATCCTCAAATTAAATTTTTTTTGTTATTAAAAAAGAAAATAAGTATAATGTAGGTTAGTTTTTAAGTGGATTGGTAAAATATTAGTAATAAGTAGATTGAGCACTTCATCTATTGCAGTGATAATAATTACTCGTGATACAATATCAATTAGAGTAGTAATTTTCAGGGATTCTATTTCAACACAAAGCAGGTGCATTTTTACATATGAGATGTAAGACATTTTCTTCAACTCCCTAAGATTATTCTTGATTGAAAATTGATTCTTCATTAGCAAAACCAACAATCTTTCTTAACAAATACTTTGAGTATGAGTGGAGGGTTGAGTAGCTTCATGGAATCTAAATCGAAGAGGGTGTAACCAAACTTTAAACATCATCCCATGATTTCTAATTGAAACAAAAATGCACTACAACAATTTACCATTTTAGTGGTGGTTTAGGCTTGTCGTAATCTTGCCAAAACCGTCTCTAAAAGTTTTTAAGGGATTTTAAGGTGGTTCGGAAAATGGTCCCCAAAAGTCATTAGAAATGAAGTTTTGGAGGCAGATTTTGAAAACCATCTCTTAAAGTCATGAGAATTGAAGTTTTGGAGGTAGATTTTTACAAACCACCTCGAAAATTTCAATTCTTATGCATCGCCCCTAAATTTATTTTACCGGGTAATTTTTAAAAAAGCGCCCCACAAAATACTCCAAAACTTCAATTCTCGTGACTTTTTGGGGAAATTTCAAAACAACACCCCTAAAAGTCATGAGAATTGAAGTTTTGGAGGTAGATTGTAAAAAAAGACCTCCAAAACTTCAATTCACTGTTTATTTTGCTACAAACTCATCTTGAAACCATGCAAGGGGAGCAAGGTTAATCCCGTCACTATATCCATAAGTGATCTGAATTATTTTTGGCACGAAATGAGAGTGGAGATGTAACACAGAAATATACAGAGATATTGCAAGAAAGCTAATAATATAATAGAGATATATCGGATATATAACAAGAGACACAGATATACAGTAATACATAATTTCTATTAATGAGCAAAATGTACAAAATTGTAGAAATACAGAGTGAAAGACTCACTAGAATGGTGGCAGCTTATCTCTGAGAAGAGAAGTGATGGTTGCTCACATTCGCAAGAAGATGATTGTTACAATGAGGCTCTAAAGGCCTTTTCAACATAAAGAAAATAAAAAACCCTAACCCCAGAAGATGAAAAGCCAACAGTTTTGTGGACCTCGTTTTGGGTAGTTTGGGGTATCAACTTCTCGAGGGCGTAACTTTGGCATATGATCTTTGTTTGGGGCGCACGATAGCTCGTTGGAAAGGCATCGACGAGGAGCTTCATTTAGGGGGCTCAATTAGAGCCTTCCACTGTCATTGAGGTGACCGATCGTGAAAAAACATCGTTTAGACCCTCAAAGTGGCCCTGGAAGTTTAGGAACCAAAAAATCGCTAAAAATAGTAAGTTGCCAACACATTGTTTTGAGTCAGTTGGAATAGGTGGGTGGGTGGCCACCAATATCCACATGAATCACTAAGAGTAGAGCTACCATTATGCCGCTTGTTCTTTGTTATTTACTATGTTCTTTTGTGTGAACCGTAGTGGTATTTGAGATGTTAGTTGAGTATGTTTGAAATTTGACCTCGGGCACTCATTTGTAGGGTGGGTGACTTTCTTCTTCTTATTGCTTAGACTTAGTAACATGCAAGAGGTCTTATTAAGAATTAGCAATGGTCATTTATAGGGTGGTTGACTTTTGGTTTTGCTATCAACTCTATTAAGTACGAGGGTTTTCCTTTTCAATGTTGGCAACTTGATCATAACCTATTTTACTTGTGCTTTTTCCACATTGGCAGTATTGAATGAGATACCTTTGTGAGCAATAAAAGGATATGTGGTTAGTTTGTTAACTCTTAACCTTTCAGAGCTCACTTATGGCGTTGTACAGTATGCATATTGTTTCCCCATGTTGTAAAGCTGAGAAAAACAATAAAATAAAAATCAATGTTCATAATTTTGATCTACAACCACTTCTACCACTACACCAAAAAGTGACATTAGTGATTGCTAGACTTGTGACGGACCTATAATGACCATTGCCAAATCCACATATAGAAATGGTGATGAAAGGACCACTAATTACCCCATTATTTGACCACTAATCACCCCTCAATTACCCCTAATTATCTGTTGTTCCAGAGTCTGTACTTAAGGCTTTAAAAAGTACAGTGTCTAGGCATCCGAAAGTTAGTAAGATGTAAAAAGGGAGGAGGGTATACCTTCGAGAAAGGAAGCTAGGGTTGATTTCTAGGTTGTCATTGCCTGGCTTCCAATTGTTCCTGGATGTTTATATCCCTTTCAATTGCAGCCCATGAACGTTCAAGTTCTACCCGGGTGTTAGCCGTTTTAAGTATGGTATCAAAGAGATTTAAAGCGATATGGGTTTGATCTGTCAAGTCGGGTTCAATATTGGGTTGTCTTACAACAGGGACAGTCATAGAGGAACATAAAAAAAATTAAAAATCTAAAAGTTTTTATGCTATATCAATTTGATTTTATAAAAGAGAACTTTAGAAATCAATATTAAAAGCAAATTGCAAACCAAAGGCCTTTTTCTGTAACTACATTATATTTGAAATAAATGGTGTATGAATTATGGGAAAAACATTAAGTTGTCTATAGAATAAGGCTCCTATCGAGAGAGAATCTCACTCTGTAAACAAAAGAAGAAAATAAGATAAGAAATGGTCCGATGAAGCATAAAATATGACAACCTAAAGATTTACAGGTCTTGTACCTGCTAGTAGCCGATACAGAGGAAAAATTGTAAACAATAGAGAGCTAAACATTAATCATTGCAGTAGAAGTTTTACTAAATTGCAATGCGACATTCATCAGATATATATAAGTGAAATAAGAATGAATATGAAATAACAGAGAGAACAAACTCATAACACAGTAGTGACGGAATTAGGAATCTCCGAATTGCTTTGTATTAATTCTCGAAAAGAGACAGTCTTTATTATAATTAATTAAAAAGGTCTAGCCTGTTTTCTTTCTTCAAAATGTATATTTATACAAATTTTTATGCGTTGGAATCTCAATAGTTCCAAAGGTTCTCGGTTACAATCAAAGGAGTCGAAACGTTTTGTTTCTTTATCTATGTTTTCATTTGGTACCCGAAACCTGCCTCTTCGCATGCTCCGTGCAAATAACGCACTTCTCCACCAGCTGTGATACCAACTTAGATGGCTCTGCTTGATTATTTGCCTCAAAAATATAGCAGTCTTTCATCAATAGCGGCAGCTTTCCTTCCATCTGTTGATCCTTGGCATTGATAGAGAATAACAGTATACTCGATTTAATTAGCCATTTGTCTATTTGCACTGTGTCTGTTTGAGTTATTTGTGATATTTCGGCTAATTCTCTTTCTTCATTTTCCTTGATATTTAGCATATATTTAGCTGTATTGATCTGACCTAGTATCTCCATGCCACTTTCACCATCGGAACCCAAACAAATCTCACTTAACAAATCGAAAATTTCTTCACAAGATTTCCTTAGCTTCATAGCTTGTTGCTTGCCTTCGAATATATTTCGCTCCCATTCTTTCAACAAGATATTACCCCTAGTCTGCTCTACGATGGGAAAACTAGAATTACTGTTTGTTTCCCTTCTCGTTGTGGCTATAATAGCCTCCTGGAACGCCACCCGAGCTGCTCCAGCTTCCCTTTCTTTAACAAAGAGGTTTTCCAACACCTCATCAATGCATTGGAAGCTGCTCTGAATTGTTTCTACTTTAACATGCAGACCCTGTTGTGCCGTCGATAACCTTTTTCTAATCTCTATTGCTTGGGATTGAAATATCTTGATATCGATTACCTGGCTTTGCGCGAATTCTAGTTTGGCCCGAAGCTGGTCTATTAATTCTCCCTGCTAGCTTATCTGAGTCTGACTCGTCTGAACCTTCAATTGTCTCTGTTCAAGATCGACTTTAAGCCGCTCGATTTCCTTTTGATCTTCTATTCTTGCTTGCTCTAATGTCGCAGTTGCCTGATCTTTAGCAGCAGCTTCTGATGTAGCTAGTTTAGCCTCTAGCATCTTGATCAAACGATTTTTTCATTTTAGCTGATCTTTTAGGGTCCCGACTGAATATTGGTTCACCGTGGCGAAAGCCCCCAATGTTCCTGCTATTTGCGTCACGAATTCTTCTTTCTTCATATTTCTCCCATCAGTTAAAATTTTAAATTTCTTAGAGACAATACCTACCTCTTGGTAGAGTTCTTGTCTCACAACCACTTTCCTCTTCTTATCGAAGAAGAATCCATTCGGAGGTAGCTCTTCTACTGATATAGGTGTCAAATTTTCACACAAAATCCAACCTGCGTCCGGGATCTCCTTTGCAGATTGTAGGGGGGTAATGGAGGCGATGGGATTGCCGACCTGTTTAGAAGATTTCCTTGGAGTATTGATCGAAGTTGGCTCGCTTGGAGGATAGGAAGCCTCAGCTTTCTATTTCGGGCCCCCAGCTTGCTCTTCTTTATCCTGTTGTTCTTCTTGGCCATGTGTTGAATCTTTGGAGCCTTCGGCCTTTGTTTTCTACACCTCTATGGTCGTTGGATTTTCACCTCGTAATATTGGAGGAAGGCAACTCCGCCTATGCTCTTGGAATCTAACAACATCGGCCCTTTCTTCGGGCGATAGGGCTTGTATTCGAGCCAAAACCTCGTCATAAGATTTCGCGCCTCGAAAAATATCATCATGAGGCGAATTCTCGTGCTCAAATCTTTTAAGGCCACAACTAGCCAAATGATTACTCACGACCCTGTGTGAATCGTGTTTCTTGAATTCGATGTGAACCAAATTTATATCTTCTAGGGTTGTTGCCTCGGCCTTTGCATGCCTGAAGTCTAATAATGAATAGGTGTTTAAATGAATAGGAAAAGGTGGCCATACCTTTTTTGAAAACCCTTTCAGTTATTTACTTATACCGCCAATTACGGTTTGCCTGGTGATCTCACGACAAGCCAGCCTGTCGGGTATAAGTAAGGGTAAAGCATGCGGAGGGACGGAAGCGCCAAAAACCCTGATGTATGAAAATTCTTTCTCCACGTACCAATCAGCCACTCTGCTTAAATTTGTCGTGATGCTATCTGATATCCTGGGTGGTGGATTACCAAAGATGGCAACATGCATCGGTACCAATACCCAGTTGAAGATTTCGTATACGAAATCCGAAGCCTTGTCCTCCCAAAGCTTAGAATGGTATACATGGACTAGCTCAGCATTTGATGGAGCCCAGCTACAATTCATCAAGGGAAAAGGCGTCATGGAACATACTGCGTCCATGAGGTATGCAGACATAAAAAATGAAGCAGCTTTCCCGCTCGCTTTCTGTGTCCGATATTCTGTAATCCGACTGGTCAGACTATTTGATAACATTTTGGCCCAGTCAAAAGAAGAGCCTTTTGCTACTGTGTATATCAAAGGCACCCATGGGAGGAAAAATGTGTGGTGTCTTCCCTCCCATACAATCTACAGGTCATCATCGCTACGTATTTGAACTGTGGTTCCAAAGAAGATATGGAATAAATTCCATTGTTGTCTGCCCTGAACTTTGCTGGGTGCGAGACCCAACCCTTGATCAAATCAAATAAACTTTTCACGTATTGCTTGCACTCCTTCTGTTTAAAACCCTCTAGAAACTCTGCATTGTATGTGAAGTCCGACATGGGTGGTAACTTGTACATCGTTTGTAAGTTTCTAGTCTAAAGGTCCCAACAATGACCTTCTGCTCACTGATGATGGTTCTGGTAGGGATGTCTACATGATCTAGCGCCCATCAAATCATGTCATAGTAAGGCAGAAAGTGTGGCCTGGCCGCTACTTTGTGCATCTCTGCCTGGACGACGATCTTGTATTTGGTAGTCATGTCGTGTTTCTCGTTGTCACTCGAATCGTCCGAACAGTTCACCACATCTGATTGCAAAACCTCTGAGACGTATGACCAGGTTCGTACGGAATCAACGCTTCGAGGTGAAGTATCTGAAACATTATCATAACCTTGTCCTGAAACCTCAGCGCTTGCCTTGGATGCTTTTCACGGGGCCATGACAGGGGATTGTAACTTAGCTCTTCTGCAATAAAAATGCGTATACATATAGAAGTTAGCTTACTGAGAAAAACTTCTCTGTGCGGGATAGAAATGAACTTTATGAATAAAATAGGAAGGAAAAGATCTATATCTTCGACCATTTAACATATCGATGTCCTTACGAACATAACGGTCCAATCATATTTAGATAGAGATTTTGGCAATAAAAATCATATCCTTACTTTGTTGTTTCGCCTTATTTCCAATTAATGTCATAAAATTCGATGGTTCGTGGCACAAGTTGGCGCAAGGAACATTTGAAATTACCTCGTAAACTGCGCATTATTATCATTTGCATTAAACATTGATTATGTGGCTTGGCTTCATCAATCAGGATTTAAATCAACATTTCAGCGTTCGCTGTATCGGGACTTTTAACTCTAACCTTTCGAGCCTCTAAAACCCGAGATTGCGATGATTAGATTTAATTAAGCAGGGATGTAACTAGGATTAAGTGTTTTATTTAATTATGCTTTAATTTATATCGCGACTTTGCGGCTTGGGACTTCGAAGGTATAGTTTCCGGGAGGAATGTATGCCGAGTCGTGAAATCTCGAGAAACTTAATCATGGTCAAAACTAATCAACCGTGACTCTAACCTGGGTTACTTAGGTAAAAGTTTTGTGGCTTCGTGTTTCGGAGTTTTAGCAGTAATGTTTTAGGAGAGAGTGAACATCGAGACGCGAAATCTTGAGAAACTTAATCATGGTCAAAACTAATCAACCGTGACTCTAACCTGCGTTACTTAGGTAAAAGTTTCATGGCTTTGTGTTTCGGAGTTTTAGCGGTAATGTTTTAGGAGAGAGTGAACGTCGAGACGCGAAATCCCGACAGCACTTGACTGGGGTTTACATGGTCTCACTCTTAGCTTTCACCTAACGTAAGTTTTTTAAAACTTTTCGCGACCTTGCACATCGGGGTTTGTAAATCTTGTGACTTGTAACTCCCGAAGAGTGATATTCCGAGGTACAAAAAGAAACAACCTTTGTTTAACGATAAACAGTGGTAACTTTAAGAAACATCACATCCCCCGCTATTTCGCATGACGAGACTACTAAGATTTTCAGTAGGTGAATGTCACGAAGCGAAAAATAACTTAAGAACTGACATTTGACTTTTAAAATAGATTTGAACCAAATGAAAAAGGCAGCTCCAACATAGGCTCCAACTAGGGATCCCATTTTCCTGTGAGGCGGGAAGAACAGTAGACCACGTGCCTGTATTGGGTAAATGGAGTCACTGGTTTCACTTCTGTGAAACTTGCTTTAGGGAAAAGATAAACAGAGGGAAGAAAAGATTTTTGTCTTTCACTACTGTAAGGCTTTTCAATACTCAAATATATTTCTCACTCAGCTACAGTCCCTTTCACAACTTTCTCTTTCTATTTACTAAGTTTAGGTCTGCATTAAGACAAATTAAAACAGTTCTAGGAAATCCAACAGATCTTGCAGTTTTTGGCTTACACCCAACGAAATTTATTGCATTTTTTAATCGGGGAGTCCCGTCTAGACTTAGGATGTGGATCCAGTCTCGAAAAAGTTAATTACCAGAGCCGAGTGAAATTCATGTATAACAACCTTACAGATATCTGAGATATTGCTTCAGAGCCAATGGGCATGTTCAGTACCCCGGTGAAGTTATCTGCCCCTTTTTGCTGAATTTCCTTTCACCACTTCGAAATGTATTTATGCATTTAAATGCTGAGACAAGGGAAATCATTTATGAATTTCCTTTCATCATCTCTTCAGACTAGATGTACAATTAGATATGACTTTCCTTTCATCATCTATCTTATAATTTTCTTTTTAGAATACGAAGCGGGGGCAATCAGATTGTATGAGGGGTGATATCTATGTAATATTTTGCAATGTAGGTCTGTCAACTTACTTTTATTACTCGGTGCCAACCTTCCTTTGACTTTCACAACACCTTGGTCTGCAGGGAGAAAAAAGGGGAAACATTTTTCTGGGGGTTTTCCTTTGAGTAAGCCTTAACCCTTCGAAATTGTTGAAAAACCTAGAAACGTCAGGATCCACCTACACATAACTTGTTTAGTAAGAGACCGAGGAGTTGTGAAGACCAACCTTCTTTCCAAAACACGCTTACAGCTTTCAAAGTTTAAATATAATCTCTTCTCCCTACGTATATAAATCCGAAAAGACATTTGGCATTTTTAAGAAGACAAATCTGAAGATCGAAAGAAAGGTGACATACAGATGTTTGTATGCTGAGGGGCAGGGGTCGAAAATTAAAACCGCTTTTTGAAAACCCTTCCCCATAGATGCTTCACTTTCTATTTGTTTTAACTACCACCTATCTGTGTTTTAAGTTAAAATTATTAGGATCCAGAGCAAGTAACTGTACTTTTTAATAATCAATTAAGTAAAAACATTAGATTTATGGGACCTTTATGATGTTTTGGAGATCTCTGCTTTCTTAAGGAACATAATTTTCAGGAGTTCGTACCTTTACCTTACCATTTTTAAAATAACTGAAAACATTTTTTATCACCTATTTTCGGCGAATGCAAATCTTTGATACATGACCTTCTGTTTTCTCCCTTCATTCGTCTAGTTTGCAAACCGAAATCCTGTAAACACAAAGAGTGTCCTTTAAAAGAGTTAAATGTATTTGAAAACTGTGTATCTCTATTTATATTGACCTAATTAATAAAAATTGAAAACTTACCTCAAGGGAATCATGAAATAGAAAGCAAATACAAACCGATATATACAATGGAAAACCTTGGAGAACCAATTATTTCATGTGGTGTTTTAGATAACGCCCGTTGACAGGGGCGTTGAAGATTTTACCATCCAGATTTTCTAATAAAAACGAATTTTTTCCTTCGGAAGTTGCGACTCTAAATGGTCCATACCAAATATGATCGAATTTACCATGTTTCGCCGAATCTTCCTTCCTAGCATCCCATCTTAAGACCAAATCACCTGGAAGAAACTCTCTGTCTTTTGTCTTACGGTCAAATAAGGTTTTCATGTTGTCTTGATATTTTTGCAATCTCTCGTCCACCTCGACCCTGTGTTGTTGTAATTTGATCAGTTGATTTATTCTCCTTGTGACGTGGTTTGGTTCTTCTTTCTCATCTTGCCATAGTTTCATTACGGGAAGTGCCAAGTTTATGGGTAATACCACGTCAGTTCCGTATACCATCTGGAAAGGAGAGATCCCGATGGATTTTTTCGTGCCAATCCGATTTGCCCATAGTGCGTATTTTAAATGTACATGCTAGGATCTCTTGTTCTCATTCAACACTTTCTTAATTATGTTGATCAGACTCTTGTTCGAAGATTCGGCCAGTCCATTTCCTTGGGGATAATATGTCGTAGAATGGCCGAGTACAATATTGTATTTTTGGCAAAAACTGATCATAGCCATAGATTTAAAAGCCTGAGCATTATCTGTTACTATTTTTCGGGGGCAGCCAAATCTAGATAAAATATTTTCTTCTAGGAAATCTATTACCATCGAATATGTAGCCCTCCTCGTAGGAATAGCCTCTACCCATTTAGTAAAGTAATATGTGGCGGTTAGGATCCATTTGTGTTGAGCACTAGAATGGGGGTTAATTTCTCCTATAAAATCCAGTCCCCACTGCTGAAAAGGAGCCTCTGTTTTGACTGGAACTAAAGCTAATGCTGGGAGTTTATGCTTGCCTGCGAATAGTTGGCAAGGGTCGCAAGCCCTGACTTTGGAATTTACATCCGAGAAAAGTTTAGGCCAATAATACCCTGCCCTCGGGATTTTATAAGCTGTCACTCTCCAAGCGTGATGTCCCCCACACACTCCTTTGTGGAATTCTCTTATGACCTTCTCTGTTTCAGATTCAACCAAACAAACCAACATGAAGCCAAGTGGGTCCTTCCAAAACAATTTACCTTCAGATATATAGTATTTGACTGCATGTAGTTTTAGCGTTCTGGCTTTGGATGGAGATAAATCACTTGGGCACTTCAAAGTCAGTAGGTAGGATACTATGTTTTTGTACCAGTCAAAGGATGTAAACTTCTCTTTGATTCTAACTTCACTTGTTTGCTCGTAGAGCTCGTTCATATCTTCCTCTTCTCCACATCCCTGTATGTTATTTATGTCGAGGGATCTGAAATTGGATTCAGCTAAGAGTTTAGCCAAACCTTGACCCTTTATCAACTTCGTCAACTTTATTTCCAGATCAAATTCTTGAATTTTTGCAAGCCACCGTCCCCTTCTACCATCACTGTCAGGTTGCACTAAAATGTCTTTTACATAGCTAGTAGGTACATACGTGATTATCTTGGAATGCAATACATAAGTCCTAAAAGCCTTTAATGCCTTTACCATAGCGTATGCTTGTTTTTCCATTATATCGTATTTTAGTTCCGTGTCTCTGAGACTTTTACTGAAAAAGGCTATCGGTTGTTCGAAACCTTCCTCATTTTTCTGGAGGAGCACCATGGCAATAGTGTGCTCGGAAGCAAATGAGAAACTGAGAAAATCCTTTAGATAGTCGGGGCTTGCCAGTACAGGTGCCTCGCTTATAACCCTCTTGATACATGCAAACGATTCTTTGGCCTCTGCTGTCCATTTTACCTCGTTGTTTTTCTTTAACATACCTATGATTAATTTCACAATTTCAGCGAAGTTTGGGATAAACCTTCTCAAAAAATTTATCTTTCCTAAGAATCACTAGATTTCCTTTACATTTCTAGGAATATTTATTGTGTCTATAGCTTGAACCCTGCTGGGATCAATTTTAATTCCGTCTCGGGACACAATATGGCCCAGGAGTTTACCTTCTCACATGGCGAAGTGAGACTTTTTAGGGTTTAAAGACAGACCGTACCTGCGACATTTTTCGAAAGTCTGTTTGAGATGTATTAAATGGTCTTCGTGAGACTTAGAAAAAACGGTTAGATCATCGAGGTAGATAACTACAAACTTGTCTCTTTCACCAACGAAAGCGATATCCATAGCACACTGGAAAGTGGCACCTGCATTCATTAGACCAAAAGGCATTTTATCATACATGAATGTACCCCAGGGTGTAGTGAAAACTGTTTTTTCTTTATCTTGTTCATTTACAGTAATTTGATTGTACCCAAAGAAACCGTCGATCGTAGACATCCTATTTGCTCCGACTACCTTTTCTAAGACGTGATCCATTTTAGGTAAAGGATAGTTGTCTTTTAGGGAAGATTTATTCAAATTTCTGAAATCAACACACAGTCTAATCTCTCCGCTTTTTTTTTTAATTGGGACCAGGTTTGCCACCCAATCGGAGTATCTCAGTGGTACTATTATTTTCGCGTCTAAAAGCTTCTTGACTTCTCTTTCGACTACGGGTAATAAGATAGGGTTGATTTGTCTAAGCTTTTGCCTAAAGGGTTTGATACCAGGTTTCATAGGTATCTTGTGTTCGATCACGGTAGTGTCGTAATTCCTAAGCTCTTCGTAAGACCAAGCGAAAACATCTTTATATCGCGCAAGCAAATCTTTATATTTATTTTTCACCTCAGGAGGAAGATACTTTGATATTTTCACCATCTTGGGTTCTTCTTTTGTCCCTATATCGCAATCTTCAACCTCCTCTGGTTGGGGTTGAAGAGTAGATTTTAAAGGTATGTCATTTTGATCGAAAAGTCTCTCCAGGGGAATTAGTCCCTTTGGAAACTTATTATTTTTTAAAACTAACATGCGATGGTTGGCAATTTTTTCTCGGAACTCCTGAGGGTCTTCTCCTTCTTGCATGATCCACATGTGATCATTTTGATTCTCTTGATCGATGTGAGTTTCAGAAAAGTCACCCACTGCTTCGAGGAACTTTCTGATCTGTTCGTTATCCTCGAAAACTTGCCAGTGTTGTATGTTGTTCGGGATGGATGGTCTGTGCCTTACCTCTATATGGTATTTTAATTTAAAAGCTATGGGGGGAGCGAAAGTCGAGGCTGCCTTGGCTAACGAATCGGCCTGCAAATTTTCGGCGCGTGGTATGAAGTGGATATTTACAGACGAGAAGAAATTTTCCATTAGATCCCAGGCACAATTTCTATACGCTCTCAATATCGGGTGTTTGGCCTGGTATTGTCGATTTATCTGTTTGAATATCAACTCAACATCTCCATATACTTCCAGGTTCCTTATGTTCAGTTTCTTGGTAGCTTCCAATCCTAATATTAAGGCTTCATATTCACATACATTGTTAGTGTAGTCTATATCCCATTGAAGCCTATAAGAAAAAGGGACGACAAACCTATTTTCAGGTGCCACAAAAAGTACTCCTGCACTGGCTCCTTCACATGATAGTGCACCGCCAAAAAACATTTTCCAGATCCCTGTACTATGCATATTTTCGGAATCTTTCTCGTCCATGTAGTTTTCTTCTGTGCAACTATCTATACCATCACCAAAAGACAAAATGCAATTTCCTAGATCTTGATCAACAATGTAAACAGGAAAATTGTTAGGATTTTGAGGATTGCTCACAGTATAAGCTAACCTCGTTTCCCTGTATAACCTAGTAAGTTGCCCACCAAATACAAGGATTGTGGCATAAGTCATGTCCAGTTGAAGGGATCCCCCAAGTTTGGCTCCCCACGACCTTGATAACAATAATCCATATTTTGGGGGGATATCAGTGATAACTACATCCATCAGAACACTTTTGACTGGGGCCTGTGCAAGGGTGACTACTAAATATTTTATCATACCTAAGCACTTGACTCTTCTTGAATCAAAAGAGTAGAGATCTCCGTAAGGTTGGGTGATCTCGAGGCCTAGTCTATCCATAATAGCTTTGGGCATCACATTATGTGAAGCTCCAGAATCTAGCATGCAGTTATGCAGCAATCGATCATGCACATTTAGGGTGATATAGAAAGGGGCAACTGTGTCTCTAGCGCCCTCGAAACGTGGACCGAAAGTGATATTTGGCTTGTCATCTTCCAAATTTATTTCGTTTGATTGACTTTCTTTATCCGAACAACCTATTACCTTGGTTATATGTTTTCGATATGCAGGGTTTTTTGCTAATTCAACTAGCGGAATCGGTATTTTGATCCTATTTATTTCATTTTCGACACTAAAACCACTGCCACCTTTGTCCATTTCCCTGGTTAAAACCTCGAGCTCTTTCTTCTCTAACTTATTTGTCTGAGCTGACTTATTACTCATGAGCTTTCTTACCAGTGAGGGTGTCTCAGCTGTCTTGATTTCCCTAGTTTGTGTCTCAACTTCCTTCGTTTTGAGGTTCAACGAGTTTGCCTCCTTTGTTTTGTTGTTGGATGTTTCAGTCTCTTTCGGGGCAGGCACATATATTTCACCTCTAGGGAGAATTTTCTTCGGTTGAGGAATCGACGTAGGTTTGTTTTTAGACCTCAAGTCATACCTCGATTGGACCCCAGCTGTCATGGAATCAGACATTTCTTGAGATACATCGAAGTCATTGTTGTTTATATCATCTTCTTCATTTGACGGTTGGGGTGTGTTCAACGACCTCTCATAATATTCTTTAGTTACGTAGGGATGAATGCAGTCGTCACCCAAATTTGTCACGTCTTCTTCAAGTCCCTCAAAATCTTCGAGGTCATTCCCTTCTATAAAATTTTCATTTTTTAAAGGGGTTTGGATTTTTTGATCTTCATTTTTAACCTGCCTTTGTTGATTTTGAGGGTTGGGGTTTCTTCTGAATTCTCTTTTAACGAAAGGATCACTCTTGGATTGGTCTAGCTCCATTCTGGAAATCTTATTCGACAATTCTTTAATTACCCTAGCCATATCATCCATTTTGTTGTCTGTAGATCTATTAGATCCCGAGGGTCCCGCTTGTTCCCTAAAACGTTTGGTTTCTCTGTTCCCCGTTTCTATCCTAGCTTTCAACTTACCAGAGGCCATCATGTTGGACTCAATTTCTACAGCATCATCCTGCATTCGAGTTAAGGTAGCCCCCCGCCTTTCTCTTAAGAGAAGGGCGAAGTTGGGTTAGAAAGCTCCTGGGAAGGTTACTTTGGCTGAAAGTTGGGAGGGTTTGACTTCGGCTAGGATCTTATTATACAGTTTATTAAATCTTTGGATAAATTCCATAACTGTTTCTGAATTCCTTTTCTTTAAATATTTGAACTCGGTTAGATAATATAAGTGGTCTTTTCTCTCACCCCATTGTCTAAGAAAGGCATCTTCTAAGGCATCGTAAGATATGATAGACCCAGCGGGTAGGCTTCGAAACTAGGTTCGTACCTGTCCTTCAAAAGTTTGAATAAATAATCTCGAATAAATGTCTTCGTGTTCCAGACCTAGAATATCAGCGAACTGATCAAAGAAATTTATATGTTCGACCGCAGTTAAGTCCCCTTCCCCTATAAATTTTGGTAAATTTTTTATATAATTTTCAGGAAGGTCATGAAGAGGCGCAGGTAGGACTAAAGGTGCATATCTTGCAGCCACTTTATTAAAAAATCTGGGGGGCGGGGGAGGCGCCTGGCCCCCCGCTCCTCCTCCGACGACCGCCATTGGTATTACCTGATGGTGTTAGGAACCAAATATCAATATAGCATAGAAAATCCTCAGAAAAAGTACTCAACGCCTTGAAAAAGAGATAATTTCAGATAATAAGCCTCTTCGAGGGGGCAACCTCCTTTTACCCCACTTAAATGTTCAAGTACAAGATG
>ML802820.1:181173-192987 GCA_009831015.1 Picea engelmannii
TGAAAATGTCTCCTTGGTATATATAGGAGACTAGGAGGTATAATTACAACTAATGGCCTAAAGCCGACATAAATAAAATAACATTACTAATATAATATGCCCCAATTAAGGGGTAATGAGCCAATATTAGGGCTTAACAGACGGGGATAGGGTGTGTTATATAGCGGGTTCTGGAAAACTAAAAATAGATTCTTAGCTTCTTCGGGAGATGAGAGAATCGAAGATGAGTGAACGGAGACGTGAGAGCTTGGCTCTTCAGATTTGTAGGAGACGTAATCAAGGGATCCCGCGGGTGTGAGATTTGAGTATATAGTATAGTCTTCGAGACTTGGTGAGGTCGGGAAGTCTGAAAGGAGAGTCGGAGGGATATCAACTGCTGATAAATTTATTACCGAGTTTTTACCTTTGTGTCTGACAGAGGTTTTCAGAAGGATTTCACTTTTAACCACAGAGCTGAATAAAAATGAATTAGTGGTTTCGGGAGGTGTACTATGCGAGGTTGAAGGTTCACAAGAACTTTTGGTCTTGGGCTGCGGGTGTTTAAGCTGATAGACTGCAGTAGTCGGCTTAAGAGAACCTCTAGCTTTTAGTATTTTTTCGGGATCTGAAACAAGCGTGGTCTGCTTGTTCTTTGGGTTTTGTTTGGTATTCCTTCGACCGGATGCCAGCTTACTTATACGTAGAGTCGCCAAGTGAAAGATAAGAAAAGCCTTTAGAAATCGCTCACTCTTTGTTCACTATCAAAGGGTGAAACTTGAAAATATGTCGTTCTTCCCAGGGAAAAGGTTTCGTAACTTCGTCCCCGAAAACGATGCCAAAAAGATGTTGTTCTAGAGTTTGTACTTAAGGCTTTAAAAAGTACAGTGTCTAGGCATCCGAAAGTTAGTAAGATGTAAAAAGGGATGAGGGTATACCTTTGGGAAAGGAAGCTAGGGTTGATTTCTAGGTTGTCGTTGTCTGGCTTCCAACTGTTCCTGGATGTTTATATCCCTTTCAATTGCAGCCCATGAACGTTCAAGTTCTACCTGGGTGTTAGCCATTTTAAGTATGGTATCAAATAGATTTAAAGCGATATGGGTTTGATCTGTCAAGCCGGGTTCAATATTGGGTTGTCTTACAACAGGGACAGTCATAGAGGAACATAAAAATTTAAAGAAATCTGAAAGTTTTTATGTTGTATCAATTTGATTTTATAAAAGAGAACTTTAGAAATCAATATTAAAAGCAAATTGCAAACCAAAGGCCTTTTTCCGTAACTACGTTATATTTGAAATAAATGGTGTATGAATTATGAGAAAAACATTAAGCTGTCTATAGAATAAGGCTCCTATTGAGAGAGAATCTCACTCTGTAAACAAAAGAAGAAAATAAGATAAGAAATGGTCCGATGAAGCATAAAATATGACAACCTAAAGATTTACAGGTCTTGTACTTGCTAGTAGCCGATACAGAGGAAAAACTGTAAACAATAGAGAGCTAAACATTAATCATTGCAGTAGAAGTTTTACTAAATTGCAATGCGACACTCATCATATATATATAAGTGAAATAAGAATGAATATGAAATAACATAGAGAACAAACTCATAACACAGTAGTGACGGAATTAGGAATCTCCGGATTGCTTTGTATTAATTCTCGAAAAGAGACAGTCTCTATTACAATTAATCAAAAAGGTCCAGCCTATTTTCTTTCTTCAAAATGTATATTAATACAAATTTTTATGCGTTGGAATCTCAATAGTTCTAGAGGTTTTCGGTTACAATCAAAGGAGTCGAAACGTTTCGTTTCTTTATCTTCGTTTTCATTTGGTACCCGAACCTGCCTCTTTGCATGCTCTGTGCAAATAACACACTTCTCCACCAGTTGTGATACCAACTTAGATGGATCTACTTGATTATTTCCCTAAAAAATATAGTAGTCTTTCATCAATAGCGACAACTTTCCTTCCATCTGTTGATCCTTGGCATTGATAGAGCATAACAGTATACTCAGTTTAACTAGCCATTTGTCTATTTGCACTATGTTTGTTTGAGTTATTTGTGATATTTCAGCTAATTCTCTTTCTTCATTTTCCTTGATATTTAGCATATATTTAGCTGTATTGATCTGACCCAGTATCTCCATGCCACTTTCACCATCGGAACCCAAACAAATCTCACTTAACAAACCGAAAATTTCTTCACAAGATTTCCTTAGCTTCATAGCTTGTTGCTTGCCTTCAGATATATTTCGCTCCCATTCTTTCAACAAGATATTACCCCTGGTCTGCTTTGCGATGGGAAAACTAGAACTACTTCTTGTTTCCCTTCTCGTTGTGGCTATAATAGCCAACTGGAATGCCACCCAAGCTACTCTGGCTTCCCTTTCTTTAATAGAGAGGTTTTCCAACACCCGATCAATGAGTTGGAAGCTGCTCTGAATTGTTTCTACTTTAACAAGCAGACCTTGCTGCACCGTCGATAACCTTTTTCTGATCTCTATTGCTTGGGATTGAAATATCCCGATATCAATTACCTGGCTTTCGACGAATTCTAGTTTGGCCCGAAGCTGGTCTATTAATTCTCCCTGCTGGCTTATCTGAGTCTGACTCGTCTGAACCTTCAACTGTGTCTGTTCGAGATCGACTTTAAGCCGCTCGATTTCCTTTTGATCTTCTATTCTTGCTTTCTCTAATGTCGCACTTGCCTGATCTTTAGAAGCAGCTTCTGCTGTAGCTAGTTTAGCCTCTAGCGTCTTGATCAAACGATTTTTTCGCTTTAGCTGATCTTTTAGGGTCCCGACTGAATATTGGTTCGCCATGGCGAAAGCCCCCAATGTTCCTGCTATTTGCGTCGCGAATTCTTCTTTCTTCATATTTCTCCCATCAGTTAAAATTTTAAATTTCTTAGAGACAATACCTGCCTCTTGGTAGAGTTCTTGTCTCACAACCACTTTCCTCTTCTTATCGAAGAAGAATTCATTTAGAGGTAGCTCTTCTACTGATATAGGTGTCAATTTTTCACCCAAAATCCAACCTGCATGCGAGATCTCCTTTGCAGACTGTAGGGGGGTAATGGAGGTGATGGGATTGCCGACCTGTTTAGAATATTTCCTGAGAGTAATGACCGAAGTTGGCTCGCTTGGAGGATAGGAAGCCTCGGCTTCCTGTTTCGGGCCCCCAATTTTCTCTTCTTTATCCTGTTGTTCTTCTTGGTCGGGTGTTGAATCTTTGGAGCCTTCGGCCTTTGTTTTCTACACCTCTATGGTCGTTGGATTTTCACCCCGTAATATTGGAGGAAGGCAACTCCGCCTATGCTCTTGGAATCTGACAACATTGGCCCTCTCTTCGGGCCACAGGGCTTGTATTCAAGCCAAAACCTCGTCATAAGATTTTGCGCCTCGAAAAATATCATCATGAGGCAAATTCTCGTGCTCAAATCTTTTAAGGCTACAGCTGGCCAAATGATTACTCACGACCCTGTGTGGATCATGTTTCTTGAATTCGATGTGAACCAACTTTATATCTTCTAGGGTGTTGCCTCGGTCTTTGCATGCCCGAAGTCTAATAATGAATAGGTGTTTAAATGAATAGGAAAATGTGGCCATACCTTTTTTGAAAACCCTTTCAATTCTTTACTTATACCGCCAATTACGGTTTGCCTCGCGATCTCATGACAAGCCAACCTATTGGGTATAAGTAAGGGTAAAACATGCGGATGGATGGAAGCACCGAAAACCCTGATGTATAAAATTCTTTCTCCACGTACCAATTGGCCACTCTGCTTAAATTTGTCGTGATGCTATCCGATATCCTGGGTGGCAGATTATCGAAGATGGCAACATGCATCGGTACCAATACCCAGTTGAAGATTTCATATACGAAATCCGAAGCCTTGTCCTCCCAAAGCTTAGAATGGTATACATGGACTGGCTCAGCATCCGATGGAGCTCAGCTCCAATTCATCAAGGGAAAAGGCGTCATGGAACATACTACGTCCATGAGGTATGCAGACATAAAAAATGAAGCAGCTTTCCCACTCGCTTTCTGCGTCCGATATTCTGTAATCCGACTGGTCAGACTATCTGATAACATTTTGGCCCAGTCAAAAGAAGAGCCTTCTGCTACTGTGTATATCAAAGGCACCTATGGGAGGAAAAAATGCATGGTTTCTTCCCTCCCGTACAATCTACAGGTCATCATCGCTACGTATTTGAATTGTGGTTCCAAAGAAGATATGGAATAAATTCCATTGTTCTCTGCCCTGAACTTCCCTGGGCGTGAGACCCAATCCTTGATCAAATCAGATAAAATTTTGATGTATTGCTCGCATTCCTTCTATTTAAAACCCTCCAGAAACTCTGCATTGTATGTGAAGTCCGACGTGGGTGGTAACTTGTACATTGTCTGTAAGTTTTCTAGTCTAAAGGTCCCAACAATGACCTTCTGCTCGCTGATGATGGTTCTGGTAGGGATGTCTACATGATCTGGCACCCATCAGATCATGTCATAGTAAGGCAGAAGGCGTGGCTTGACCGCTACTTTGTGCATCTCTAACTGGACGATGATCTTGTATTTGGTAGTCATGTCGTCTTTCTCGTTGTCACTCGAATCATCCGAACAGTTCACCACATTTGATTGCAAAACCTTTGAGACGTATGACCAGGTTCGTACGGAATCAACGCTTCGAGGTGAAGTATCTGAAACATTATCAGAACGTTGTCCTAAAACCTCAGCACTTGCCTTGGATGCTTTTCGCGGGGCTATGACAGGGGATTGTAACTTAGCTCTTCTGCAATAAAAATGCGTATACATATAAAAGTTAGCTTATTGAGAAAAACTTCTCTGTGCGGGATAGAAATGAACTTTATGAATAAAATAGGAAGCAAAAGATCTATATCTTCGACCATTTAACATATCGATGTCCTTACGAACAGAACGGTCCAATCATATTTAGATAGAGATTTTGGCAATAAAAACCATGTCCTTACTTTGTCGTTTCGCCTTATTTCCAATTAATGCCATAAAATTCGACGGTTCGTGGCACAAGCTGGCGCAATGAACATTTGAAATTACCTCGTAAACTGCACATTATTATCATTTGCATTAAACATTGATTATGATGGCTTGGCTTCCTCAATTAGGATTTAAATCAACATTTCGGCGTTCGCTGTATCGGGACTTTTAACTCTAACCTTTCGAGCCTCTAAAACCCGAGATTGCGATGATTAGATTTAATTAAGCAAGGACGTAACTAGGATTAAGTGTTTTAATTAATTACGCTTTAATTTATATCACAACTTCGCGGCTCAGGACTTCAAAGGTATAGTTTCCGAGAGGAATGTATGCCGAGTCGCGAAATCCTGAGAAACTTAATCATGGTCAAAACTAATCAACCGTGACTCTAACCTGGGTTACTTAGGTAAAAGTTTTGTGGCTTCGTGTTTCAGATTTTTAGCGGTAATGTTTTAGGAGAGAGTGAACGTCGAGACGTGAAATCCCGACAACACTTGACTGGGGTTTACGTGGTCTCACTCTTAGCTTTCACCTGAGGTAAGCTTTTTAAAACTTTTCGCGACCTCGCACATCGGGGTTTGTAAATCTTGTGACTTGTAACTCCTGAAGAGTGATATTCCGAGGTACAAAAAGAAACAATCTTCGTTTAATGATAAACAATGGTAACTTTAAGAAACATCACATCCCCTGCTATTTCTCATGACGAGACTACTGAGATTTTTAGTAGGTGAATGTCACGAAGCAAAAAAGAACTTAAGAACTGACATTTGACTTTTAAAATAGATTTGAACCAAATGAAAAAGGCGGCTCCAACATTATCCCTGATTGACCCATAATTGACCCCTAACTTTGCCTTTGCTCCATGAACCATTGCATCTACCCCACTTGATTTAGATCCTCAATCCATTTTTGACATGTTACACAAATTGGATCCTAAAGCCTTGGTTCATGGCCTTAAACCATGGTTAGGACCCGAATACTTGTCCCTTCTTCTATAAACATCAAAATGGCACCCATACACCACTCACAGACAAATGATTCCTTCTATAGGGTATTTGTAGTGTGTGAGGACCCATGCAGAACTTATGATCCATATATGATAGGGATTATTTTGAGAATGAAATGAAAGCGGAGACATAACAATGAAATATACAGAGATATTTCAATAAACACAAAGATACAATAATGCACAATATTTATTAATGAGAGAATGTAGAAAAACTATAAAATTGCAGAGTGAATGACTTGTTAGAATGGTGGTAGCTTATCTCCGAGAAAAGTTGTGATGGCTACGCTCATTTTCAAGAAGATGATGATGTTTACAATGAGGCTCTAGAAAGAAAAATTAACATGAAGAAAATCCAAAACCCTAACCCTAGAAGATGAAACGCCAAAAGTCATGTGGGCCCCGTTGGGGTAAGTTGGTACCTCAACTTCTCAATGGCGTAACTTTTGCATACGATCTTTGTTTGGGGCGCATGATAGCTCATTGGAAAGGTCTATCTGAGGAATACAAATTTTTTTGTCACCCTCTAGCTAATTTCGATAGTGTGACTGTGGCGGGCCCAAAAAACGTTGTTTAGGGCCTCAAAATGGCCCCAAAAGTTTAGGACCCGAAAAGTTGTAGAAAAAATGCCAAGGTGGAAACTCATGTTTTGAGCCATTGGAATAGGTGGGTAGCCACTGATTTCTGCATGGATCGGTCCTCCTCCCTTAGGAAGCAATGGTCTCCATTGCGTCAATTCCTTGGGGAAGCTTTTGTTGAATATGAACCTTGGTGAGTTGCATGCCTTGCTGAAGAAGTTGTCATGCTTAGCTTGTCAAAGGTTGTTATGAACTTGTTGTTGGAGGCGTTGAATCCGTTTAACCAATCTAGTTGCATGATCTGCCTGAGTGTGGGAGGAATTTCGGTGAAGATGCAACATGAAGAACATGAAGGGATTTATCATAACTTGGTTTGATTGGGTAGTGTGGAGGCAACCCCATAGGTGTAGTAGGAATATATTGGTGCTCTTCTACAATCTTGTTGATCTTATTTTGTTGGATAGAAGGGTCATGGGCCAAGGCTGCAATGATTGCAGTGTCCTTCTTTTCTGACCAGATTGTGAAGAGGCTAATCTTTGCGGTATGAGAGATTACTTTACGACATTGTTTTGTCGAGATAGTAGTCGGAACTACCTTTGGTATCCTATAGGGTTGACCCTCCAGAGTAACAATTATGCTACGAGGTTGAGACTCATAAACAACATGACACCTCCACATATATGGCTAGACTAACAAAACATCACAAACTTCCAGTGGAGAAACATCACACAGTACCTCATCCTCAAAGGGTTTGATGTTGTATAACAGGCGACACTGTTGGTTGACACAATGATCTTGTCCCTAACAAAGCCATCCTTTGTTGTATGGTTGCAGGTGTGGTGTTGTCAGCAAATCCAACTGCTTGACGACCTCTACTGAGATGAAGTTCTTCTACCTTCCGCTATCAACAATAAAATGCAGTGGGGTCCCCTTCACCCACATATGTGAATGGAAAGGCTACCCCCCTCCTCAGGATGCTCTGGTTCTTCTGGTTGGATTGTTGCGGTCACGACAATAGCGGTGGGTTCTGCATCAATTATCTGTCTCCTTTAATTATTGTCTAAATTGGAGTCTGAGTTGGGGCTCATCTCTATTTCTTTTAGCTCAGCTACCAATGATTGCTTCAAGCAACAATCATCAGTGTTGTGCCAAGGGATTTTGTGGAAGTCGCACCACTTCCCAGTGTCCCTCTTCCTCTTCCTGTTTCCCTTTTTTTCTTGTGGCTTGGACTAGTTGTCTCGAGGTTGATTGTTCTATGATTTAGGGTCGCCTTACCATACTTTGGTTGTTGTGGATTTGCAGACCCAAAATTCCTGCTTGTTTTGCTGCTTAAATTTCTACTCAATTTTGACAGCATATCGATAAGTGGCTCCTAGAGATGAGATGTCCAAAAAATCCATTTCGGTTTGAATACAGATGTGTAGAAGCCTGGGGTATTTTAGAACTAGATGTCGCTCGAATTATTTGATACCCAGCTTGGTGTGCAAGGTATGGGAGGTATTTGTGAACTCCAACACTGTTTGGCCCCTCTCTTAATGCAGCGTGGTCCATCTCATGTATTGGTCATCATAGTTTCCCACGGGGTAATATTGCTCCTTGATCGCATCCATAAAAAAATACCAAGTGGGCTCGGCCCCAAATATTCCAAGCTCCTTTGTGGAATTTTTCTCCCAGTAAGTTTCCCACCAATGTTTGACATGGGGGAGAGCCTTAAGGAGCACAAAGGTGATCTTTTCTTTGTCAGAAAAATTGTGAACAGAGAAATAACCTTCCAACAAATTTAACCATTTTTCCAAAGCATCTGCATCGATCTGAACTTCAAATACAAGAATATCAAAATTAACTTGTACCTTGAATGGGGTATCATCTCCAAAGTGACTGCTTGACAAAGACGTTCATGTTATTGTTGGCAATCATTGAAGGATTTGGGCAAAATTCTCCAACATCTCATTCCTTTGTTATGTGAGGGCTTCCACGAGCAACAACTTGATGGGATCTTATGCTCCTTCGTCTCTCTTCTCTTCCATCACGGGAGGTCGCTTGGGCTAGCGAGAGCGGTTGTCCTCGAGAGAAACTAGCTTGAAACCCAACTCTCTATGCCCAGACCTTGTCAGGGACATGCACTAAGAAACAAAAAGGAGTAGGCTGCTCTGATACCATTGATCCAGATTATTTTGAGAACAAAATGAAAGTGGAGATATAACAATGAAATATGCAGAGATATTGCAATAAACATGAAGATGCAATAATGCACAATTTTTATTAATGAGAGAATGTACAAAAACTATAAAATTACAGAGTGAATGACTTGCTAGAATGGTGGCATCTTATCTCCGAGAAGAGATGTGATGGCTATGCTCATTCGCAAGAAGATGATGATGTTTACAATGAGGCTCTAGAGGCTTTTTTTAACATGACAAAAATCTAGAACCCTAATCACAGAAGATGAAATGTCAAAAGTCATGTGGGCCCCGATGGGGTAAGTTGGTATGTCAAATTCCCAAGGACGTAACTTTTGCATACGATCTCCCTTTGGGGCGCATTATAGTTCGTTGGAAAGGTCTATTTGAGGACTGCACATTTTGTCGTCTTGCTTTGGCTAAAGCCTATAGTGTGACTGTGGCAGGCCCAAAAAATGTTGTTTAGGGCCTCAAAACGACCCCGACAGCTTAGGACCTGAAAAGCTATAGAAAAACTGCCAAGGTGGAAACCCTTGTTTTGAGCCAGTGGAATAGTTGGGTGGCCACCGATTTTCGCCTGGATCAATAAAGCAACAAATAGGGCCTAAGACCTATGGTTTTGACCTAAGAGCATGGATTAGTCCTTAACACCCATCCTTGGTTGACCAAACCACAAAATTATGCCTTTATACTACTTCCACACAAAATACTCCCTTTGTAGGTTCTATGTGGTAGTTTAGGGCCCTACGCATGATCCATGAGCCTTTGAATCAATAACTATAGCCTAATTCACTAGTGTTTGGCCATGGGCCATGGTTACAGGGCCTTATAGCCCATTCATCAAGCACCAAACCTAGTAAGGGTACGTGTATACTTTTCATACAAAAAATATTCCTTCATGGAGACAATGTGGTGTTATAGGGCCTTACACATGGTGCATGATCCCTTGAAGAAAAAATCAGGGCTTAAGATGTAGTATTTGGCCCAAAACCATGGTTTAGGTCCTAATCCCCATCCTTGATATGTTAATCTTTAAATTTATGGACACATCTCTCTTGGAGTAAAAGTTTTGGGTTGATGTGGTGGTTAAATACCATATGCATGACCCATGAGTCATATAATTAATAGTTATGTACTAAGTTCCTAGTTTTGTCCCCAAGCCATGGTTTAGGCCTCGATCACCATCTGTTAGGTAATAATACTTGAAATTGTTTTCTTATCACATTCAAAGGTGAAATATTCCCTCTATAGTATTGTGTTGAATCCTTGCCCATGGCACATGATTCTTATAAGAAATAATTAGGGCACAAGACCATAGTTCTCATCCCCAAACCATGTCTCAAGCCTTGATAGCAATCCCTAATGTATGAAACATTGAAATTGTATTAAGTCTCGATGTCGACGATGTCTTATGCTTTGATACCATGGTCTAGCACTAAAATCCAATTTCTTGGGCTATAAAAATTTCCTGTAGAGCTTGTAGGCCATGTTTGGGGCCCTAGATAATCACAAAGGCCCTCCATAAGTAATATTTTCCCTATGAGTGGGATATTGTAGCCATTTTGCGGTTTGGAACATTAGGGATGATTTTCATTGTCCAATACATGATTTAGTGCCAAAATTCAAGTTGTTAGGCAAGAACACTTGTCTTTGTGGATCATTGGCCATGTGTGGGGCCTTGGGCCATAACATAAGGTCCTCCAAAGGGAATCTTTGGCAAGTGAGTAGGATATGTTGTTAATTTCAAGGTTTAGCACACCATGCATAGTTATTGTAGTGTGCACCGTGGTCCAAGGTCAAAAGATAAAGTCTTACACCACAATATTTTCTTATGTGGTTCATGAGCCATGCATAAACACCCAAGCCATCACATAAACGAGTTATGGTGTCCATTTGGAGTTTTGTAACACCAATGATGGTTATTTTGGCCAATGTCATGGTCCAAGGTTTAAACTCAAGGTACAAGTCTAAACAAATTTCCTATAGTGATCATGGGCCATTCACAATGCATTATACCTATTCAATCAACAAAGCATATCCACATTTGACAAACATCTTAAGGCAACCATTCATACACAGGCATATTAAATATCACTATACTAGTGTATTACATTGTTAAAACCCTCAAAGAGGGAAGCAATCCATGACCTCAACCAATGTAGCCACTTGACGTAATATATTAATGCAAAATAGAATAATTGACATATGAATCTCTCACAATTGATCATTGGGAATGACCCTCCATGCTCTTTAAACGTGGATCATGGACCAATTGGGTTTTAAGACACAAATAAATAGTCACTAGTATCGAGGAGAATATGAACCATCAAATCACATTATGTCTAGAACATTAACATGACCATCAGGTTAAATAATTGCAAATGCACACTAAAGGAACACAATTTACCCAAAGAGACATTGGACCAAGTTTATCTTAACTAAATCCTAAGTGTCTAAATATCTTAATATCCACCTTAATAACAACTTGAGACATGATCGAAGGATTTAGAAAGGTGACATAGTAGGAGAAGGAAGGAGGCATTAGAACATATCCCCCCTAATAACAATTTCCCAAACCCATAACATATATAAAATTTTGGAAAACTTTGTTTGCTTCCATAAGATTCTTTGTGAAAATGTTTACAACTCGATCTTTGGTAGGGGAATAGAGTACCTTGAGAATGCAATCACAAAGAAGCTTTCTGATGAAGTGCATGTGTAGCTCAATGTGTTTGAAGCACTTATGTTAAACTGTATCTTTGGTGAGATAAACGGTACTTTGATTATCACACCAAAGTGTGGTTGGATGATGTTGTTGGAAGCCAAACTCTGAAATGATTTGTTGAAGATAGAAAACTTCTTGGCTTGCACTCACTGTTGCTTGATACTCTATTTGTGTTGAAGAAAGAACAAGGGCATGTTGCTTTTTACAAGCCTGAGTGGCAAGTATGGAACCAATACCGAACATATAAACGACAGTAGAATTATGACCATAAGGATTTCCAACCCAATCGAAATCAATGAAACCAAGCAACAAAGGAACCCCCCCCCCCCC
>ML802820.1:193054-203647 GCA_009831015.1 Picea engelmannii
CAAAGGATCTCGTGGGTTTGCATATACCAAGCAACAAGACTAATAGCAAAGGATGATTCATAGTGGGTATGAGCCAGATACAAGAGGCTACCAACTGATCAATGGTACAAAGTGGCATCTACTTCAGGTGTAGTGCAAGTGGCAACAAGTTCGACTCCATACTAAAAGGGAAATGGGGTTGGTTTACAATCATCCATGCGAAAGAGGTGAAGAAGGTCACATGCATGCTTAGATTGGGAAAGGGATTTACCTTCCTTGGTTTGCAAGACTTAGAGAGTAAGAAAATAATGCAAATGTCTTAAATATGTCCTTTCAAATTTCTTCCTGAGATTGGATTTCACGTGCGTTAAAAGTTTGGGGTCACTACAAGTGAGAATAAGGCCATCAACACAAAGCACAAGTATGATGAGATGGTTACCTACTTTTTTGGTATATACATTGGGGTCAAAATGACATCTAGAAAAGTCAGTGTCAAGAAGAAAGTTATCTATTTTAGCATACCAAGCCCAAGGAGCTTGCTTAAGCCCACAAAGAGATTTCTTAAGGTGTAAGCAAGGCTAGAGTCATGTTAGACATAGCCATAAGGTTGTTCCATATAAATTTATTATAGCAAATCCACATGCAATAAGGTGGATTTGACATCCATCTGATGGAACTCCCATTTATATGAAGAGACAAGGGCTAAAATAAGGTAGACATAATTCATTTTGGCTACGAAGCCAAATGTTCTAATATAATCAATCCCTTTTACCTAAGAAAATCCATAGGAAACTAATTGATCCTTGTGTCTTTCAACACTTCTATCTGATGCATATTGAGTGTTATACACCCATTTTCATCTAACAAGTTTTCCTCCTTTCAGAAGAGGTACAAGATCCCAAGAATCATTCACCATTAGGAATGATATTCTTCATTCATTGTTGTGTCCCAATCTGGATGGATAGAAGATTTTGCAAATGTTTATGGATTACGAGTCTCTGAAACTTGAGCCAAAATATAGGAGGCTCACTAGAACTATGAATGTGTACAACATTTATCTAAAGGTTCACCAACAAGATCACCAACCGCTTCTCGTGTTGTACAAACCCATAGAGGAAGTTCTAGTTCTAGTGAAGTTTTATGTTCAACAGACTAAATAGAAGGAAGGTGAGCAAGTGGGGGTGAAATTTCATCATCACTATCATCATCCAAAGAAGAAACTAGAATATGAGCACTGGTAGAAAAGTTGGGAATAGAAGATGACACAAATGTCGAGCTAGGGTTGTAGGCTAAAAGACCTTCATCAAACTTAACATCTCTCCTAACAATAATTTAATTGGAACCAGATGAAGAAGTTTATAACCTTTTACACCTTCAAAATATCCAACAAAAATGCACTTCTCACTTTTAGGTTGTATTGATTTCCTTTTCTCATAGAGGATGTGAGCCCATGCTTCACTACCAAACACATGAAAGTGGCTTACATTTGATTTAATGTTACTCCACGCTTCTTCCAATGTTATTTATTTTAAAACACTTGTGGGAGTATGATTTACTATGAATTTGGCACAATTAATGTCTTTTACCCAAAACTGAGGACTTAATCCCTTAGATTGGATCTTACAATTTGCCATCTCCTTTAATGTTTGATTCTTTCTCTTAGCAACAACATTTCGTTGTGGTGTATATAGAATAGTATGTTGTATTTGAATGCCCTATGATGTGCAATAAGTTGTATATTTGTTGTTAATATATTTGCCTCCGTTATATGTTCTTAACTTTTGAATTTGATATCCAAATAACTTTTCTACAAGGCCTCATAGGGCAAAAACTTGTCAAAAACTTCACTCTTAAGTTTTAAGAAATAAACCCCAAGTGTGTTTGGATAAGTCGTCAATGAAAGTTAAAAAGTACTTGAACCCAAAGAAAGAAGAAACAAGAAGAGGACCACACAAATCACTATGAACAAGTTGTAATGAGGTCGAGGCATGCCAGGAGGTATGCCTATTAAAATTCTTCTGATGATGTTTGCTATGAGCATATCCAAAAACAAACACCATCTTTGAAAGAAATGAGAGGAAGACCAATCAACATATTTTGATTACATAGTTGTTGCAATGAGTGATAGTTTAGATGACTATATCACTCTTGCCAAAGTTTGCTCAAGTCATCACCATGAGCAATAAAAACTTATGGAAGAGATGACAACTCAAAGTTGTCAAATTTGTACAACCCGTTAATATCATCAACAATTCTGGTTGCAAGAACATGCTTAGGATCCTTTAAATCCTTATTACAACTTGGTGAGGTCAAAATTCTATTGTTTTTCCTTCACATGAATATAAGGTTTTGATACATTGATAGAAGGTTATAGGAAATACTTGCAACACATAATATATCATTAAAATGATCATTATATACCTGAATTGTTCTAGACCCTGCAATATTAAGAGATCTATCATCACAAAAAAATATTTGTTTGGTGTTACATTCATTAAGAGAAAAAATGATGGCTTTATCCTTAGCCATATGATAAGATGCTATAGAATCAATAAGCCACTCATTACAAGAGGAAGTAGATGTTGCATTAAAGGAAAAGCTAGAAGCAAAAAGTGCATGTCCATGAGAAGAAGACTTAGAAGAAGGAGGGTCAAGATTGATGTTGTTCTTCTTCATTGTTGCTTGTAAGGCTTCGATTTGCTTGAAACATTTAAATGCCAAATGACCATCTCACCCACAAAAATCACAATTTCTAATAATCTTCTTTCCTTTTGATTTAGTTCATTTATTACCATTGGGAGTAGGAGTTACTTGAGAGGGTTTAGGACCCTTGCTTTGTTTGTTGTTGCGAGGTTATTACTTCTTTAGATACTTAGCTTTATCCTTCTGCAGATCTACCAAGGATTTGTTGAATGTACCTGTAGTGTTGATCACTCCAATATGCAAGAGATTATCTTTCTATTTAATCAAATAATCACAAAAAGATTCAAAAGCGGGCATTTTGTAAGTAACCCCTTGACTAATAACGACTTCTTTGGTGGAGTGAAAAGTAGATACAAAAATAGAATAGGCAATGCCAGGCTTAGCAAGAATAACATATATAAGTTACTTGTGTATCTTGATTATCTTACATTATGCATGTAAAAGTCTAAGTGCTTTGAACTTAGATAAAAAAAAACTTCAATGTTAGAGAAATCACTAGGATATAAAGCAATCAATTGGTTTTTAAGCTAGTGGGCTTGAATCTCTTTGTGCTTACCAAACATGGTTTCTAGTTTTCACCATGTTGTATATGACGTTTCAATTCCTTGAAGGTGAAACTAAATATCACTAGAGATGGACATTTTGATTAATCCATGTGCTTCATAATTTTTATTATCCCATTTGGCTTTCTTAATTCATTAAGAGGGGCAATTTTTGTCCCCAAGGTGACTTGGTAAAGTCCTATACTTAGTAGTAAATCCTCCATATGGGATTTCCACGAGAAGTAGTTTGAACTAGTAAGCAGAAGATCAATGGGACTAGTCGTATTGCAATATGCAGGTAAGATGGCTTCAAAAGCCAAAACTATCCAGATGGAAAGAGCTCGAAAATTGGGCAGTTTAAAAAAGAAACACTAAAAATGGACTCTGGATGTCAAAGTTATGCCCTTTTAAAGGAAGACATAAAAAATAATAAAGGTGTCATGTGGCAGGTAGAGGTTGGTCAACATAGTGGCTGCACAATGAAGTTGCCAAGTTTTTTTTTTAAAATTAACCTCATTCTCTATCTTTTCCTATAAGATCATTTTTACAAACAAATTACTTTTATAATGTAAGTAATCCACTTTTTAAACCAAGTGTTGCATAGCAGCTTGGTCCCTGCTAGACAAATTTATATTTTTAAAATATATAAAATAAGATTTTTAACTATCAGACAAGTTTATATATTTAAAATATATAAAGATAAGATTTTAAATATTAAAAATAAGATTATTCTCATAAATTTAAAGTTGACCATGGAATTTTTTAAGTGCTCCATGTGCTTTATCATTGTCATTGAAGATTTCGCTCCTTTTTATGGGCTTAACTAATTATTAATTGCAGTTCTACTTCCTTAGCAATGACATAACACATCAAAATTTGAAATGAAAAATACACATAGCTTAATTTTTAAAGTTACATTTTACTGCAAGAATATTTCTGCAATACATTTCTATGATTTAGAATATATGATTTGGTGTAACATAATTATTAATTCACCATAAATATAATGGCATTACTTGCTAGTAAGGAACAACAAAATGACAATGACAGTGAACGAATGGATCTCAACCATATGCAATGAATGAAGAAAAATGTAGCTTTGGTTGTTAATAAAATACACAAAGATCACACCAAGAAAGGAAGACAACATAGAAAAAGGATCACTTTATGAACAAGAAGATTGTATGAATATATATTTCATAGTCTATGGATTGATCTCCAGCCTTTGTCCTAAAGCAATAGTATGAATAAACTTCCAATTAACAAGGAAGTAGATGAGGAAGCACATAGTGCGCAGGAAGAGATCCATTCCCTACCATAAAAAACATGGATAAACCCCATGTCATGTGTATTTCTAGATCGTAGTGCATGAACCAAGACCAGATTCCTGCAAAAAAACAAAAAAAATGGATTCAGTAAACAAATATTTTCATGGATCTAATCGACGCATATATAAAAATATATATAAAAAAATGCCCCATCCCATGTACAAGAGATGTTTGGTGCTTGCATTCAAGTCACTAAAAATACCTTTGAGAATGAGATTGACTTCTCTAAGATTTTTTTTTTTTTTTCATGTTGTTCTTGAACATGCAAATTACAAATAATCTACCCAAATAAACACATCACGCCAAACCATATTTAGCTAGAGCGAGGTTCATTCTAAAAATTACATGGTACATTTGTCTTTGTCTCTATTTTAAATCAGAAATAATGGCGATGTCACAAGCTCAAGTATGGGGGATTCCACAATCTAGTACATGTTCCAGACCATAGCATAGGAATGGTAACCCTTGGTGGGGTCGAACCAGAGGTATAAGCAATGTTCTCTCTCACCGTTGCCACATGTGAATACGTTGGTCTGAAAAATGTAAGTTTGCAGGGACTTGTTGCCCAAGAATTTGAAGTCTATCTCATCTCATCATGCTCCACGGTTTGATGAGAAATGTTTCCGCACCATACAGATACATAAGCAAACTTAAAAAAAAAAAAACACAAATATTATTATGAATATTCTCACATAAAAGGCAGTGACAATGGCAGAGGAATCACCGAGAACTAACTTTATTTGCATATTGAAGTGCCCAAATAAATATGTCCCCTTGGAATTGAACCCTCCACCTGCTGTTTCTGGATTAATCCGTAAGTGCGGACACGAACCGATCTCCCTAGATCCACCTGGATCTAGAACAAAACGTGACAGAATAATACACTTTCCCTAGATCTAGCCTATTGAATGAACTAAGAGATAAGGATTATGGACATACCTTATGAACGCTTTCCTTAGGTCTCTGTTGTTCCGAGCTTCGCTCCAATGCTCTTGCACCGTGAGATCACGACAACACAAACCAATCGAAGTGAAGGCAGATTAATATATTCAATATCTAGTCTATACATATGATCAAGGAATTATGTAATAAAGTGACATCATCTTTATGGGAAAGGGACATATTATTGTATTGAATTAATTGAAAGTGAAACTTACAACCTGAGCCTTGATGTCGTAGGTCTCCTTTCGATGGCTCCTAGTTCTGACACACACACTTGCTCATGCATGAAGAAAATCAACTACTTGTGATGACCTTGCTGTAGTCTCTTGCTGCTGTAGCATCAGTCCTTCATACAGGCTTTCAAAATTCTCCAATCAATCTCTTGCTATCTTGCTTCTAACTTTTTCCATGAGCAATCTCCTCAATATATAGGAGAAGATAATTTAGTTACTTGGGTAGAAAATGATCCCAAGATATCTGGAATGCCAGTACTTGAACAACCATTCGTTAGCCAACTCACTCTTCTCGAAGATTCTCTTCTAGAAGGCTCGAGACCTTCATCCTTTTCCTCTTTAAGATCATGTTCGCACCCTGGCAATGATTACAGTGCGAACTATTCACACCCTAGCTTAATGCAGCCTGCGAGAACCATGCATTCTCGCAGGCAGCTATAAAGGTAACCTGCGAACATACCTCAAAAATATGATTTCTGGAAGCAAACAAGTGTAACTTTTCTCAGGAAAATGTTCTTAATGAAGAGCTTGATTTTCCATCATCACGACATCATCATAACATCATCACGATGACCAAAATTGCGGATAACACCTGCTAACCCCACATTTCATCTAACTTTGTTATCCTAGCAACTAGTAAAGATAAAAATGACCCAGAATTATGAAGAAGGAAAGCGAATGTGTATTAGTGCAATACACAGGGCACACTCACCCGCTTCCTGGGTGTGGTAGCCATGGCAGTAGAATGGAGTAGGAGAATGAAAAGCATACCCAAAAACTAGGTTGTCTACATCACTTCCGAAAAATGTCAAAATCTCCAACAACAAAAAAAATACGAGTCTAGAGATATTTGTCAGCTCTTTTAATACAAAAACAAAAATCCAGGGAAGAAACCAAGGTGGGGGGCCATCCTCTTTAGATCCATATTTCGTGACCTTTGCTGCCATCTCACCCGTCGAACGTGGCCAAGAGCGTGAGAGGATTGTTTTCCAATGATAATGTAGTAACAGATAATTCTAAGAATAACACAATCAAGGGTCAAAGCCCTTTATGGTAGAGGCCACTCAGACCCAATGGTTCTCCTAGATATATACTAAAGATACCATATTTGAGATGTGTTGGACTTAGAGGAGAGAATAGATGTAGAAGCTCCTAAATCTATTGTTATGCCTAATATTACTTGGCATGAAACAGGAAATGTAGAAGCAAGGCAATGTCCCACCACATCGTTGATTGCTCTGCCAAAGTCTTGGACATGAAATAAAACTGCACATCTCTAAATAATAGTCAGTGCTCTTACCTTAATATACATTGTTTTTTCGAGAACACATTGAATTATACTCACTACAAGAGGATGTTGGTGTGTCTTTCTCATGAAATCTACAAGAATCCATCTAGAATCGTCAAAACTTCAACCGCTAATAAGTTCTCCCTCGTTAATCAGACAAGTTTCTACCACCGACGAAGTATAAACCAAACGCCTCACAATTTTAGCTCGTGAGAAGACATTCAACGCGTTCAATACTCCCTTCATAGTAGGCTCAATGAAATCATCTTGACCCACAATTTATAGAAAACCTATAAGATGTTCTGATTTGATCGACGTCCCCTCCCTCATTCTAAAGCTTATGACAAGAAAATAAAATTAATAATAATTTACCTCGGAGAGCTTAGAGAAGTCCATAGGACTGGCCACATCAAACACCACTTCACAACCCTCCATCGCGGAATCAAACACGTCATCCTATGTCAACGGTTCAAGTCCCTTGAGAGGTGAATTGAACGACCATGTAATGCCTAAATGAATGAATTGTTAATGCAATATCTGTCACCTATATCTAATCCATGACATTGGCAGTGGCATGGAGCAGACAAATAGTAATGAATCAATGAATTAAAGGTATATGTAACCCTTCTCCTACAACTCATCGCCATTGAAGAATATCATGTGGTAAGTCATCAAAATCTCTCCATTTTTTATATCAGATCACAAAGAAACAACTAGCAAATTCATTAATTGTATAATCAATTCTAAACATCGAATGATGTGAATCTTGTAACAAGACATCAAAGATGTTGGAATAATGTTCAATGCTCCCTATGAGTTTCGCGACATGGTCTAATAGCCTCTCAACAAATCCTTAACTGGGATGGTGGCGGATTTCCATCAGGTGTGCCTTTTGGATCTAACGACCAACTTAACTCCCAACAAGTGGTATAAGAATGGTGTTGGATCTTAGGCCCAATTTAATCTATGGTAGTTATCCATAGTTGAGCATTTACCTTCGTATAGGGTGAAACACATCTGACCTCTAGAGTCTGCGCGTCCATCAATTGCCTTCCAATGTGCTTACCAATTTGTCGGCGCACACATTGGTGTTAAGTCTGAGCATTTTAATTATTCCGAGTCTGCCATCCTATGCGTATGCCATCCTTTGTCGTTTCCAGGTGTTACCTTTCCTCAAAGCATTGAACCCTCCACATTAGTTATCACACCCATGCCACTTTGGAATTTCGAAAACCCTACGTGAGTTCCACTCTTCACGCCTCGTCGACTGCTCTCAGGCTAACAATCATATGAAACCCTAACTTGTGCTTCGACTGCTCTCTCTGAAGAAATATTCCCATTTTTATCCAAATCAAATATTTTTAAAGCATCTCTCAAATCCTTCAGGATGGAAGCAGAATCAATGCCTTGGGTATTCAACTCGACGAATTCTTGCAAATCAATGAAACTATCTCCGTCACGGTCTGCTTCTTTGGTAATATTTTGCACCTCTTCTTCAGTTGCCTTGTAACCCTAACCCAAGGAACTCATGATCGAACTGATCTCCAATCACGATATCTTCCCATCTCCGTTAGCGTCAAATTTCTTGAAAACATCTTCTAGATATTTGACGAGTTGAGAGGATGCAAGGCTGGAGTCGATGTGATTTGTTCTGTCGCTTCCGAAGAAAGAATTTGTCGAATATCTTTGAGTTTCATGCTTGGAGAAGGAAGGATGCCTCAATTATGTGAATATTTTCTTGCTTAAAGACTTGACTAATGACAATTGCGACCCTGACTGATGTTGAGAGTGACGAATTTGGTTGTGGATGAGACCGTCCAAGAGTTTAAAACCTTTGATTCAGATAAAAGGTGTTGTAACATTGGTGCCCTCTTTCCTCCACATAGATCGACGATAGATACACTTATCAAATCAACACTTCCTTTGTGGTCATGGGTTTGTGGTATGTAAGCAAAAGTAAGGTCGAAATTTATGCAAGGTCATAAGTTTGTTGTTGTTTCATAGCACTTTTTCTCTTGGAGTAAATTCAAACATGGGTTCAAATAACGATTTTTAGGGTCAGATTTAACTTGTAGAGCAAGATAGCTTGTCAAGATTGCAATTGGGGATTCTCTTCGGGAAATACATATGTTGTAAATTAATTTCTGACCAACAAAAGCACATTCTCGTGGGATACAAGCTAAAGGAAGTGTAGTTTGGTCCTTGCTTTACCTAACATTTTGTGGTCTTTTTTGCATTTTATCAAAATCTCCATCAATTTCCTTGCCAGTTTGTGAATGGATCCAAAGTTCTTTATTTCATACATGAATTTTGGAGAAATTGTACATCCATGATGACTAGTGGTCAAACCCTAGAAGGTATCTGCATACATCTCTCTTATTGAAGCAAAATTGAATTAAGTTGAACATCTATGTTGGCTCGATTTCTTCCTCGACCTTTTGAATAGTTCAATGTGGTATGATATTTTAGATTTCCAAGTTGAGTTGCATTGTAAACGGGTGCATTTTCAGTAGAAACCGACACCCTCCATTTGTTGCTTGCATTGTTTAGAGTGTGATTGTCAAAGGGTGGAGTTGCAAGAAGCCCTGTGAGGTTTAATTTTGTCTTTAAATGGCTCGAGTTGAGGAACTGTTAGAGTTACTGAACACTCTAATCCTCTCTTCTCTAGCCAATACAGTCACCACTGACAAAACAACTCTATAGTTTGTTGTAACATGCTTGCAAGTGTTGCAGGCCAAAGTAGCACTATTGCAGACTCAAACTCGACTTCTTCATGATGCACTTGAGCGAAAGGATCATTGACATTCTGAACTAGTCCTTGTTCAAAACCCTCTTTGTAAAGATGATGAAAATGATGATGCCTATTTAGACCAACATCCAGTGCAAGAGCAACTTAGTGAGACACCTTCAAATTCAAGTACAAATGAAGATCAACTTCCTCTTCCCAAGCCAATCATCAGACCTTGGGAAGAAATCAGAAACAATAAACACATAATTGGTATCATATATGAAAAGGATGTCACCTTTCATAATCTAGATTACACTAAACCAATCCAATTTTATTAAGAACCAAATATCAATATAACATAGAAAAACCTCATAATAAGTACTCAACGCCTTGAAAAAGAGAGAAATTCAAATAATAAGCCTCTTCGAGGGGGCAACCTCCTTATGCCCACATAAATGTACAATTCCAAGATGATTCCAAATGAAAATGTATCCTTGGTATATATAGGAGACTAGGAGGTATAATTACAACTAATGGAATAAAGCCGACATAAATAAAATAACATTACTAATGTAATATGCCCCAATTAAGGGGTAATGAGCCAATATCAGGGCTTAACATGCCCCTCTCCTTGAGAAAAGTGTTGTCTACAACACTTGAGTAACTTTGGATGCTTCTGTATAAAAGACTCATCTTCCCAAGTGGAATCTTCAGCCGGTAGTTTCTTCCATTTAATGAGATACTCTGAAATGGATCTATTCCTCAACTGGCGAACTCTTGTGTCAGTGATGGCTTCAGGCTCCAATATGATTTTTCCTTCCTCATCAAGTTCTGGCAATATAGTTTGAAC
>ML802820.1:207099-217586 GCA_009831015.1 Picea engelmannii
TTGTGTATGTGGCACATTATGTAGATCAAAGAATTGCTCCATCTGAAGTATCCATGTGATTGGGTCCTTGCCATCAAACTTCCTCATATCGATCTTAGGAACGTGGTTGGTCTTCAACCCAAAGTTGGAATTTCTCCATTCTTTATTCACCTTCCTTGTTTCCTCATCATGAATTTCATGGGATACATTTTCACTTTCAGGTGTCCTCTCTATTATGAAAATTTTCAATCCTTCCATGATCTCCCCTTTTAAACCCTCCATCATCTCTTGTATTGTTACTGTCTTCTTTTGTAAATCATTTATGTCCCTACACATTTCTTCACCTTCATCAAGAGTCCATGTAGGATTATCTGGAGGCTTATTTGGTGTAGAAGTTCCCTTTTTGGGTGGCATGTTGGCCAAGTATCACTTTTGAACCTTGATTTTGAGTTGGTTCTGCTAGACAATATTTCTTCTTCTGTATCTCCAAAGTTTTGGCCCTTTTGGGTATGAAACTTTTTTTTTTTGTAGTTATCTGATATTTATTCTCTGCAATTCCACAAGTCTGATCAAAATTGGATGTGCCAAGTGGAACTTATGGTAACTTCCCCACAACTTGCTGATTTTTGGCCTTTCCGAGAGATGTCACTTGTATAGCATGCCCCGCACAAAGTGATTGATATAAAATTCTGAAACTTGTACCAGAAATACTACAGACTGTCCACTATTCAATGCAACTAGTCTCACTCAATTTGGATACTCTAGGAAGAAGTTATGATTGTTTTACCTGGAACACCTTCTTGAGACTAGTCAATAGGACTAGTTAGATACCCTATCTTCCACAGGGTGTATCTACAAATGTAAGACGACCCATAATATGAAATTTTTACCATAGATACATTACTAATTTCTGTGAATATCATCTGGAGTTTAGGGTCTGAAACGTTACAAAAAAAAATTTATAGCGAAAATTTCGTAATGACTCAGTTCAGGATGATTCCAGAACCCTATCTTGCACAGGCTATATCTCCGAAATTATAAGGTCTCGGGAGATGAAATTTTAACCCAATGTACCTTGATCCGTCTACTAAATATCCTCCAAGCCGTTCCTTCTGAAACATTGTAGAAAAAAAGTTATAGTGAAAATTCCAAGGTGTCTCAGATGTAGCAGCGAAACCCCAAGACCTTTAGCTCTGAAACCATATGTTAAGAACCAAATATCAATATAACATAGAAAAACCTCAGAATAAGTACTCAATGCCTTGAAAAAGAGAGAAATTCAGATAATAAGCCTCTTCGAGGGGGCAACCTCCTTATGCCCACATAAGTGTACAATTCCAAGATGATTCCAAATGAAAATGTCTCCTTGGTATATATAGGAGACTAGGAGGTATAATTACAACTAATGGAATAAATACGACATAAATAAAATAACATTACTAATGTAATATGCCCCAATTAAGGGGTAATGAGCTAATATTAGTGCTTAACAAATTCCAAAGTGTTGGATTGCTTCAAGAAAGTTCACATTCACCCGCTCTGGTTCAAGAGAAAATTTCTATATTCCAACATTAACAACGAGTTGGCCACATTGAAGATCAGTGCTTCGATCTTCATCCTTGCGAGCATTGTGGAAAGAAAAATCATCATTCAAACATATGTTCTAACCACCACAAATATGCAAGAGTAAAGAACCAATATGGGTGGATGATTTCTTGGCGATGGTCATCAATAGTTAAGAAGATATGTCAATCATACCGATGAATTCACTCTCGAGTATTAACACATCTTGCAGTGAAAGGATTTGCGTCTTCCCATCTTGTACCTAACAGGGGGAACAACATCAACGATTGACAATCATGATTCAAGTTTCAATGTCTTGTCAATCGAGTAGTAACAAGTGAGTGTGACAAGCGAGTGTGATTCGGTTTGTGGTCACAACCACCAAATTGGTTTGTGGTTTTCGTCAAACCACCACTTAGTAGAAGACCTGCAACTTCTGCTAGACAACAATTTATGGTCATCTTTAAACCAACATTTGAGAGCACTTCTAATTAGCAGAAGACATTAGCTCCTAGCTTCTAGCTAACTTAAGAAATCTTATGGGAATGATTGAGCCTAGAGCCAAGTTTCAGAGTTTGTGGTCATCTGTAAATCACCAGATTGGTTTGTGGTCTTCTTTAAACAACCATCACCATCTAGTAGAATACTTTAGCTTATGCTATACATTTGGTTTGTGTTCATCCCAAAACCACCAGATTCACTAGATTCAGAGAGTACATTAAGCCATTAGCAGTTGCACACTTCCAGATTTCAGCCGCCCACTTTTAGATATCAGTTGTCACCTTGGACTCACATACACCCCTTTGGATTAAAGGAGGGAAAGTTGGAAATCTAATCTGCTAGGGTTATGGTATTAGTCACTTATGTAGGAATGTGAAAGGTCAAGTGACAATGTAACGGTCGTCAGGAGTACAAGAGACCATGGAATACGAATCCAAAGGTCAAGACTATTTATTTATACATGTATCATATTGATGAATAAAATGCACTGCACACTTATCTCTGATTCATGTGTCCAAAAAAAGATACGAGCCAATTAAATTTCAAAAAATACGTTTTTTATTACATAAAATACACACACACACACACACACACACACACACACACACACACACACACACACACACACACATATATCCTATGTTATACATTAGATGTAGGACACATATATAAAGTCAACGAGAAACTAATCCAAGGGAAAATAACAAGCTCATTGCTATAGTCCACCTTCGACATGGACTAATAAGTGAGAATCACTTTTACAATAGAATTTTTTATAAATTAAGTTGCATGCAAAAAATAACTTTAAAAAAGAACAATAAAGTTACTTTATGAGTTATTCATTTTTATAATTTAATTGAAATGCGCTTTAACTTTATAACTTAAAATTGTATGCACTTTTTCAATCAATAATTCCGTGAAAACAAAGACTTGAATTCAAGACCTTTACTCAAATAAAATAATTTTCAACGAAGTGAGCTAGTACAAAAGATATAACAAAAGTTAGAAAGGAGAAGGTTTTTTTTCTTTTTCTTTTTTCTTTGCCTCAAAGTGTGTACTCATCCCGAAAACCCTTGGTTTTGCCTGCAAAAAACTTTAAACATGACCGCACACAAAACAAAGAAATTTTTGAAAAAATAAATCTAAAACTTTAAATTCTTGGGGTTAGATCTCAATTGGTCTTCCTAAAAAATGCAAATTTTTCTTCTCTACTTCTAATTTGTTGAGATTGCATAAGATGTGAGGCAAAGGGCATATGCTAAAAAGATAATATTTTCCGCTCTAATTCTAAATTATCGAGCTTGCACAAGGTGTACGACAAAGAGCATACATAAATAAAAAAGGGAGCAAACCATAAATATAAACAAAAAAAGAAATATTATGTTGTATGAAAGAGATTCTAAAAACTGAAATGGAACTATATGTTTGAGAATCTAAAATAAATGGTCATATCTTGTGCAAACATAAACATTTTTGGATGAAATGAAAAGAGTTTCCAACTAAAAACAACACTTTGGATGCAATGGAATGATTATCTCAACCTATAAATGCTTAGAAACAATAAAATCTAGAAGTCCTTTGATGCATGCAACAACGGTTCAAGATCTCAATCAACAATGAGAGTTTGTCTTCACAAGCACTTTGATACCATGTTCAATAAACAAGGTATATCTACACAATTCAAACACCTTAAGACAACAACTCAGATAAATAGATCAAATATTAGTGCACAAGTGTATTACGTGGTTAGAACCCTTAAAAAGGGAAATAGTCCATGGCCCTAGCCAACACAACCACTCAAGGCAATATATTAATGCAAAATAAAATAGTTTACATATGAATCTCTCCTAATATATCATCAACAAGTGACCCTAAATGATCTTTAAATAGAGATCATGGACCAATCAAGTGTTAAGCCATGAATCAATAGGCATTAGTATCCAAGAAAAGATGAACCATTGAATCACTTTATGTCTATAACATAATCGTAACTATCAGATTGGATAATTACAAATGCACACTAAAGAACCACACTTTACCTAAAGACACATTATACCAAGTTTATCTTAACCAACTCATAAATGTATAGATATCCTAACAACACTATTGCACAAGTTTGCATAATGAATCCTTAGAATACATGTGAGACATGGTCACCATTTCAAGGATTATTCTGCACGACCTCTATTATTTTGCATTATTACAAGATTTCATACCAATGACTAGTCTAACAAGACTTGTCGAGGCATGTCATATGTCATATGTGGTGTCCATTTCAAGATTTGTAACACAAATGATTGTTCTCCTCACCCATGACATGGTCTAGGGTCTAAATTCAAGGTTGAAGTCCATATCAATCACCTCTATGGATAAATGTGTTAGAAAAACAGGATCGCGGAGCAATAAAATAAAACAAATGTGGAAATAAAACACAGAAGATACACAATACAATAGAGACATAGATATATGTGGTTCACCCAGTGTGGACTACGTCCACCAGAGAAATTGCCAGGTCCTTCCTTTTTATTATCCAGCAAAATGAAGGGATACAACCTACAACACACCTGTTGTAACTTCCTCTTCTTTCTCTGATAATATCCTCACTAAGAATACAATATTCGTGATGATACATAGCCGCAATACATTTCCCTCATAGAAGAGGGTTTCCTTCTAGGGTAAAAAAACCTAACATAGCTTCTACTGTCAGATCTGCGACGTTATAATGAACGGTCTAGATTTACTATGAAATTAAATTATACATTTACAAGACAATTTTTCCTTCAGGGGCTTTGCTCCCAAACCCCCGCCGGGGGCCCGCTTGCCCCCAGATCTCGCAGGGGGAGTAACCCCCCCTACACTCCCCCACATGGAGGAGTGTACATTCTTCTAGGGTGTAAAGTCTTCATGGGGTATAAACACGACTGAAAACAAAGACATCTGAATCAGGAAGATAATCAGGCTCCACAACCAACAATCTCCCACTTGGAGACTGATCTCAAAAAATCTATCGTTGATATATCCGATGGACTATGATCCTTCTTGGACCTAGAAAATTTCTCATCTTCACCTTCATTCTTGAAGACCAATTGAAACTGAGCAGAAACTCAGTTTTTCCCTGATTACTCTCTTTGTTAACATGTCTGTAGGATTTTGGTTAGTGTGTATCTTTTATAACTTCAAATGTCCATCTTTCAAGATGGATCGTATGAAATGGTACCTGAGTTGTATAGGCTTAGTCTTCCTTAGTCTTCAAATGGAAGGCTGAGTTCTTTGCAAGATGAATGTCACTCTCATTGTCACAGTACAACCTTCTATTCTCCCACTTCTTTCCCAATTCCTCCATAAATCTCTGTAACCAAATCATTTCTTTACTAGCTTATGTAGCAACAACATACTCTACTTCTATTATTGAAAGTGCAACAACCTTTTGCAATTTTGAAATCCAACTTACCATTGTTCCACCTATAGTAAAAACATACCCTGTGGTGCTCCTCCTGCTATCTTTATCCCTGCCATATCCAAATCAACATATCCTTGTAGAATAGTGTCTGAACCTCCAAAACATAATGCACGAGTAGCAGTACCACTCAAAGACTTGAGAATCCACTTTACTTCCTCCCAATGTTCTTTACCTGGATTGTTCATATACCTGCTCACAACTCCCATTGCATGTGCAATATATGGTCTTGTGCAAACCATCACATTCATCAAGCTACCAACTGTTGATGAATAAGGGACCTTGGACATGTATTATATCTCCTCTCATGTCTTGGGACACATTTCCTTAGTTAATTTGAAATGGCTGGCCAAAGGTGTACTGGTTGTTTTTGCATTCTACATTCTAAATCTCTCCAACACCTTCTCTATGTACTCACCCTAAGACAATGTCAATTTGCATTTTTTCTTGTCTCTTGTTATTCTCATACCAATGATTTTATTTGGAGCACCCAAATCCTTCATCGCAAATGAAGTAGCCAATTTCTTCTTGAGCAAATTTATATCCTGCATATTAGACCCTCCAACAAGCATGTCATCTACATACAATAGCAAGATAATACAACTTCCATTTTCTAGCCTTTTAAAATAAACACAGTGATCAAAATGACATCTACTATAACCTTGTTCTGTCATAAACCTATCAAACTTCAAATGCCACTGCCTTGGAGCTTGCTTTAGGCCATACATGATCTTCTTCAACCTGCATACCAAATTCTCCTTTCCTTTGACCTCATACCCTTGTGGTTGTTGCATATAAATCTCTTTCTCCAAATCCCCATAGAGAAAAGTTGTTTTTACATCTAACTATTCAAGATGCAAATCTTCTACTACCACAAGACTTAAAATAGTCCTAATTGAAGAGATTTTAACAACATGAGAAAATATTTCATCAAAATTTGTAATATCCCTAAGGCCGAACCCAATTGTAAATGTAAGTACAAATGTACTCAAGCTGGTGAGATGTTTTAATATCATTTTTGTATGCACATTTCATGGCATAGTGCGCGCATGTACTGCGCAGTAAAATGAGGAAGTGTGCACATTCCAGGATACCGCACGCAGCATCTTAAGTGCGCACGATGTTGAGGCCAGGGAGCCTTTGTGTATATGATATGTTTTCTAGGTTGGTGAGCCAATTATTATAAGCTAGGATGCTTATGTTTTGATTAGGCTGGAGAGCCTAGATGTTAGAGGCCAGTGCGCATGTTTTTGTACATGTCTCATATATAATATAAAATACATCGTTGCACACAGACCGACCATGATAAAAGAGATGGGGGACTAAACTCCACTAGTTAGGGAAAGGGAGGGGCTAAGTTAAGGAAAGGGGCTAAGCTAGGGAGCTTGAGCCAAAAATGAATATTATATTAATATTTCTTAAATCATGTATGGACAATTATTTTATCCTAAGTTCCAGAGTTGCGCACAAGTGGGCCAAAGTAGCTCCCAACATGACAAGTGTTAAGTTGGGGACATGCATACATATTGTCGGGACTTAGCTCATTTTGACATCTCCCCCATGATTCAGACCATCATCCTTTCCATGATTCCTTCGATCATTCAGCCATGATGCCATGACCATTTTTCACTCACGCAGTCAGTTATCCTCCATACTTTCTGTCACTATACAAAGCTTGTATCCATGGCCACAGAGGTTGGTATAGCTGGTTAGCAGGGAAGCTGGACTGAAGAAGCGGGTTTTCAGGCCTCTGGGATACTGAAGAAGCGGGTTGTCAGGCCCGTGCGATATTGAAGAGGCGAGTTGTCATGCCCATGAGCAATTTCTCTCTGGGTGAGAGATTTGCTGGGAATTGATTTACTGAAGGTGCTAAACTACAACTACAGGGCTTTGAGACTTCCTGTCCGGCCTGTTGATGAAGCCCTGAAAGGGAAGTGGGGCAGCCAAGGGACTATTGAGGAGAGAAGGGGCAGACTTCCTTGGGTGGAACATGCATGTGGGGAATGAGGAACTATAAGCTGTTAGTTGAGTGAGCACCTGAGACAGAGTCTTTCCTATTGTCCATGAGCCTTTAGCCTGGTTAGGAATCTCTTTGCCCGGGTGGAATTTAGTCCCAGCTCGGGGGTGACTCACTATTGAGAGTGATGAACAATGTGGTCTAAGGATGGGAGGTTCGTGGACGGTCTGCACGCAGTTGGTGATATTCTTATAAAGATAAGTGTCAATTGTGTGATAGATTTACATGTTGCATTGTTATTTACGTGTATATCTTTATGGGTTTATCTTATGCATGGTTATGACTGTCTGTATATTTATGGGTATTGCTTGTATAGGCTGCATGTCTATGTTTACGGTTATTTTAGTGTGAATCCATGCATTTACGAAATGTATTTGTCTGTTCACGTTTTATATATAAAGCTTCTGCAAGAATTTTGTATGTATATATTATTATTGCATACAGATAGAAAAAATTGTATGTGGCATAGCTCAGTTGGATACTGGGTATGTTACAATATGTTCTGCAGAGAGCACGAAAGAGTGTTCTGGAGTAGCATGGCCTGGCCTGGGTGGCTGGGGATGTTACAATTTGGTATTAGAGCTTTGGTTTTCAACACTGAGCCTGAATGGTCCAAATGAGTTGAGTTGAGGTGAAATTACATAGAGGATTTATTTCGAAGTGGCCCAATTTCGAGTTGCAGAGAATCCAACTACAATACGGTACAAAAATTAGGAAAAAGCCCCAATTTCGGTTGGTAAATTCATGAGAAAATGAAGAAATTCGTCCAAGTGGTGAGATATTATTGTTTTAATATCTGTTCTAGCAAATTCAAACCTGGAATTGGTTGAATTTGAAGTTACAAAGAAGCTATGACAGTTGGAGCGAGATTAGTAAATAAAATTCTCAATTCGTGAATTGATTTCGGGGAAATTCATTCCAGAAATGTCAACCCACAATGATTTGTTGTTGCAGAGGCTGAATTGGTGTTATCGGGATGAAATTGAATGAATTTCGTGGTTGCGGGATTGTCTATGGTAAATTGGGGAAAGAGTTAGGAAAAAGCCCCAATTTCTACAGCTGAATTCACGAGGATTTGATGTGCATAAAGGTGAATGTGCACAGGTGGGCGCACTAAAAATGCATGATGCGTGGTGGAAAGCCTGTGATAGGTAAAATTCAGCATTGCGTGGCAAGATATTGGCGTGTTGATGCGCGCGTTAAATTTTAGTATCGCGCGGAAAAATATGGTGTGAGGGTGCGCACGAAAAAATATTGGTGTGCGGGTGCGCACACTAAATTTAGCATTGCGCAGAGTGCACACACACAAGAAGGTGTGTGTGGTGTGAACACACATAGTAATGGTGCACGTGGTGTGTGCAGTATTGCAAAGCACAATATGAGTATAAGTTGTCTCATGACAATGTAATCAAAGGTGCGTGTCGAGTTTTAATGCGCGGTGGAGACGTACTAAACTCTGGCATGGTGCAACGCATCGAGTGAAATGTGCGCAGAATATCCGCGCGTGGTAGATATTGGTGCGCGACATAAAAGTAGTGTACGCAAGTTATTGGTGCGCAACGTAAAAGTAGTGCGCGCAAGTTATTAGCGCGCAACGCAAAAGTAGTGAGCGCAAGTTATTAGCGCGACGAAGAAGAAATACACAATGGTTTTAAAGTGCATGAAGCATGATTTACTTTGTGATGTTGCAACACATGGCAAATACGGGTGCACAGATTGAAATTTGTGCGCGCGAAGTTGTTTGAAGGGTGAAGAATAGCAGAAAACCAATGAATTTCCGTGACGTTTTATATCAATTGAACGTCACCTTTTTGCAGCACGTTTTTGAAGGCTCTCTCGTGTCATTGGATATTTCTATAGAAAACATTGGCTACATTTGGTTTGTTTTGGGGTTTGTTATTGAATGACTGGAAGAATGAAGATGACATTTGGGCTATGGAGTCTGGGATGAACAATACATTGTCGGAACATCGAACTATCAAGAGGAGAAGGTTGATTAAGGCAATGAGCCTGAGTTTAATAGAAAAATGGCATGGTATTAGAGGAAAAAGAAGCACACAACCACATCGGAGCATTATTTAAAATGAATTCTGAGTTGGTTTGAGAAGAAATAAATATATTCTAAATTGCTAAGCCGAGAACATCTCAGAGATGAATTCTAGGTTTTATTTTCCTCCGATTCAGACAGATGAAAGTGAAATATAAGCTTATAAGAAACACATACTATGAAAGGAAACAAGACTCATATCACCACTAGTCAGAATCTTTCATAAACAGTCCAAAAAAATCCGTTTATGCATTTATATATTCATTTTAATCTCAAAATTACAAAAGGTCTCCCTGCATAGAGGGCAAGTTCCCTTTCCCCTTTTTTCTTCCTTGAGATTATATATATAGAGGAATTATCTGTAGAATTCGAAACGCTCAGACCTCAGCATATTTCTAAAAGTAGGGATAAGTTACAAAAAGGGAATGATTTAAAATAACAGTTACCCTATTTTTGAATGGACCGTTTAAGAACAAGTCTGTCATCTCTGGAGTCCCTTCCCTCTACTACCAGCTGTCCAAAATTGTTGGAATGTACTTAATTTTATTTGAATACTCACTTTAGCTTAGCGATCTCCTCCTTTAGGGTATCTAACCAAACCGGTTGATTCCCTCCAACACTTTCAACCGTTTCAGCTGTGGGTTCTTTCTTTTTTCGCTTGCTTCGTTTCTTCTTAACAGTTGTAACACACCCACTAAAGGAAATCAAATTTTTGCGGTCCTCTGTCGGACTCGAACCCCTAAATAACCATGGAGGCCCAGCGTAAGCTGGCTCCTTCTACGTTCCCACGTGATCGAGGGTTATATTCACTGTTCAATTTGAACGTAGCGTCCTTTGTATTTCGCGCTACGGGTTACTGTAATATCTACATGTTCTATTCTGCAACCGTCGAAGCCCGTCAGGGTTAACGTGCATCCCATAAG
>ML802821.1:22767-62597 GCA_009831015.1 Picea engelmannii
ATATTGAATTATGATGTACAGAAAATACCGACAATTTGTTGGCAGTATGCAAGATGAAGTCTTGCAGGAAAATTGTAGGTAGTTTTGTGCCTGTGGAAAAATCACAGGGATGACTGCATTCATAATGTGGCAACAACCAAGATGAATTATGAAGCAGGATGTCATGTTTTGGGAATAAAAGTTGAATTTCCTTTCGAATTAATTGGAATTCCTAAATGAATTCTTGTATGTTCTCTCATGATAACTACATGTGGTTGATGCAGATGAGATGATGTTGATAAAAGTTAAAATGTTGGCTACAAAGAGTATCTCGGGAAGATGCTTCTTGGAAACCTTTGAGGGTAGTTGGAACTCCTGGAACCACGGTGATTTAAGACTTCCGGTCCGGCCTGTTGCCAAGCCCAAGGAAGGGAGGTGTAGCACTGATGGACTGTGCTTGTGAAGGTGTATACTCCTGGGTGGGACAAGCATGTGGGGAATGAGAGACCGTTGGTTGGAGTACTGTCGAGGTTTGAATGGTTGGAGTGTTGTTGAGGTTTGGTACCTTGGCCTAGACCATGTGGATAATGATTGTGGACCATGACTATATTGGGAAGCCATTGCCTGATGGAGTCATAACTCTTCTCTGGGGTGGGAGGTCTTCTCACTCAAAAGATAAGTACAATTCTCTATTTATTATATGTTGTGTATTTTGTATACAGTTTTAATGTTATTGAATTTGTTTGTATATACATACATATACATTGCATAAATGATTGCATTACTGCATCCATGACTGTACCTAAGGTGTCTCTAATTTCACTACTTAAGAAATATATATAGCTAATGCTAATCATGTAATCTATTGGAATATGATTCAGGTGGAACCAGAAAGTGTCCTGCAAGTGCATCTTGTGTGCATATTGGACAAGAAAATAAAACAGCTCTAGAATCGAGCTATTGAGCTTGTAAGGGTCCAGTGGACCTGGTACGGTCCTAAGGACATGACATGGGAGTATGAGGACACTATATGGGTGTAATACCCGCATATTTTTTTTTTTTAAGATTTTGGAAATCTTGTTGATGTTGTGTGAAAGTTGCACTGAGGATAGTGCAAAAATAAGGGAGGGGGGATTGTAATGTCCCCAAGGCCGAGCCCTGAAGTAAATATTGCATTATGAATTGTAAGTATGTTTTATTAGGCTGGTGAGCCAAGTTTATATAAGATGGGGGCTTATGTGATTATTAGGCCAGGGAGCCTAAGTGTTGAATGCCAAGAGCCTGCTTTTATATATGTAATCCTGCAGAGCATTAATAAAAATATAAACACCGCCATGTGCAGGCCGACACGATGAATGAGTGATGGGGGACTAAGCATACACAAAGAAGGCAAGGGATTAGGGGCTAGAAGGTGGGAAAAGGGGATAAGTGTTAAGCCTAGGGGGCTTCAGCCTTGGGAATAATATTTTAATATTATTCCAAAAAGGCATGAGCATTTTATGTTTTTTATCCTAAGTTTCTGGCAAGGGGAAAACGTGCAAAGAAGATGCATGCTGATGAATGCATGCAGTTCCAAGGGTGACAAGTGTCAACCCTGGTGCATGTGAATAAAACGGCCAAGATGAGCCGCGAGAGGGGGTTCTCTTGCATTCTACCCAATCTTCTGAACCGTACATCCCATCTGACCTCTGCAAAAAGACTCGGTGCAATTCTGAAACCGAGAAAAATAGTCTGTCTTGATTTTGGGGATAGCCTGTGTGTTGATTCTGAAAAACTGAAACATCCTTTGTTTGAGCGTCGAGCCTATGTGTGGAGCCTTGTCTGAATCCATATCCGTGAGACCATCCTCCATTGTTGAACCGGTTGGAAAGTCATGTTCGTTTTCCCCGTTTGTTGTGTGGCCACGCAGTGCTGGACTGCGTGGGGGATTGTTGGCCAGTTGTACAACACTCTCTCCGGGTGAGAGAGGTGATTGAGGTTGGAAGAACAGGTTGTTGGCCTGTGATCGATTCTCTCCAGGTGAGAGAGTGCGTAAAGGAAGGAGAGAACTCCTAGAAGGAACCCTGTAGCTGCCACAGAGCTCGGAAACTTCCGGTCCGGTCTGTTGCTATAACCCAAGGTAAGGGAGGTTAGTAGCCGAAGGACTGTCTAGGTGACAGAGAAGGTGTATACTCTTGGGGTGGAACAGGCATGTGGGGAAGGAGAGTCTGGGGAAACGATCATGAGTGGTTCCTAGGAGAGAATTCCTTCCTTGTGATTGTGTGTATTCCCTATAACCTCATCCTAGCCTAGGATTCCCTGCCTTGGGGCTGGAGCTTAGTCCTAGCTCGGGGGTGACCCTCTGCTGAGATGATGAGCAGTGCGTTCTAAGGCTGGGAGGTTCGTGGAAGGCCTGCACTTGGTTGGTGGAACTGTCATTGTTTCAAAGATAAGTACCAGATGATGCTTTAATTATGTTTTTGTATCTCTGTGTATTATAATTATCATGTATTCTGCTATGCATTTAGATTAATGTTATTGCCATGGATTATTTATGTTAGTAATAATTCTTATGCTTACTCTGAGCTTAAATGTATTTATTTTCTTAAATGCATGTGGATTATATAATGCATGTATGAGTTATGTAAAAGGTGTGTACAGATTGGTAACAGAGAGTGATAAAAGCCTTGGCAATAAAAAGGTGTGATACAGAGAGAGGCGGAGGGAAATGAGAGGGAGGGAGGGGTATAGGTGGAGAGAGAGAGAGAGGGGGGCGGGGGGGAGAGAGAGAGAGAGAGAAACATATTTTGAATAAAAATTGCAATTGAATAGATTGAATTTCTGCAATACTTTAAAAAACAAGAGTTAAGATATTATAGGATAGTGAATTCAAAAAAATCATCTGTATAAAAGAGGACTTGTTTCATTGGAATGCTCTGATATCATGTTGGATGTAGAGCATAAATAGGTGTATATTTAACACATTAATAATGTTTTTCCCTATAGTATTTGCTAAATATACCTCTATAAGTAACAGATTAATAATATTAATGTGGTTTTTGTTAGTTTCTAAATAGTAAAAGATGATTGCAACAAAAATATGTATCTTCATCTCAAATATGTGGAAGTCTTAAAAAAAAATTCATTAAATCTATGGAAGTCTTAAAAAATAAATCATTAAATCTATGGAACTCTTAAAAAATAAATCATTAGAGATGTAAACTTCCATATAATATTGAAATCCTTTAAAATTAAAGTTGCACCCAATGAATTTATCTATGTTAATAACATTAAGCACAATAATCTCGTAAACATTAAGCATAATAAAAACAAATTCTTAGGATTTGGAAGAGCACTATGATCCTGTAGTTGGGGAAACTTTTATCTCTGGAACTGTTGGGATTTGGTGACAACGAATATCTCCAAGGATGGATTTGGATCCTATTATTCTGCGTTGGTTGCAATTAAAATAGAACAAGTTAGAATATGGATAGGAGTGCATTTAATAATCAATTTCTTGTGTAAATGTATATAAATTCATGTAAGCTCGTAGAGGCAGATACAAGAGAGTGAGAGGAATGAGAGAACTTGCAAGTCTGTTGCAATATCCATGATCTGAATAATAAGACAATCGATTCCTATGTTTGGTGGACGTAGCCCAACGTTTGGGTGAACCATGTGAAATCCTTTTGTTTCTTATCTCTGTGATTATTAATTATCATATGTGAATTGTGTTTTCCGCATTTGCAATTCCAACAAGTGGTATCCGGGGTGGTTAGAGGAGAGGTGTTGAGGGCGTCAAATTCTCGTAGGAGCCACAGGAGTGAAACCTGTGTACAGTGCGTCGATTTCCACATCGTCACAGGGGCCTCCTCTTGGAAGGTGCGACGGCCTATTAGTAAACCTTACATTTCTCAAAAATTCCTAAGATCATTGCACCCTGCCTGTATTGAGAGGGACGACAACCACCTGACATAGTCGCAGCCTGTGTATATCGGGAGGTGCGACGACTCTTTGGAGCAAGTCCCAGGGCAGCTGCATCAGATGGTGTGTCGAATCCCTTAGGATAACATTCACATGTTTGTCTTTGAAAAAGTTTAAGGTATGATTAATTACAATAATTGGAATATTATATTCTATGCATAAAACAAAGGTCCCGCTCTTCCTTAAGGAAACATACGCATGGTGTTTGTTTTCAGTAAAGGTATGAGAAATTCCAATATTTGGAATATTAAATCATATGCATAAAAGTAAAGGTGGAGGAATTAATTAAAAAGTGTCAAGTTACGTGGGTGGATGTGTTTTAAAAGGGTTTTATGGAATATGTAATTTTTTGTTATTTTAAACCTTTTGCGGTTATAATTTAACCTTATTTATTAAGGATCCACATTTTTTTTCATCCATTGGTTAAAGAGCCAAGTATTATAAGTTTTGATTAGAACATTAGGATATTTTGTGCTAATGGCTAAGATGCAGAGTTCGAAGTTTGAAGTTGAAAAGTTTAGTGGTAAAAGAAACTTTGAGCTCTGGAAGCTCGAGATACGGGATTTAATGGTGCAACAAGGGTTGCAAAAATCATTGGCAGGCAAGTCAAAGAAACCAATGGCCATGAAAAATGAGGAATGGGAAGATCTGGATGAAAAATCTCTTAGTACCATTCGTTTATGTCTGGCAGATGATGTTCTGTTTAATATCATAGGAGAGGATACAACATGAGGATTATGGAGCAAGTTGGAAAGTCTATATATGACGAAATCCTTGACAAGTAGGATCTATTTGAAGAGACAGTTGTACAGTTTGTGGATGAAAGAAGGTACACAAGTTGATGACCATTTAAATACCTTTAATACCCTTATAGTTCAATTGACTAATATGGAAGTTAAATTCGAAGATGAAGATAAGACTATTACACTATTTTGTCCGTTGCCTGAGTCTTGGGATGATATAGTCACCTCTATTAGCTTTAGCTCAATAGATGTTTTATATTGTGACTCTATTGTGGGAGCTTTGTTGGCTGAGGAGATGAGGAGAAAATCTAGTCAAGAAACCTCAACTTCAGAGACAATGTTGGTTAGAGGGAAAACTAAAGAGAAGAATGAGATAATTTTTTCTTGATCTAAGTCAAGACATAGAAAGTGTAAAGAAAAATTTTGATACTGTGGCAAAACTGGACATCTCAAGAAAGATTGCTGGAAAATAAATGAATCTGAGGAAAACTCTACGAAAGAAGCAAATTTGGCTGTAACAAATTCAGGTATGACTGATCAAGTTTTATCCATTTCTAGTAATTTACAATGTCAAGAAGAATGACAGTTAGATTCAGGTGCCTCCCACCACATGTGCTCACATAGAAATTGGTTCATTTTATACCAATCTTGGCTTGTAGAAAATGTGATTAACAAAAGGAGGTAAAATGGGTGTTTTAGTGTTTGAGAAGTACAAATGTCAGCTATAATGGTTACCCTGAGATGGTTTGTGATAATTGTAATGTATATTGTAATACATGTGTCTTTTATAGAATGATATCTATCACTAAATATGTCTCACAACACAGTTGTGGAAGACATGTTGGAGGTGGAGTGACCCCTCAGGAAATCCAAACTTGTGCAAGTCACACAAGCGAGATCATGAAACTAGTTTTATTAGAGAAGCTGCAGTGGTGCTTGATTTCTCTTGGCTTGTAGAAAACGTGATTAACAAAAGGAAGGAGCAAGGTATCAGGTTAATTGTTTTCAAGGTGGTGATTGTTGGGATTTGGTGACAACGAATTCCTCCAAGGATGGATTTGGATGCTATTACTCTGCGTTGGTTGCAACTAAAATAGACCAAGTTAGAATATGGATAGGACTGCATTTAATAATGAGTTTCTTGTGTAAATGTATATAAATTCATGTAAGTCTATAGAGGCACATAGAGTGAGAGGAATGAGAGAACTTGCAAGTTTGTTGTAATCTCCATGATCTGTATAATAACACATGCCTATGCTTGGTGGACGTAGCCCAATGTTTAGGTGAACCACATGAAATCCCTGTGTTTCTTATCTGTGATTGTTAATTATCATATGTGAATTGTGTTTTCCACATTTGCAATTCCAATAGGAACAACCCTTTATACTCATCCTCTTCTTTCTTTCCCACCCGTTGTATAAATGATCATCGTTATATCAAATAACAATCTCAATCGCCTTGAGCTTCGTCAACAACTGCCTTCACGATTAAGACCTTCCTGTTTGTTGGTGTTGCCTCGTAGCTTGTTCTCAACAATTTCACACACTTCTCGTTCTCCCAGTCCTACAAAATCCACTGCAACAATAATAATGATAGAATTTATTTTAACCCTCAAGATGTAATAATAATAATGGTAGCATAAGTTAATTTGTTAGGCAAATGCAAAACCACATAAGAATTCATGACCTTCATCATGAATGCATCGGCAGAAGGTATCTTGGCGAACATATCGCCCTCCATATGCTCTACTCCTGCAACACTAACTCATTCCCTGTTAGAACTTTCTATAAATCATCATCCACTTGTTATCGTGTTAGAACAACAAATTTACATTGATAGTGACCAACATTACAAAAACTTACCAGTTATAGGAGGTGCAGTAGCGATGACATGCGGGAGATCGAGATTAATGCCACGAATGTGTGGATGCTCCTTCACAATCATCGACAAGGTAGAGGCCATACCTCCTCCAATGTCTACCAGCGATTTTATTTTCTTAAAGCCATGTTCATACATCTTTGCCACGGAAGCCATGACAGGGTTACTTTTAGTGGCCATGGCTTCGTTGAAAGTCAGGTTAGTTTGAGGATTTTTGCCAAGATATTCCCAAGGGCTTATATCATAAGCTTTGTTGAATAGATAACAACTATCCAAGACAAAATCGTGCAAATGTTGATAAGCCTCCAGGTAGACTTTGTCGGCTGCAAGGAGCAGAAAAGGCGAGGATTGTTGATTTCCATCCCACACCAGCAGCTTCGAAATGTCCGTCAAGCAGTACGTTATTTTCTTGGTGTCTACCTCGTATCGGCTTCTCCTTGTTTAGTAAAATCACCATAAGAAGCAAGAAACCTCAGAATTCCGTAGAGGTATCCCACGTCCACATGGGAATTACTAGTAGATGTCAGATTAGCAGGAGCAATGCGAGAAGCAATCTGCTCAACGGAAAGAGGACCTCTTGTAGCTAGAATGTCAGGAATGTTGAGCAACACGGCTTCTTTTAAAGCCACGGGCTTGGCAGCAGAGAGTATCATCTCATAAAGATGGAGCGCATGGGTTGTTGCAGATTCAAGTAACGAGTTGATCTATGGCTGTAAATTTTTTTTATCCGAGGGAATGGTTCAAATTTTATTTGAGAATAATTTGTTCACTATTTTAACATTATTTTGATTTCAATTGTTCATCATTTTATCATCATCCTTATTTACATGCTGTAATTTTTTTTAAATCTAAGGGAATCTGTAATTGACTGGGATGCTGTAATTTTTTTAGAATCTAAGGGAATCTGTAATTGACCGGGATTATTTGGGCAATACCCAGGTTTAAATTTGATCTAATTTCACCGGTGAATTGGATTTCAAACTCCTACCCTGGAGTGGGGTGAGGCCGAGACGAAACTATGTAACGACAAAAAGCCTTCCAAGATTCCCAAGATAGACACGACAGTTAAGGTCACTGCCAAAACCTATCTGACTCAGACAACAATTATTGAGGTAAACAGTTAAAAAGAAGATACGGTCGCATAAAATTATATATTAAACATATTAATGTTGACGGAGTTTTAATATTGGAGATTATAAGGTAGTGAAAAATGAGGGAAGTATACATTTTTCGTTTACAATAAATAAATATATACAATGACCTAATCACAATTATTTATCAATGTTAATTAGTGATATGGATTAGATCTTTATATTATTTGTCATTGATATTTTTGGAGTGGAAAAAATTAGAGAAATCAACTTGGAGGGTCATTTTAATGGCATGGCCCAATTTATAAATTTGGGGTTTGAAACCTTTCAGATCCATTTTGAGACATCAAATAATATTTATCGGGGTCAAAAATTTCCTAGCTATAGCTAGGACCCCTTGACGTTATTCGACACATTGAGAACTTTCCAATAGTGTAAAAATTATTGTAAACAGAACTTGTATGCAAAAGTTATGCCACCCGCAAGTTGACCTACCATGTTGACCACCATGGTACTTGTGTATGCCATGTCAACCCCCATTACTCATGCATATGGAGTTAGCCACATATGGGCTTTCAAGAAGATTCTATAAGGTCCAAAACCTTATTGCATTTGAGGGTTGAGGAAGTCAAAACTCTACCCCTCGATGGTTATCAGGCGATGTAAAATACAAGACCACTAGGAGGAGAAGGGGTTCCATTCTTTAGCATTGTATTTGTTCCATACTTGAGCAGAGCACCTAGGAGTGGTATTTTGAGAGAACAACAAAGGAGGAGAGATTTTGGAGCTACCATACAAGCCACAATGTTAGATGCAACTCCATAAAGAGTGCCTCTTTATTTGTACTTGCGTTTGAAGAAAAGAGAGTGGAGCAACCTCACATTCTAGCTAAGTTTTCTCATGTATTGAGTTTCCCAAGTTATATCTTGTGTTTATTTTTGAATGGTGTGTGAGTATTTATTTTTGATCTCTACTTTGTGAATTTATCTATTTCATACATTTTAAGAAAAAAACCAATAATTAAATAATCTGAGATCTAAAGGAAATTAATCTTCATAGTAAATATTTTAGTATTTTAGTATATCTGTTGTGACAAATAGTCGAGTGAAATATCCACGGTAGTTTACATATCATAATGGTATCAAAGAAGGTTTTCTTGGGGTATTTGTGGAAATTTTTGCAGGAATCTAGGAATTAGTTTAAGAAGAAAGTCACAAAACTCTATACATGGCTGACAAGTTTGTTCATAAAAACCCTTGAGATCTAGCAGAGGAGAGATTTGTGATGTTGGAAAAGTAAGTCAATGACATATCTCACAATATGTACCTCCTCATGGAATCTCTAGAAAGAAATCTCATATTGTTCGGAGAAGTTGTAGGCTCAAACTCAAAGATTGAATCATATGAGAAACTGTGGGATAATGAAGACCTAGAAAATGACTCACGATAAGAATCTAAGAAGGATAAGTTGAGTTCCAGTACCATAAACCATTCAAAGAATTTATTCAATATGGAAGAAAAAGTGGACATAAAGCCATACCAAGGTGATATCAAAGCATTAAAACTGAATGATTGGTTGTAACAACTAGAAGTTTATTTTAGTGTTCACCATATATATGAAGAACAAAAAATATCATTTTCTAGACTAAAGTTAGAGGTCCATGGTTTAACCTGGTGGGAAATCCATATGGAAACACTTAGGTTGGAGGGTGATCCTCCAACAACTAGGTGGGAGGACTTCAAAACCCTCGTCAAGTCTCAATTCTACCCTATCAGGTATGTATAGGACCAATGGACCCAATGGCACTAATTCAAGAAGGAGCAAGGACATAGTGTATAGGAGTACACCATTGAGTTTAGAAGGATGGTTATCATGCTAGGTATCTCTCCCAAGAACATAGATGTACTCCTTAAGTATCTGGAGGGTCTGCATAGCCATTTATGAAAGAAATTGATGTTTTTCAAGCCAAGGATAGTGGATGAGGCATGTGTACAGGCATAGTGTCTAGAAAACATAGGCCACAAGAAAGGGTAGCCAAGTGATTCCAAGAAGAAAGAGCACTATGAAGCTTCCAAGGAGGGGAAGAAGAAGTGGAAATGGAGAAAGGACAAGAAGATGACAACCACTGCACATCAATGTAAGGATCTTAGAAACCATTGTAATCATTTCAATATTGATGGGAAAACTGAGGAAAAGTGATAGAAACTACATCCATATTTGAACCTGGAGAACCACAAGAAGGATGAAAATAAAAATAATCTTCAAGCCATGAATATGAGTAATCATGTTGAAAGAAACTATGTTGTGGATGAGAATATTATCTACACATCAGTGTCAAAGGAGTCTCCTTCATCACCGTGAAGAAAAGGAGATGGCCAAACTCTTCCACATCAATATCCAAGTCAAGAAGACCAGGATAGACACTATGGTCAACTCTAGTTCACAGGATAATTTCAAAGATGTGGATCTGGTTAGCAAGATTGGATTGGATGTTCACAATCATCCTAGACCATATCCATTGGGATGGGTAAAAAATGATGTAGATATCAAGGTAACTAAACAATGCAAGAATAAATTTGTTGCAAGTGTCAATTTTATTGATGAAGTGGAATTGGAGGTAGTACCCCTTGACATATATGGAGTACTATTTCAAATCCCCTACATTTATATAAGGGATGAAATCTTCATGTGAAGAGATAAACAATATCTAATAATCAAGGATGGGAAGTCATACATCATCAACGCTCATAAATGAAAGTCAAATATCTCACTAGTAAGTGTCGACCAACCCAAGAAGTTGATTAGTTCCAATAAGAAATATGTTTTACTTTTTTAAGAGAAAATTAGACTGAGGATGTGTCTATAAGAGTAAAGGAATCCTTGGAGGGGTGTACTAAAGAGTATAAACATCAGTTGGAGGAGTTTCTATAGGAATACAAAGGAGTGTTATAGGAGCCTAAAAAAAATACCACCAAGAGGGAAGTGGAGCACGAAATGTAGTTATTGTGAGACTCCACATTGTTGAGTATTGGGTTGTATAGAAAGTATGTTCTGGAAGCAAATGAAGTGAAGGAGCAGTTGCAACAACTATTGGAGCAGAGTATGATTCGACCAAGCACCTCACCTTGTGGGTCACCAATCATAATTGTACCAAAGAAGGATGGGACTTGGTGAATGTGTATCGATTACAGAGCATTGAACAAGATTACACAAAACAATTGGTACCCTCTACCAAGGATTCATGATATGTTAGATCAGTTGCAACAAACAAAATATTTCACCAAGTTGGATCTCAAATTGATATATCACTAGGTAGACATCAAGGAAGAAGACACATGGGCGATTACCTTCAAGACAAGGAAAGGTTTGTATGAATGGTTGGTCATGCCATTTAGTTTATGTAATGCACCAACTACATTTATGATATTGATGAATGTTGTATTATTCCCATATCTAGATTCATTTTTTATAGTCGATTTGGATGATATATTGGTTTATAGTGCTACCTGGGAGGAGCATATCTCACATCTCATGCAGGTGTTAGAGACTTTAAAAAGGAACCAGTTGTTGGCGAACCTCAATAAATATGAGTTTTCTCAACATTATTTAGTGTATTTGGGGTATGTGATCAATGGAGGGAAGCTTAATATAGATCCCGAAAACATGGAGGCCACAATGAAATGGCCAATTCCTACAAATGTCACTTAAGTTAGGATTTTTTTGGGGGAAACACAATACTTGCATAATTTTATAGCTTCATTTTCAGTGGTAGCTACACCACTCCATAGCATAACATCGAGTACTAAGATTTTCCAATATGGGAAGAATTAGCATAAGGATTTTGATTAGATTTAAAGAAAGATCAGTCAAGCACTAGTTCTCACATTACCAAACTTGCAAAATCCTTTTGAAGTGGAGACAGATGCAAGTGGGTAATCCATGGGATCAATTTTGATACAAGGAGAAAGACATGTATGCTATCATTCTAAAATATTTCATGGGGTTGTTCTCAACTACTCTACCTATGATAAGGAAATCTATGCCCTGGTTCAAGTTGTCAAGAAGTGGAAACATTATTTGATGGGAAAGGATACCATCATCCACACAAATCACCAACTGCTAGAGTATTTGTAGGTCCATAGTAAGCTACAAAAAACCAGACATTATAAGTGGATGGGGATTTTACAACCATTTGATCTAGTCATCAGGTATGTGAAGAGAAGTAGGGGTAGGTTGGTAGACATGCTTTCAATGCCACCCACATCCAATATTATAGATTTGGGAACTCTGATGCACATGGAGATTTTTACCCATGATGTAGACAAAGAGGAATACACAGAAGATGAGGAATTCAAGGAGGTGTTTCAATAGTTATATGGATAAATTAGTATAGAATAAGGTAATGAAAAGGATGACTATCATTTCTATAATGGGTTACTCTACAATATCGACAATATCCATTTCCCTAAAGGTGAATGATTGTAGCTTATAATAGAGGCTTACACCACCAAGGTCACAGGACATTTTGGTGTTGGGAAGACAATTTCCTACAGAGGTATGTGTACAAGCCCAAAATGCAAGAAGATGCAACATGATATATTAGAGGATGTATACTTTGTTGTACCAGCAAGCCTAGTAACAAGAAGCAAGGTTTATTCCATGTCTTACTTGTACCCACTCGACCTTGGGAATAATTTCCATGGATTTTGTTAGAGGTTTACCAACAACCAAGAAGGGTCACGACTATTTATTTGTGGTAATTGATAGGTTCAACAATATGTGAATTCTCATGCCTTGTAAAAAGAACACCAAAGGATAAGAAGAAGAAAACATGTTCTTTGAACAAGTTTGGGTACATTTTGTGATTCCAAGGAGCATAATTTCAAACAAGGATAGCATATTTATTGGTACATTTTTTATTACATTGTCGGAGAATATGGACATGAAATTGAAGATATCTAAGACATTCCATCCATAGACATATGGGTAGAAATAAATATTCAATCAGACTTTTGTGCAACTTTTGAGGGGTTACAATAAGAAGCAATTGAAGTCATGGGATGAAATTATGATCTACATACAACACTCTTATAATAGAGCAGTCCACACTTATACTAGTAAGTATCCTTGTAATACCCCGATTTTGATTCCCCATATTAAATCATGTATTTTCTTAATTTGTGAAAGGTCGGAGTGCCCAAACAATTAAAAGAGGCCAACGTGCCTAGGAAATGTAATGTTTGATCATTATTAATAATAAAATGCATAGTTTGATGCTAGATGGACAAGGAGAAGATTTATAGGGGGATATGATTCCATGAGAGAGGGGGATTAAGGGGCTAATTATTTTATTATATTTTATTTACCCATAATTTGTTTAATTGAGAGAAGTGATTACATGAGGTTCTTGGGGTGAAGGCCATGTGGTTCTTGATTTTCAATTAAATATGTAAATCCATCTTCTAGGTTGTTTGGGGGTTCTTCTCCATTCATACTTTCACTCTTTGTAACACACTCGACCCCTAAATACCCTTTATAGGGGTGGGGAATCAAATTTTTCTCACTCTAATCATCTCTTCGAGGTATTCATCCTCTTCTGCTCGACTATAGATTTCTGATGACTATTACCGACTCTAAATCTGACCTCTCGTTTGTAAGATACAACCTCTTGAAGTTAATCGGGAGTTATTAGTTAGGGTCTTCGACGTTTTTCACTGAACACCCATTTACTCACTGCACACATACTCCATGAAGTCCCCAAATCTCTCCATGTGGCCTTGGCCATTCGACAATCGATGTTCTACATTTTTTCATTCGGCAGTGGACAATCGATATTGAACGTTTTGACGTTCAGAAATCGGTGATCGACATTGAACGTTTTGGATTTTGGATATCGATGATCAATGTTGAACATATCAGTTTTTGGAAATCAATGATCGATGTTGAACATCCCTCTACTATACTATAACCCAAATATTATGAACTCCCAAATTCTTGGTCACATCACCAACCACGTTGGTCAAGCAGGCATGAACCAGAGGCTGACACATGATGAGGTCCATGGATGACACATGTCCTCATTTGGGGCTGACACGTGTCATTCTCTAATAGGAATAAGACCTCTGTGAATATTCCATATCCCGGTGACACATGGCACCTTAGTTGCAGGTCCATGTCACCCTCGATGACGTCAATGAGCCACGTCATCCCTAGACATACAACCTTCTAACATATTTCAAATCTCACAGTCGAGGTTTTTCCACGTATATACATAGATCTGCCACTCACGTTACTTCACAACTCCAGGATTCAGAGCTTACCAACTCCTCACATCGTGAATCCCCCAAAGATCCAATTCTTCGAACTCTCGAATCTAGAGCCACATGTCCTCCACCTTTTAACGGTTGAGATTCACTTCACGTTCATGACTTTGGAATTTTTCATACTTTGAAAACTCTTGGTCATTTTCTTCTAGAGTACCAAGTCTCCAGACTATAGGATCTCTTGCCACGTATCCTCTCACCCAACGACTCTAGTCCAATAGATGAAATTTGACAGGGGACAAGAGGGGGACATGTGTCGCTCCATAACGTGTTCCTGGTTAGTTGGGAATTTAAGAGGGGTTCTCAACGAAGTCCTTATATTGATGGTTGAGAAGGATCCCAAAGGATCCTAGGATCGACAATTTACGTCACTCTGTAAATTCATCCTTCAGATTTCAGTGTTCTATGTTGAACGTCGACGTTCGATGTTCGGTGTTCGACATTCTACTTTGAATGTCCCTATATCTTCACATTTATACTATTGAATACCTAAAATTATGGATAGTCGTTGATCTGTGGACACATGTTCCTCTATTCTCAATGGTCCAGATTAACTTCGCGTCTCTGAAATTCAGGAGTTTCTGCGCTAGACCACCCCTATCCTCTCGAAGTGGAACTTTGTCGAAGTACTTAATGTTACCCCTTCCTAAGTTTGATATAACGAATGAGAGAGATCTCAACTGTATTCCCATATCTACGACCCTCATCAATTTATGACTTTGGCCTTCGGTTGTTTTCAAGGGTTGTGGAGTCATAAGTCCCAGTCCCGAAGCCAAAGTAGCTTCACTCCTTTCAGGCTTAGTGAGGGGTTTACAACCCTGGTTCATCTGAGATCATATTGAGGTTTCAGGCTACACTCATCTCTTAGCTGAGACTTGATTAAGGCCATGAGTATGAGCCTTCGATCACATGGGTGGAAAGTTTGAAGGAAACACCCTCCTGTCACTGAGTTGAACTTGACATTCCCGCTAAGGTAAACTCAAAAAGGTTGGAAGGACTTAGATGTTTGAGTTAATGCTACCCTAATTCTCCTACGGATTCACATATCATAACTCTCTAGCAGCTAAACTGACGGAAATCAAAGACCATGTAATTATAACAATTTACATAAGTAAATGAGCATTTCTAATAACTGTTCAAAAACTGCAAAACTTAACCATAAACACAGACATTCAATCATCACATATAATGTATTACACAGAGTATGAAAATACTTATCATAATTGGAAAATGTAAAGCGACTACTAAAACGGGTGCCTGTTTCCACCCAACCATAGCCATAGACACTCCTGATGAATTTACCATTGGACACCCTCGAGCTAGACCATGATGCTCTGAGAGAAATTCTTTCTCCTTGCTCCACGACAATCAGGGACGGAGGTTACTCTCCTTCTCCCACAAGATCTTTCCAACCAATATTCTCTACACCAAGCAAGGAGGTTTGCATGAGCACTTCCTCAGTCACTCGTCAACCTCATTTATCATCTTGTAGTGATACCCTTCCCATGGCTTCTTACATCCAAAACGAGTTGCTTCTCATATTTTCTCTCAACCCCAAAGTAGAAATATTTTCTCTTCTCTTATGGAGATTGTTTTCTCTACTCTTCTTCCTTGTAGATCTACCTATGCCCCCTCTATATTGCTTTCTTTCTTTCCTTCCTCAACAAGGTTGTGTGGGTATGAATCCCCAACTCGTGGTCATGTTTAGAATCCTTACAGATGGGTACCCTGCCCCATATGCTCATTAACTCTTGAGGAGGGCCTTCCAACTACCAACCTGATTGGTAATTCATTTCTGGGTCAGAGGACTGTGTAGCAATTACACCTAGTAGGTACTGGTTTGGTGAGGGTCATCTAAACTATTCTTGGTTTTCCCTCACCATATATATCATAGCATCTATGGTATATCTTAGCAAAATCCCCCCTTTTAGTAGTTGTGAAACACATATCCAATTTCTATTAATAACAAAATATTCATACATTTACCCTTTTATACAAAGGTTCATCAAATCAAACATTCACACATATTTAGTTCTCCATAGTCTCTTGTCCAGCTATAGTTATATTTACAAACTAGGGGAAACATGGGTATTGAAATCCCCTCCCCATTAAAGGAACATCATCCTTGATGTTCTATCTGTCGATGTTCTTTGTATGTACATAAGTAAACAAAAATGGATATGCATGTTTCATGGAATCCTCCAATTCCCATGTAGCCTCATCTGGGCCAAAGTGTTTCCATTGCACCTTGACTTGTGCAATGGTTTTTTTCCTGAGTGGGGTTTCCTTCCTATATATTATGCATTGAGGTTCTGGAAATAATTCTCCCTCGAGTTCCACTTGAATCACATACCAATCAATAATATAATTAGAATCATGTGCATACTTCTTTAATAAAGAAACATGGAAAACAGTATGTGCCTTCACTGTGGGAGGAAGTGCTAGCCGATAGGCTGCTAGTTCCACTCTATCCAAAACTTCAAAGGGTCCACAATACCAAGGTGCCATCTTGGCAAAAGCTCCCATTCTCAAAGAGATTTTCCTAGGTCTAACTTAGAGATACACTTGATCCCCTACTTTGAACTCTCTAAGATTCCTTTTCATGTCTTCATATCTCTTTTGTCTATCTTGAGCTATATTCATATTTTGTTTGATATGAATTACATGTTGTTCCATTTCCTTTAGCATATTTGACATGATTTTAACTTTGTCTACTGGGTTGTTGCAACTAATTGGAATGCTTCATTGTCTTCCATAGAGGGCTTCAAAGGGGCTCATTTTTAATGACTCTTGATAGCCATTGTTCTAGGAAAATTCTACCATTGGTAGGTAGTCCTCCCACTTCTTGTCTTGATTCATTACATGCATCCTCAACATGTCTTATAACACTTGGTTTACCCTCTCTGTCTTCCCATCAGTTTGAGGGTGATAGGTTGTACTAAAGAGAAATTTTGTTTCAAAACCAACAAACAAAGATTTCCAAAAGTTTGAAGTAAATTATGTATCTCTATCAAATATAATTTACTTAGGAATGCCATGCAGTCTAAATATCTCTTTCATGAAAATGATGGAAATATATATTGCCTTGCAAGTTGACTTGACAGGTATGAAGTGAGCATACTTTCTAATTTTTTCCACAACTACCATGATGGCGTCGTTTTGTTTGGTTAATGTTGGTAATCCTGTGATGAAATCCATGGAGATGGTTTCCCATTTCCATTTAGGAATTGGTAGGGGTTGCAGAAGCCTTGTTGGGTGCCAATGCTCTGCCTTGAGTTGTTGACATTCTAGACACTTAGCTAAGTAATCAACTATGTCATTTTTCAATCTGGGATAATGAAATAGTTTTCCTTTTTCAATCTGGGATAATGTCATTATGAACCTCTTCAAGTCATCGCAATTTGGAATATACAATCTTCCCTTGTAAGTTAGCAGACCATCATTAAGCATATGATAGCCTTCGTACTTCATCCCTATGGGATATTGATTTAGGTATGATGTCACAGTCCTGAAAAATGTATCTGTTTCTTGTGAACTTTTGACTCTCTCTTTGACGTCTGGTTCACTGGTGCTTACAACTGCCAAGTGAACCACTTTTATACTTCTAATAAGGGCATCAACCACCATATTGGTCTTTCCTTTGATATGTTTGATTTCAAAATCAAACTCACTAAGGAGATCCATCCACCTAGCTTGTCTCACATTGAGTTTTTATTAGTCAAACAAATACCTCAACCCACTATGGTCTGTCATAAGTACAAATCTTCTATGTAAAAGGTAATTGCTCCACATTTTTAAAGCATGGACTATGGAAACCAATTGCATATCATGGGTCACATAATTGACTTCATAATCATTCAATTTTCTAGGTTCGTAGCAAATCACATGTCCTTATTTTATAAGGAATCCCTTGAGCCCTTCCTTATAGGCATTTTTACACACAAGGAAGTACTTGTTTGGGTCTGCAATATTCAATATAGGTGCATTGGTTAGAAGTTATTTCAGATCTTGAAATATTTCTTCACATTCTAATGTCCAAATGAATTTAACCCCCTTTTTTCTGAATGGAAGTGATTGAGAAACCAATCTTGGAGAATCCCTTTATGAACCTCCTATATTATCCTGCTAGGCCCATAAAGGATATGATATCAGATACATCCTTTGGGGTAGGCCAATCCATGATGGCTTTAATCTTATCATGGTCAACTTCCACTCCTTCCTCAGAGATAACATGGCCTAAGTAATGGAATTGTTTCTGGAAAAAGTCACACTTACTAATATTAGCATAGAGTTGATGTTCTCTTAGTACTTGGAGTACTAGATTGAGATGTTCTTCATGTTCTTCCCTATTCTTGGAATAGATTAAAATATCATCAATGAAAACCAACAAAAATCTATCCAATAACTTTCTAAATACGTTATTCATTAAGCACGTAAAAGTGGATGGTGCATTGGTAATCCCAAATGGCACCACCACAAATTCATAGTGACCATATCTTGTCCTAAAGGTTTTTTTGTGGATGTCTTCATCTTTAATTCAGGTATGATGGTATCCATACCTCAAGTGAATCTTGGAGAATATTGTAGCACCCCTTAATTGGTCGAACAAGTCATCGATACTTGGTAAGGGATACTTATTCTTGATGGTCATCTTATTGAGTTGTCTATAATCTATGCATAATATGAGTGTGCCATCCTTCTTTTTAAAAAACAAGATAGGTGCTCCCCATGGGGACACACTAGGATGAATGTATCCTTTGTCCCACATCTCCTTCAGTTGTAGTTTGAGCTCAACTAGCTCTATTGTACTCATTCTATAGGGTGTTCTAGACATTGGCACCACTCCTGGTACAAGTTCTATTAAAATTTCAATATCCCTTCTTGGAGGTAGACCTGACACCTCTTCTGGGAATACATCTTTATATTCTCTTAATATGGGATGGTCCTGTAGGTTGGATTTGTCATTCTCAACAGAGTTCAGTACTTGTATTGCATACAAGGGACATCCCTTTCTTTAATACTTCTTCACTTGGAGGGATGATATTTGTCTCACTAAGACATGATTTTGAATCCCTTGTAGGGTTACCCTTATTCATTCTTCATTTTCACACTCTAGAGTTTTAATGTAACAATCCAACCTAGTTTTTTGGGCAGCCAACCAATCCATGCCAATTAGTAGGTCATAAGATCCTAAAGGAAGTATGTTCAGGTTCGCTTGGGTGGGAAACCCACTTATAACAAATTGACATGTTGGTATGACCTCTGCTACTTTTCTTTTGGTTCTGATGGCTAGTTTTACTAGCCATGATTTAACATGTTTAACTTGTTTCAATTTACATTTCTCAACATTTTGAGGGGAAACATAACTCAAATTAAAACCAGGGTCAATTAAAATGGAAACAGGATGGTTGGAAATCGTACCTTCCATCTCCACCATTGAAGCTTGGTGGTCAGCTTGTCTATTATCCAAGTATGCATAAATTTGTGGCATGATCCTAGCCACATCATTGAATGTGGTAGCCTCTTGGATGTGTAGAACCTCTTATTTCTCTATTTCATATGTGGACAATCTCTCAGAATATTTTCCTCTCCATAACCCCAACATTTCAAGGTTTATCTCTTCATCTTATCAGTCTTACTTGGAACTACTCTAAATGGCTTATTTCCAATTTGGGATGGAAAATTTTGTTGATACACACTTCTCGTAGGAAGGTCATCCTAGAGCTCTTCCCATGGTTCTTAAATATAGAGGATTTAAACCCCTTATTCTTGAATCTAGAATTGTTTTAACTTTTTATTCTTCTAGTATTCATGGGGTTCTGTCTTATTCTTGAATTTCTCATAGAAATAGCTTGTTTTTTGAATAATATCTTCTAAATTATTTGGCTCATCAAACTCAATTATGTCCCGGTAGGACTGAGGTAATCCACTAATAAATCGTTGCATCTTTACTTTTTCATCCTTTATGTAAGGCACCGACCTCATCAACTCAAGAAATTTGTTGATATAATCATCTATGGTGAGTTGTCCTAGCTTGAGTTCATAGAACTCCTTGGTATTCCCATCAAAGTACTTTTCTGACAGATAGTTATTATTGAAGTATTTCTGAAATTGTTTCCATGACAAGTCCTTCTCATGGACTCCTTTCACATTCCTAAGGTCCTCCCACCAAATGGAATCTTTCCCATTCAGGTTAAAAATGGATATCCAAGCCTTTAAGTTTTTAGAGTAGTCAGGAACTATGAAGTACTTCTCCAAGCCGAGTAGACAAAATTGTACTTCTTCCCCCTTCTTAATCTCTCCATCGAAGGTGGGCGGTTTGGATTTCTTGAAATATTCAGGGTCATGACTCTTGGAATCTTTCCTCTTCTTTCCTCTCATATGAGAATGGGAACTAGTTTTTCCACTAGAATATTCCTTGGAGTTGTGAGTGTCCTTAGAGAGACATTCCAGTGAGTGTCTCTTGGCTCCACATTGGGCCTTCCTTTAGGTGCTCCTCTTGGTGTGGCCCCTTTCCGGACCATGCTTTTGTATCTCAGGTGGACTTGGAGTTTTCTTAGTATGATGCCTATCCATATGAATGGAAGCTAGACCATGTTGTAGTTTCCTTTGTATATCTGATAGAATTTGCAGTAGGACTACATTAGTTTTCAGTCTATTTTTCCTTCTCCTTTATGATCCTTTTATTGTCATCCTTATAACTCTGTAATTCGACCATGAGGATTATAAATGGTTTTCCATTGCCCTCCTTTCATCATAATATTCTTCCTCTATATTGTGGAAGCTCTCCTCCAACTCAGGTGTGTCACCATCCCTTACGTTGTAATCTTCCCACTGTTCACTAACTGCTTGAGTGATGAAAAAACACTTTATGTTAGTTACTAATATACCAATTCATGAAAAACACATATTATTGCAAAGTGAAGTTAGATTCTTTATTTGGAAACATTAGCAACATACAGTGCAGATTTCCAAAGCATCTATCAACAATAGAAGGTTTTGTTCCTCTCTTCAGTAGAGGTTTAGAGCAAGTTTCCTGTAGAAGGGGGGTAAGGTAGGGTGTTACCCCATAAAATTCTCTAATAATATTTTTATGCGACTCGTGCACGAGCCCAAGTAGGCCAAGTGTTGTTCCCATGATCTAATACCAATTTGTAACACACCTGACCCCTCAATACCTTTTCTAGGTGTGGGGAATCAAAATTTTTCTCACTCTAATAATCTCAAATCATCTCTCCAAGGTATTCATTCTCTTCTACTCACCCGTAGATTTCAGACAACCATTACCAGCTCTAAATCCAAGCTATGGTTTGAAATATATAGACTCTCAAAGTTAACTAGGCATTAATAGTTGGGGTATTCGACATTCAGTGATGAATTCCCCTTTTCTTATTGCACGCTACTCCCCAAATTCTTGAAATATCTTCATGTGACCTTGGCCATTCGTTGGTCAGAATTATACATTTAAGTGTTCGACATTCATCGATCGACGTTGAACGTTTCGACGTTTAACCTCAGCGATTGACATTGAATGTATCAATGTTCGTAAATTGACGATCTATGTTGAATGTATCAGAGTTCGGCAATCGACGATCGACATTGAACGTCCCTCTACTATACTATACCCAAAATATTTTGAACTACTGAAGTCCCAATTGCATAACCAACCACATTGGCCAGGTGGGCACGAACCATAGGATGACACGCGGTGAGGGCCAGAGATGACACATATCCTCATTTGGGGGTGACATGTGTCTTTCTCTATTAGGAATAAGGGTTCTATGAATTGTCCATACCCCGTTGACATGTGGCACTTTAGTTGCGGGTCCACATCACCCTAGATGACGTTAGTGAGCCATGTTAGCCCCATACATACAAAGTTTGAACTTCTTTCAAATCTCATGGTCGAGGTCTGTCAACGTAGATCCATAGATATATGGCTCTCATTACTTCTCAACTCCGGGATTTGGAGCTTACCAACTCCTCACATCGTGAATACCCCAAGGATCCAAGCCTCTAGACTCTCGAATCTAGCTCCATGTGTCCTCTAGTTGTCAATGGTTGAGATTCACATCTTCGTTTGCGAATTCCGATTTTTTTAAACTTTGAAAACTCTTCGCCAAGTTCCTCTGGAGTACCAAGTCTCCAGACTATAGGATATCTTGCCACGTAGCCTCTTACCCAATGACTCTAGTCCAATGGAAGACATTTGATAGGGGACAAGAGGGGGCCACGTTTCACTCCACGATGCGTTCCTGGTTATTTGGATAGTTAAGAGGGGTTCTCAACAGACTCATTAGATGGAAGGTTGAGAGGGATCCTGAAGGATCTAAGGATCGACGGTTTACGTCATTATGTAAATTTGGCCTTCGAATTTTGGCATTCTACGTTGAACATCGGCATTCAACATTCTACATTGAACATCGGCGTTCGACGTTCTACATTGAACGTCCCTATGTATTCACATTGATACCGTCAAATACCCAAACTTCCAGATACTCGTTGATATTTGGACACATGTCCCTCTATTCTTAATGGTCCAGATTAACTTCGCGACTCTAACATTCAGTAGTTTCTTCTCTAGAGCACCCCTATCCTCCTGAAGTGTAACTTCACCAAAGTACTTAACGCTACCCCTTCCTAATTCTTAGATAACGAATGAGAGATATCTCCACTGTATTCCCAGATCTACAACCCTCATCAATTTGTGACTCTGTCCTTCATCCTTTTTTTAGGGTTGTGGAGTCATAAGTCCCGAAGTCCCGAAGACAAAGTAGATTCACTCCTTTCAAGATTAGCGAGGAGTTTCCAACCCGTTCATATGGGATCATATTGAGGTTTCGAGATACACTTAGGTCTTAGCTAAGACTTGATTAAGGCCATGGTTGTGAGCCTTCGGTCACATGGGTGGAAGGTCTGAAGGAAACGCCCTTCTCCCACAACATTGAACTTGAAATTCATGCTAAGGTAAACTCAAAAAGGTCAGCAGCACTTAGACGATTTAGTTAATCCTACCTCGATTCCCCTGCAAGTTCATATCCCATAACTCTCTAGCGGCTAAACTGAGGTAAATCGAAGACCATGTAAATATAACAATTTACAGAAGTAAATGATCATTTCTAATAACTGTTAAAACACTGCAAAACTTAACCATAAACATAGAAATTCAATCATCACATCCAATGTATCATACAGAGTATGAAAATGCTTATCAAAACTGGAAAATGTGAAGCGACTGCTGAAAGGGGTGCATGTTTCCACCCAACCATAAACACAATCATTCCTGACAGATTAATCATTGGCCACCCCCAAGATAGACCATGATGCTATGAGAGAAATGTTTTCTCCTTGCTCCATGATAGTCAAGGACAGAGGTTACTCTGCTCCTCCCACAGGATCTAGGAAAACGGTCTTCTCTACACCAAGCAATGAGGTGTGCACAAGAACTTCCTCAGTCACTTGTTAGCCTCGTTTATTAGCTTGTAGCGAGACCCTGCCCATGGCTTCTTACAACCAAAATGAGCTTCTTCTTAGCTTTTATCTCAACCTTAGAGTTGAAACATGCTCTCTTCTCTTCTGGATATTATTTTCTCTACTCTTCTTCCTTGGAGATCTGCCTCTGCACCCCCCCTGGAATTACTTCCTTTCATGCCTTCCTTGGTAAGGTTGTGTGGGTCTGAATCCCCAAATCGTGGCCAGGCCTGGACGCCTTACATATGGGTACCCTTCCCAATCTCCTCATTAACTCTTGAGGAGGACCTTCCAACTACCATCTTGATTGGTAATTCATTTCTAGGTCAGAGGACTGTAGATCAATTACACCCAGTACGTATTGGTTTGGTGAGGGTCATCTCAAACATTCTTGGTTTTCCCTCACCATGTCTCTCATAGAATCCATGGTATATCTTTGAAAACTCCCCCCTTTCAGTAGTTGTGCAACACATATCCAATTTCTATTAATAACAAAAAATTCATACATTGAACCTTTTATACAAAGGTTCATCAACTCAAACATTCACACATATTTATTCCACCATAGTGTCTTGGCCAATTATAGTTATATTTACAAACTGGGGGAAACAAGGGTATTTCACTCTTTCATTCATTGTTTCTCAATTATCATTCCTCATTCATCCTTTTTCTTGGAATGGGACNNGGGGATTATTGAGGAAGAAGCCATTGTTTGATGGTTGTAGTAATGACTAGTCTATTCTAGCCATGAATTTGTTCCTACATGCATGAGATACATTGACATGTAATATATTGTATTCATAGTTACGAGTCCAGAGTCCCAGCATGGAGATTTTCGACCAGATGCACTAGAGCCCTGGAAGGAGGTGGAAAACCTAAGGGACTTTGTGGTAGAGAAGGGGGTCCATTATCTTGGGTTATGTAGGCTAGAGAGAAGATATATGTTGTACTTTGGATTGATGTGTGTTTGGAAACCTGTGAGAGATTGAGTTCTAACTAGTTTAGGAAGTTGATTGGCACCCTCAAATCATCCTTGTGGATTCATAGCCATGGATCGGGGGTGAAACTATTGTCAAGACTTTGAAAAAAAATGTCTATGGTTGGGTGGAACATCCTTAGTCTACAACCAATTGGTGAATCATTTTGATAAACATAATTTCTCTTGTTGTTAGAAAATAGGATCGAGGAGAAATACAATAAAACAAATGTGGAAATAAAACACAGAATATACACAATACAATAAATACACAGATATACGTGGTTCACCCAATGTGAGCTACATCCACCAGAAAAACTTCTAGGTCCTTCCTTTATTATTATCCAACAAATGAACGGGTACAACCTATAGCACACATGTTATAACTTCCTCTTCTTTCTCTCACAATATCCTCTCTTAGAATACAATATTCACAATGATACATAGCCGAAATACATTTCCCTCATAAAAGAGGGTTTCCTTCTAGGGAAAAAAATCCTAACATAACTTCTACCGTCAGATCTGTGACCTTATAATGAATGGTCGAAATTTACTATGAAATTACAATATACATTTACAAGGAAATTTTTCCTTCGGGGGCTTCGCCCTCAAACCCCCGCTGGGGGGATAGCCTCCCCTGCACTTCCCCATGTGGAGGGGTGTACAGTCTTCCAGGGTGTAAACTCTTCATGTGGTATAAACATGGCTGAAAACAAATACCTCTGAATCAGAAAGATAATCAGGCTCCACAACCAACACTTTTTATGTCTTCTTCTACTTGTATATTTTTATTTTCATGGTGTATTAATTAATATCCCTATGATATGTGTCTTTAATGTGCCTTCTTGTTGATTATTGTTGTGCATGGCATATATTCCATGTATTTTATGATGTAGTATGAATCTTGATGATTGCATGTGATTATTTCATGTTTCTTTATTAATTAAATGTCATCAGAAATTCAAAATTAGTTTTGGAAGTCTTAAATTTGAAGTAGCATGGCCAGGCCTGTGGGTGGATGGGTATGTTATAGATTGGTATTAGAGATATTTTTTTCAACCCTGATCCTATATGGGATGATTAACAGATCTTAGAGATGAAATTTGTAGAAATGTAGTCTTAGAGGATGTCTAGAATTGGTTTGTTGAACATATGCCTAGGATGTCTAGGAAAATCAACCAATGGTGCACGCATGAAATTGATTATTGTGGTTGTTGAATGGGATTTTATTGGAGTGAAATTGAACAAATCTTAGGATTTTGGAGTGCCCATGAAGGAAATTGAGTGAAATTGGGCAAAAGCCCCAAATTCTGCCAATAGAATTATGGAGATTCGGTGAAAACGATGAAAACATTCGTATGTGGATGAAGAATTGGGTTTTCATAGGAAAAAAATTCATTATATGAATCTCATACAGTGCTTCAATGTCGACCATAGGAATAATTTCAAAATTTGGTGTTTTTGGAAATTTTAGAAAAATCGACAAAAAATGGAAAATTAGGAATTTTTTCGTACTATGATGTTAGACTAACGTGGAGGGTATGTGTCAGCTAACATGGAAGAGTGAGGTGACGTGTGATACCATGGTGGAATTTTTAGGGTGGTAGTACATGCTAGAAATTATTTCATAGGAGGTTGAGTGAGATGGCGCCACGATCGGGTGTTGACACGTCAGGTGTAACCATGAGCTCGGCCCGTCGAAGCTCATTGTGGGGGGTTGTTCAGTGTGGTTGGTATAACCCTAGGAAAGAGGGACACATTCCATTGATGCACTCCAAGTCACTGGGGATATAACCTTGTTTATGCAGGAGAATCATTAGCGAGCACGCAGAGCAAGACCACTCAGTGCTTGGGAATATTTTCGGAATATCAACGTTGGCAGTTACGATGAATATTGAAGCATGTCTGAACTTAGCGCCAGGAGATATTTGAAGTAGGCCTGAACGATTGCGAGCGAAGTGGGAGTTTCCACTTCTAATTTGGAATGATACTGGACTAAGATAGCCGTTAGGTTAGGTTTTGGAGTAGACAAGTAGTCGGGGGGAACCCTAAGAACCCTCTAAGATAAATAGAGGTTTTGGACGCCCAAATGAGGCTAGCTGAAAGTTGGTAGGAGATTTCCTATTTTGTAGTTGTTGTTTGATTGTAGCTGTAACCATTTTTATTTTGAATGAATACAACAGAGGAAAATTGATCCAATGTGTGTGGATGTTGTTATTGCTTGCAAATTTCCTATTGTTGTTGTTTCTATAAATGAATGTATGAAACTATGAATGTTAGGATAAGTTTCTATTGTTTCTCTTCTATTGAAATCAGTGCAAGGTGTGCACACAAAATGAAAGGAGTGCATTGACGGGATCTGTTTCAGTTCTGAAGCTTAGAAGAGATAGCACGAAACTTTCCCTTTGCAAGGAATGCAAAGTGACTACTGCAAGGTGTGCACAATCATTCGCAAGAACTTAAAAATTGCGTAAGAGTCGATTTCAAGGTGTGCTTCGAGCAAAAGGAGGACGCCAAGAGGGAAAGAAGAATTTATTTTCAAGATATCTTTCGAACTAAGTTTATCGAAATCCCGAGAATGCAAGGAGTGCGTGCAAATTCAAAACCCTTTAAGGACCAATCTCAGAAGAGATAGCACATTTTATAAGTGTTAACAAGATTCAAGAGGCAGACTAGTAGGAGGAGAAAAGGTCAAAAACATTTTAAGGATTAGAAAATCTTCTAAGTCGGGAGAAATATGAAGTTCATGAGGAGGAGAGATAATGGTCGTTGGATCACAGTGCAAAGGATCAACAACCGTCTAATCATAACAAAGTGCACGAGCTTTAATGCTTCGCACACATAGGAGAGAGAACCCATCAAGGTTTGAGACTTGAAACTTCTGAAGTCCAGAATTCTGAATTTTCGAAGTGAAATCTCATTTGTTCGATCATCTGAGACAAACTTGAGCCGTCAGATCGTCCAAAGTGAACGTCATCCATTAGATCAATCAAGTGAATCTAAGTCATCAGATACTGTGAGCTCGGAAGGAAGAAAGTTTGAAACTTGAGATGCCTGAAGCCCAAAGAGCTAGAGAGATGAAGCGAAGTTGGACCGTTAGATTCAGAGGGGTACATGTCGGCGGGTCATGATATCTAGAGGAAGGCAAAGGGAAGGTATTGAAACACCTAAAGCTCGAATATTCGAGGAGCCGAGGGTCGTCAATCTATTAGTGGACACTTGTCAGCAGATTACGAGCTCCGAGAATTTGTTGTGGGATTTTTAGTTTGATAACTGAGACTACCGAAGTCTGAAACTCAAAGGAGATCTAAACCGTCAATCGAGAGGAGGGTCACAGGACTGTGGATCTGAGTTGAAAGGTCAAGAACCGAAGTGAAGGAAGAATCGTTGATCATGGGAACATGAGTCTACCTATTGTCCGCTCCAGAGGATTGAAGTACGGAAGAAAGTGAGGTTTCAGATTCAAAAAACCCGAAGTCTGTGGACCCACATAGATCACAACCGTTGATTCAAGTGGACAGGTGTTAGGAGATGTTCTACTCCAGAATATTGCCCTTCAAAGGAAAACAAGGTTTGAAACTTGAGAATTTTGGAGCCCAAAATTTTGAATCAACCACAGTCATTGATCCGGGAGGAGGAAGTCCGAACTGTTGATCCCAAGGAATAGATCTTAATCGTTCGTTCGAAAGCACCTTCAAGATTGTGAGATCGACGGTCATCTCACATTGCGGGGAAAGGAATTGCGTGGACTTTAAAAGGTCAAGGGCGGGCCGCAATCGATACTGTGGTTTCTCCAGGAAGACACGTGGAGGCTCGAGGATAATTGCGGGCCCAAAAGTAGTTTTACCTCAAACCGCTTGTGACCGTGCCTGTAATCGTGTGGTCATCACCCAAGGTCAAATCTGAGGAGGGGCCGAGAGGAAAGGCACTAATTCCAACTCTGATATTTTGTAGGATGCTAAAGAGAAGGTCATGGGTATCGTGAAGCCTGCGCAGGGAGATGAGAGGACCTGTGTCCAACACAGAGTGAGACTAGCAAGGTTTCAGAGAGTTGTTTAACTCCAGAATCGAAGATCCTGACCGGTAGGTAGTGCAACCCTTAGAAGAGAAGGGGGTCTGTACCAAGTGGTATCAGAGAAAAAAAAAAATCTTGCAGACAACAGGCAAAGGGAGGAGAGACAAAAGAACTCAAAGTTGTACTTTGTGTGTGACAGATAGTCAACACAATGCCACTGAGGAGATGAGTGGAACCACCTTTATCCAATCAGGTTGTAGCAAGGGAGATGCGAGAACTTTGTGCAATATTAGAGGTGATGGAGGTAGCGCAGAGGAGAGCACCTGATGTTGGAGACATTAGTGATGCAGAGAGTGAAGAAGTATAAGCCGAAGAATCTACAAGAGAGGATTTTGCTGAAGAATTCTTGCTGAGAGCAGTTGCTAGATTGGGAGGTAGAGCCAAGATAGAGGTCCCAATGTATGAAGGCAATTTAGATGTCAAAGAGATGCTGGATTGGGTAAGATCCATGGACAAACATTCTGACTATGAAGATGTCGATGAAGAGAAAAAGGTGAAATAAGATGTCACTAGGCTAAAAGGGCATGCAGGACTATGGTGGGATGAACTGTAGGCCGAGCAGAGAAGCAAAGGCAAACAAAAGATAAATAATTGGTACATAATGCTCGCCAAGATGAAGGCTAAGTTCAAGCCCAAATATTATCAGATCAATATATTCAGGAAGTTGTAGAACCTAATACAGAAGGGTATGACAATTAAGGAGTACATATAGCATTTCTATAGGTTGAACATCAGAACTAGACAAAGAGAGAAAGATGAAGAAAATGTTGTCAGATATATAAATGGCCTGAGATGTGAAATCCAGGATGAGATCAAAATGATGTTAGTAAGGATAGTGGAGAATTCTTATCAGTTTGCACTGAAGGAAGAGGAGAAGTTGGCCATAAAACAAAGCCAATGAGGAAGAGGTAAAATCCCAGCCCCCAAAAAAGGAAAGGGATTTACTCATGACAAAACACATAAGTCTAAGGACGAGACCGAGAAACCACATAGTCACTTGAAAAGAGGAGGAAGTTTCCTAGGAAGACAGGGTGGTGGAAGAATTTCTTCTAGAGGAAGAGGAATAAGGAGAGGAGGAGAAGTAATATGATATGCATGTGGAAAGACAGGGCACATGTCTTGGGAATGTCCCTAGAAAAATAAAGAAGGAGGAGGCAAAGCTCACATTTCAGAAGCACAGAGAAGGGATGTTGAAGCAGAAGGAGCAGAGGATGGAAGATCCCTAATGTTGAGAAAGGTTCTCTTAAATCTAGAGGTAGAAGTTGAAAAGCCAATGTATAGGAACAGTCTCTTCATGACAACTTTCAAGACTAAAGATAGAGTATGCAAGGTGATAATTGACAGTGGGAGCATGGATAACTTAGTATCCACAGAGATGGTGGAGAAATTGGATCTGGAGACAACTGAACATTTGAATCCATGCAAAGTCTCATGGTTGCAGAAAGGACACCAAGTAATCATTACTAAACAATTCTTGGTTGAGTTTAAGATAAGGAATATAGAGATGAAATTCTATGTGATGTGATTCCCATGGATGTATGCCATATTTCGTTGGGAATACCATGGTAGTTTGACAGAAATGTCATTCATGATGGGAGGAAGAATACATACACCTTGGAGAAGAATGGTAGAACACACATGTTGCTGCCAATAGAGGAGAAGAAGGTGAAAGAGGAAGCCAACACAAGCATACCTATCATGAGTGGGAAGGAACTCCTGAAAGAAGTCAAGAAAGAACAAGATATGTAGTTCGTTGTGTTGAGGAAACCCAGAGTTATCCTTACAAGTACTTCGATGGATGATTTTCTTGAAGAAGTTCAGGAATTGCTGGATAATTTTGATGACACAGTGGTGGATGAGTTGCCTAACTCATTACCACCCATCAGAAGTATCAGCTACCATATTGACTTGATACCAGGAGAAAGTCTGCCTAACAAAGCAGCATACAAGTTCACACCTCGAGAGAATGAGGAAGTGAATATCCAAGTCCAGGAATTTTTAGACAAGGGTTTGGTCAGAGAGAGCTTGAGTCCATACATAGTACCAACTGTGTTTAGTCCAAATAAGGATGGAGGATGGAGAATGTGTACAAACTCAAGAGCCATTAACAAGATCAACATCAGGTATAGATTTCCTTTACCAAGAATGGATGATTTAATGGACTGTTTAAGTGGAGCCAATTTCTTTTCTAAAATAGATTTGAAAAGTGGATATCACCATATTAGAATGAGAGAAGGTGATGAGTGGAAGACAACCTTTAAGAAAAATGAAGGTTTGTATGAGTGGCTTGTTATGCCAGTTGGCTTAACAAATGCCTTGAGTACTTTTATGAGGTTGATGAATGAATTACTAAAATATTTGATTGGCAAGTTTGTGGTTGTATATCTGGATGATAAACTGATCTTTAGCAGGACTAGAGAGGAGCATTTGAGACACTTGACACTAGTGATGAGTATACTGTACCAAGAGAAGCTGTTGATAAATCTGAACAAGTCCTCTTTTATGAAGACATAACTCATTTACTTGGGTTTCGTGATCTCTTCAAATGAACTGAAGATGGATCCAGAGAAGGTGAAAACAATCAAAGAATGGTCATCACCAAAGAGTATGTTTGAGGTAAGGATATTCCATGGATTAGCAAGCTTCTATAGGAAGCTCATAAGATACTTCAGTGGAATTTGTGCACTAATGATGGATACAGTGAAGAAGAAGAAACTTTTAAATGGATAGAGGAAATCGATAGGAGCTTCAATATACTGAAGGAGAAAATAACAGAATGACTAATTCTGGTCTTGCCAAATTTTGAAAATATATTTTAGGTGAGATGTGGCGCAAGTGGAGTTGCAATTGAAGCAGTTTTGAGCCAAGATAATAGACATGTTGGTTATTTCAGTGAGAAGCTGAATGAGACCAAGAGAAAATACTCCACGTATGATAAGGAGTTTTATGCCATAATTCAAGCCTTGAAGAAGTGGAGACACTACCTTGTCCCACATGAATTTGTCTTGTATAGCGATAACCGGGCTTTATAATTCATAACCAGATAGGAAGAATTGAATCAGAGGCATGCAAAATGGGTTGAGTTTATGAAATTTTTTACTTTTGTCATAAAACATATTGTTGGGAATGCTAACAAAGTTGTTGATGCATTAAGCAAGAGATGCTTGATTCTGCAAGAATTTCAGGTGAAGACCTTAGGGTTTGAACACCTTAATGACATGTATTGTGATGATACAGATTTCAAGGAAGCATATGAAGCATGTGCAAATCCTGTGTTGAGAGATAGAATCCAGTGGACAGGGTACATGATTCAAGAGGGATTTTTATTCAAGGGAAATCAATTGTGCATACCAAAATGCTCAATGAGGGATAACCTTTTGAAGGAAAAACATAGCAGAGGATTGGCTAGACATTTCGGTCATGATAAAACATTTGCACAGTTGAGAAGTTCATACTATTGGCCAAGTATGAAAACAAAAGTGATAAAGTTTGTGAACAGATGTAGAATCTGCCAACATGCAAAAGGAAAAAGATAGAACACTGGATTGTATCAACCATTTCCAGTACCAGAGAGGCCTTGGGATGCAATAAGCATGGATTTTGTGTTGGCACTGCCAAGAACGCAAAGAGGATTTGATTCCATATTTGTGGTGGTTGATATATTTTCAAAGATGGCACACTTTATCCCATGGCATAATACTAGTGATGCAACACATGTTGAAAATCTATTTTTCAAGGAAGTTGTGAGACTTCACGGCCTACCCAGAAGTATTGTCTCGGACAGAGACACAAAATTTGTTGGTCATTTTTGGAGAACATTGTGGAAGAAGTTGGGGACGAATTTGTCCTTCAGCTCATCTTATCACCCTCAAACAAATGGATAGACTGAGGTCGTAAATAGAAGTCTGGCAAACTTATTAAGGAGTTTGGTCATTGAGCATCATAATCAGTGGGATCTGATTCTTCCACGTGAAAAATTTTCATACAATGACTCACCAAACAAGAGCACTGGAAAAATCCCATTCCAAATATTGTATGGAATGCAACCTAGGGGAGTATTTGAGTTGAGATACTTGGAACAAAGTGATATCAAGAGCGTTGGAGCAGAAGATTTTGCTGCAGAAATGTAGAAGCTCCATAGCCAAATCAGAGGACAGTTGTAGAGTTCTAATGAAGAGTACAAGCAGAGATCTGATCAACATCGCAGAGAACTTCAATTTGAAGTTGGAGATCAGGTTCTGGCACATCTCAGGAAATAAAGGTTCCCTGGGGGAACATATAACAAGTTAAAGAGGAAGAAGTTAGGGCCATCTAAGATCTTGAGGAAGTTTGATGAAAACACCTATGAGATTGAGTTGCCAGATGATGTAGGCATATCACCCATATTCAACATTTTAGACCTGTATCCTTATAGGAATGATGACACAGAGGGATCTGAAGATCAAGAGAAGATTCAGTGGGAGAAACAAATCCCTATAGAAGAAAGACCACAAATGGAGAATATCGTTGATCAAAGGATTGGAAAAAGGACTAGGAGGAAGACCTATTTTGAATATCTGGTCAAGTGGAAGGGACACCTAATAGAAGATGACAGTTGGGAAAATGAAGTTGATATCTAGAAGCATTGAAATTCGGTGCAAGAGCTCATGGACAAGAGTCCATGAATTATTTTCAAGGGGAGTATGATGGAGGAGCATCCTTAGCGATCACATGGAGCAAGACCACTCAACACCTAGGAATCATTTTGGAATCTCAACGATGATAGTTATGGTGAATATTAAAGAATGCCTAAACTCAGCGCCAGGAGATATTTTGAAGCACGCCTGAATGATTCCAAGCAAAGTGGGAGTTTCCACTCCTCCTATGGAATGTGACTAGACTAATATAATCGTTAGGTTAGTTTTTGGAGTAGACAAGTAGTCAGGGGGAACCTTAAGAACCCTCTGAGATAAATAGAGGTTTTGTATGCCCAAATGAGGCTAGCTGTAGGTTAGTAGGAAATTTCTGAGTTTGTAGTTGTTTGATTGCAGCTATAACCATTTTTATTTTGAATGAATACAACAGAGGAAAATTGATCCAATGTGTGTGGATGTTGTTATTAATTGAAAATTCCCTATTGTTGTTGTTTATGTAAATGAATGTATGGAACTGTGAATGATAGGATAAGTTTCAATTGTTTCTCTTCTTTTAAAATCAGTGCAAGGTGTGCACACAAAATGCAAGGAGTGCGTTGACAGAATTTGTTTCGGTTCTGAATCTTAGAAGAGATAGAATGAAACTTTCCCTTTTCAAGGAGTGCAAAGTGACTGCTGCAAGGTGTGCATAGTCATCCACAAGAACTTAAAACTTGTGTAAGATTCAGATGTAAGGTGTGCATCGAGAAAAAGGATGACACCAGGAGGGAAAGAAGAATTTATTTCAAGAAATCCTTCGAACTAAGTTAATATAAATCCTGAGAATGCAAGGATTTCTTGGGAAGTAGAAACCCTTTAAGGACCAAGCTAAAAAGAGATAACATTTTTCATAAGTGTTAATGATATCCAAGAGGTGGACTCGCAGGAGGAGCAAAGGTCGAAAACCTTTGAAGGCTTAGAAAATCTTCTAATTCAAAAGAAATCTGAAGCTCAAGAGGAGGAGTGATAGTGGTCATTGGATCACAGCGCAAAGGATCAACAATATTCTGATCAGAACAAAGTGTATGAGCTTTAACGCTTCACACACACAGGAGAGGGAACCCATCAAGGTTTGAGACTTGAAACTTCCGAAGTCCAAAGTTCTGGATTTCTGAAGTGAAATCTCAGTAGTTCGATCATCTAAGGCATATTTGAGCCATCATATTATTTGAAGTGAACATCAGGCATTGGATCAATCAAGAAAATCTGAGCCATTAGATACTTTGATCTCGGAAGGAAGCAAGTTTGAAACTTGAGATCCCTATAACGTGAAGAGCCGAAGAGAAGATGGACCATTAGATCCATAGGGGTATGTGTCGGTGGGTCATGAGATTTAGAGGAAGGAAAAATCAAGGCATTGAAACACACGAAGCTTGAAGAGCCAAGGAATCGAGGGTCATTGATTTGTTAGTGGAAACTTCTCAGCAGATCGCGAGCTCTGGGAAATTTGTTGTTGGATTTTCAGTTTGAGAACTGAGACTTCCAAAGTCCAAAACCTAAAGGATATCTTGACCCTCAATTGAGAGGAGGGTCACAGGACTGTTGATTCAAGTTGAAAGGTCAAGCACCCAAAGTGAAGGCAGGACCGTTGATCATGGGGACAGGTGTCTGCCAATTGTTCGCTCTAGAGGATTGGAGTACGTAAGAAAGTGAGGTTTGAGATTCGAAAAACATGAAGTCCGGAGACCCACATAGATCACAACCATTGATTAAAGGGGATAGGTGTCAATAGATCTTCCTCTCTGGAATATTTCCCTTAAAAGGATAACAAGGTTTTAAACTTGAGAATTCTAGAGCCTGGAATTCCGAATTGACCACACTCGTCGATCTGGGAGGAGGAAGTTTGAACCGTTGATCCCAAGTAATAGATCTTGGTAGTTCATTCAAAATCATCGTCAAGATCGTGAGATCGATGGTCATCTTGCATTGTGGGTACAGGAGTTGTGTGGAATTTAAAAGGTCAAGGGTGGGCCTCAATCCATACCATGGTTTCGCCAGGAAGACACATGGAGGCTCGAGGAGAATTGTGGGCCCAAAAGTAGTTTGACTTGAAATTGCTTGTGACTGCACCCGAAATCGCATTGTCATCGCCCAAGGTCACATCTAAGGAGGGGCCGAGATGAAAGGAATTAGCGCAAACTCTAAGATTTTGCAGTATGCGAAATATAAGATCGTGGGTATCGTGAAGCCTACAAAGGGAGATGAGAGGACCTGTTTCCAACACAGAGTGAGACCAACAAGGTTTCAGAGAGTCGTTCGAATGCATAATCAAAGATCATGACCATGAGGTTGTGCAACCCTTATGAGAGAATGGGGTATGCACCACTTGGTTATGTTTTGTAGCCCCTCCCCCCTCAGTTAACGATCGACAAGTCGGGGGGGCTGCAATGCGACATGGGTCGTCGATCATCGCTGACACCCTTTGCACGATGATCTTTGGATTAAAATAATGAGAAAATTTACATGCCTAAAAGTATGGGTTTAGGATGGGGCCATCCCATCCCCAAGACCCAATGATGTGGTGCCACTTTGGTATCCAAGGTCTTGTGGAGCCTGAAATATGCAGTGTGTGTGTCGTGGAGGTAAGGGCCAGCAAGGTAAGGCCATGGTGGCCAGAGGCTAAGAAGGAACCACTCCAAAGTTCCAGGTGGACTTGGGATGCCATGTCAGCATCAAAGTTAACAAAATTCAACTAAATTTCACAGAAAATTTTAAAAATTAATGGAAATCACCAGAAAATTTCAGTTTTTTTCCAGGTGAGTAACTTGCATGCCATTTTCAGAGGCCTAAACGACAATTTTTGAGAAGTTAAATTCAAAAATATATATCCTAATATGAAATAATTATTTCTTTCCCAAATGAAAGAACTTATAGAGAGCTTTCTAGCAGTGTAAGTCATTCTTCAAATGGAGTTAGTATGAGGGATTTACAACCCAAACAATGGAGGGTAAATTTTAACCCCTGGTTAACTTCTGAGAGCCATAAATTTCAGCACAAAGTTCGGATTGGGGCATGATCATAGTCGTTGTAAATCTGATTAAGAGGAGAATAACCTAGAATTATTAGAATTTGGAGGGTTGTGATTTAAATATTCATAAATGGAGTAGAAAAAGGATATGTAGCATTAATTGAGAAATTTTTATGATATGCATATTTCTAACAAAATGGTTGCTTGCACATTTTCCAGAATTAGGGGGTATAAACATATCAGTTCAGGATAAAAATGTATATTCAAGAAATAGAGGAAGGAGAGGGAGCCTTTAGTCATGATAAAGAATCCAAAGGAAAAAATATCAATGTTGGTAATGCAAAGAGAGAATCAGATGGACACAAGGGAAGATAGGAGCAAGAAACATTAATATAGACTATGAGAAGCCTAATAATAGAAGTACAAAGCTACAAAGAAGACAATGAGAGGTTGGTAAGAGAACAAAATTAGATAAATTCTCAATTGATGCAAAGCCTAAATCAGTTTCAGAGGTAAGTAAAGAATAGATCAAACTTAAGAGAGGAGGAAGAGGGAAGATATCACGAAAGAAGAGATAACTACATAAGAGTTGGTTATTCAAGAGGTGCTATAGGAACTCATAGACATCACTCACCTACTTACTCGACAAGGAAATTTTATGCATCTAAATATTCCATAAGTAGTCCAAAGGTGTCTCATGTTAGGCGCCAAAGAAGAAGACATGAATTGGACAATTTGCAAGGAGAGTCCAGGAATCTTAAGCCACCATCCTTCTATGGTGAAAGAGAAATGGAAGATTATGTGGAAGCATGGTTTCTTCGAATCAATAGGTATTTTCAATTGCATAATTATTCATCAAACCTAGAAGACATAATTATTACTTACCATTTACATGGAAAAGTTGTTATGTGGTGGGATCAACTTAAGAAATTTGAGAACATAAATTAATATAGGATCACTTGGAAGAAATTCAAGAAATATTTTCAGAAGGAGTACCTTTTCGAGCACTTCTATGATAATAAAATGTAGGATTTATTTGAACTCGGGTTGGGAAGCATGACCATGGTAGAGTATGAAAAGAATTTATTGGGACTACTAAAGTATTTAGGGTTTATAAAAGATGAGAAGGTGAAAACACAAAGGTTTTTTATTGGAATTCCTTCATTTTATAAAGAGAAGATTCAATATGATGAGCCCATGCAATTTACTGAGACCATCAGGAAGTACAAGTACCTGTATGATTAAGGAAATGGTCGAGAGTCTTTGGATAAATATTGGAAGGATAAGAAGAAGGAGAAGTCTGATCAAAGAAATAAAGGATTCAAACCTCCTTTCAATAGAAATAGCCCAAATAAAAATCAGTAAGACTGACTTGCTAAGGATGAATCCAAGAGAGAAAACTCCTTGGGAAAAATGGGGAGACCACCAATCCAATGTTGGGGATGCAAAGAAGATCACATGTACAAGGATCTCCCTCACATAAAAGAGAAAGTGAAGAACATGCACAATATCCAAGAGGCTACATTATTAGAATACATGGGTAGAATATATGCAACCTTAGAATATTGACAAACAAAGTACTAATCCAATATGATCGAGGTGGAAGGTAATATAATTAATAATATTTTTTCTATTTTAACTGATTCAAGAGCAAGCCATTGTTACATTGATCCTAAAATAGTTGACACATTACATTTGGAGAAAAGTAAGCTTGAAAAATCAAAGTTTGGTTCAACTAGCCACTGGAACCAAAAGAAGGATCAATCAGATGGTCATAGGTTGTACCATAAGTCTTAACGGAGTAAATAGTAATGTTAATCTAAATATTATGCCATTGGTATCTTATGATATTCTAATTGGAATGGATTGGTTGGAAAAACATCATGCTATTGTAGATTGTCATAACAAGACATTTACATGTCTTGATGAAGAAGGAAAATAGAGAAATGTGAAAGGAATTCCAAGACCCATTTCTATAAGGGATATTTCATCCTTACATCTTAAGAGATGTTTCAGGAAATGATGTTAATTGTATGTATCTCATGTGGAGGACTCAAAAAATACAAAAGGGTCAATCCTTGAATATTTTTCAGTACTGCAAGAGTTTGAATATGTATTCCAAGAAATACCATGATTACCACCAAAGAGGTAGATGGTTTTCTATATTGATTTGGTACCAGGAGCTTCCCCAATATCAAAAACACCTTACAAAATGAGTACACCCAAATTAAAAGAATTACAATTGTAGCTGGACAAATTGTTGAAGAAAGGGTACATACGTCCAAGTGTTTCATCTTGGGGAGCACCAATATTTTTTGTTAAAAAGAAGGTTGGAACATTGAGGCTATGTATTGAATTTATATAGCTGAATAAATCCAAAGTGAAGAACGCATACCCTCTACCCATAATTGATGACCTCTTTGATCAGCTAAGAGGGGAAAATATATTTTAAAAGATAGAATTAAGATCAGGATACCACCAAGTAAGAATCAAGGAAGAAGACATCAATAATACAAGCTTTATAACCAAGTATGGGAATTATGAATTTGTAGTGGTGCCATTTGGGATAACCAATGAACCAACTGTATTTATGTGCTTAATGAATGGCATATTTATAAATTATTTGGATAATTTTGGAATAATATTCTTGGATCACATACTTATCTATTCTAAGTTATAGGAAGAGCATGAACATCACTTGAGATTGGTATTGCAAGTGCTGAGGGAACATCAATTGTATTCCAAGCCTAGTAAGTGTTATTTTTACCAAGAAAAGATCCATTAGTTGGGACACATTATTTCAGAACAAGGTATAATAGTCGATCCATATAATATTGAACCCATTATAGGGTGGCCAACACCCATGAATGTTTCAGAAGTTGTTATATCCTTAATCTTCTCCTTACAGGTCAGAGAGGAAGCCCTTAGTGGATAGAAGCCTTAATGCAACTTTTTATTGAGTTTTGACCCTTTCCATATCATTTTTGGAGGGCCTCGTGTGACACCTAGCATGCAACAAGCAAGGCCTTGCTAGACAACAGTGGCTCAAAAAGCAAGGCATTGTCAAACTTTTAGAAAAGGGGAATTATCAGACGAGGGGTGAAAGATGATTTAGATATTAGTGGTAATAGAATAGGAACTCAGATAATTCAAATTTATAGTGGCCTTTGGAATATATAGAAGCCTCTCCTAAGCCTCCTCCAAGAGCTATATAACAAAGGAAAGAATTGACAAGAGGGAGGAAGAATTCAATAGCAAGGTCATGCTACCAAATTGCAGAGGTATTTAGCCATTGTGTCTAGAAGTCATTGAAGCCTAACATAACCAAATAGATGCAAGGAGAGGCAAGGATCAAGGAGATTAAATAAGCTTGCATCAACGCTTGAGGTATTTATGATTGATGTAAGTTATTGTTTCTTAATCAATAGATCATTTGGTTTTCCCCTTGAATGTTTTTCATTGATGTATAAATGTTCAAATATGATCTTGTAGATTAGAGATCAATTTAGATTCAAGCTAGATATAGGATCCTAACATTGGGAAGCAAGTATATTGGTTTTTTCTTGTCTTTGGTGTGAAAGAATAAGGTTGTAGAGGCTCGAGCTGGAAATTCAGGACTACAAGAGCCAGGAGACGCTAAAGAAAACCTTCAGGAAAAGGTAAGCCATCTACTTAGTGTTGGACAACTGA
>ML802821.1:70034-88773 GCA_009831015.1 Picea engelmannii
CAGAATCCTCATTCTTGTCTGCTTTAAATGATGCTTCTCTGGAGGTGGGTTTATCTTTAACTATTCTCATTTCATATGTAGTCAATGTTCCGAGAAGTTGGTCAAACTGCAAGGTTTTTAGATCATTAAGTTCTTCTATAGCATAGACCTTCGGGTTTAAACCTATATGGGAGAGATCTCAAGATTTTTTGAACTAAAGAAGGTTCTCCAATTGTTTCACCAAGTGCCTTCATTGCATTTACCAATTATTCTATTCTCAGAAAGTATTTTCCAATAGTTTCATCTTCCTTCATCTTCAACTGTTCAAACTGTATTTTGTAGGTCTGAAGCTTTGCATCCTTTACCTTCTCATTACCTTCATAACTGTTAATGAGTTTGTCCCACATTTCTTTGGCAGTTCCTAGATGCATAACTTTTACGAATTCTTCTTCTACAAGCCCACTCAAGATAGCATTCATAGCCTTAGCGTTGAAGCTAAATTCTAGTTTGTCATCCTTATTAGCTATCACAACTGGATTTACATAACCAGTCTCTACCACATCCCAGACATCTGCACCTAAAGCCATTATGTAGGTTCTCATTCTAACTTTCCAGAAAGTAAAGTTTGTTCCATTGAACAGAGGGGCCTTATTGGTTGAGTTTCCTTCATGTCTTGACATGTTTAAGCTCTAGGATCTACCCTTAGATAAAAGGAACCTTGCCCTGATACCAATTGTTGGACAACTGAGAGGGGGGGCGGGTGAATCAGTTGTTACCGTGCTTAAACAATTATGCTTCTTTTAAAATTTTTGCTGAGACACTAAATCATGATCACAATAATGCAGGGAAATAAACAATGGAACATTCAACATCAGTCACGTATATGAGAAACACAGAGACATATATTTCCTGAGGAAACCCATACAGGGTAAAAACCTCTTTTTCTTTATATGATAAGTAATGGTTACAATCTTTACATTATCATACATATGAGCACCAACTCATAATGAGGCTACAACCTCTGTTTAGCAAGCTGCAACTTGTTGAGAGAACCAACTCTCTATTTTCTCTAGCACCCACTAGAAGGAAGCACCGACTCCCTGGTTTTTCTAGCACCAACTAGAAGGAAGCACCAACTCCCTGGTTTCTCTAGCACCAACTAGAAGGAAGCACCAACTCCCTGTGTTCAAGCACCCACTTGAACCTCTAAGGACAACCGTCCTCCCTAGCACCTCCCAACCACCCTAAAATATAAATCTTTGCTTCTGAAACTTATTACAGTGATATAATGTTCAACAATGGCTTACCCGACTTATAATTGTTCTGCTGCATTTCATTACTCTACCTGCCTCATTTCCTTTCTGCTTACATCACTTACGTTGTCTGGTCTTCTGCTTTTTATGCTCTGTGTGCCATCTCCATTCTCTGAACAGTTCCTCTTCTGTGCTATTCAACTGCTGCACTCTCCTCCTTCTTCACACCTGAATCACCTTTACCAACAACACTCAAAACAACCTCTAACTGCAACAACACCCCATCTCTTCTTTGTTCTGTGTATTTATAGCTTCTGTGCACCTTGTGCATGCAGTGTTCGCAATGCCTTTGCATGCTAACTCTGCACCATTATCCTCCACCTCTCGAGTGCTATGTCTGATTATCATCGTGACTCTTCAGCTTCTCTGGTGTTTCACCCCGCGTGTCCAACATCACTGTATGTTATCCTAAGATTCCTCAGTCTCTCTGGCAGTTTAAGACTCTTCATCTTCTCTGAGACAGTCAAACTCTTGATCTTCATCGACCCTGATCGATGGTTCATGATCTTGGTGAATCAACGGTCCTGATCTCATTATGATCTCGCATCTCGTTGTTCCTACGTGGAGATTTTCATTACTCCAAGTCGCGATAGGCGAGACTCCAATATGGAGCTCAGATCAACGGTCCACATCTTTTGGTGTATTGATGGTCAAGATCTTATCGTGATCTCGCATCTCGCTGTTTCTTCACTGGAGATTCTCGTCACTCCAAGTCGCGATAGGCGAGACTCCGAGATGGATCTTAGATCAACGGTCCACATCTTTTGGTGTATTGATGGTCAGGATATTTTTGTGATCTCGCGTCTCGCTGATCCTAAGATGGAGATTTTTGTCACACCAAGTCGCGATAGGCGAAACTCCGAGATGGAGCTTTATGGTGCTCTGATCTTTTGCCACGTGTCCTCTTGATCCAACGGTCCTTGATTAAATCGCGATCTCACATATTTTTTGTTCCTTTGACTTTCCAGTCAGTGAGATGACGATCTTTCACCATGTGTCCTCTTGATCCAACGGACCACGATTAAATCGCGATCTCGCATCTCGCTGTTCCTTTGACTTTCCAGTCAGCAAGATGACGATCTTTCGCCATGTGTGATGCCCCGCGCAAATCCAACGGTCCTCCTGTGATCAGGATCCGACGGTTGTCCTTCTCTTGCTACCTCGCGACCTCACGACTTGGAGTACCCAATGTTTGGACTCTCAACCTGCGAACTCCCGAGTTCGCGAGATCTCTCAATCTCTCGCCACCTGTCCCCCCAGATGGACGGCTATAAATATCTCGCCACTTCGTCGCCTCGCGACTTTGAACACCCAATACTTGGGCCTTTATCCTGCGAACACTCGAGTTCGCGAGATCTCTCCGATCTCTGCCATGCGTCCTTCACAGATGGACGGTCCTGATCTTCTCGCCACTTCGCTGCTTCGCGACCTCGCGCCTCATGACTTTTAACACCAAATCCTCGGCTCTTCCACTCACAAGTTTTCGAGTTCCCTCATATCTAACGCCTGAGATCTATCCTTCTCTTCAGCGTGCTCTCTTCTTGTTTTTATTCAGATCTGACGGCCCTCATGCTGTTGGGAATTTTGGATGGGATCCAATGATCAACGACGCTTCTCCTCCAAGTTTACACATCCTTCTTACTTGGAAGAATTTTGACTCTGCACTAATTCCTCCTGAGCCTACATTGTTCATGTTTGTCCATCGATGCACATTCTAATCCTTCCATCTTCACTGTTGTACTTTCCATCAATGACAAGCATACACTATCTGTTAAACATTTGCCAACACTTAGTTATTTGTATGTGATTCTATTTCTTTTTTATAGGAATCCAATAGGAATTATACCCCCTACTATCTAGGATAACTAGGCTTATCCTAGGGAGATATTATTGATCTATTCAGTGAGATCCCTGTGAGAATTTTTCCCATAAAAAATTGGCGACTCCGCTGGGGAGAAATCCATTCTATTTGACTTTCTTTGCCTTTCTCTTCCTCTATTTTATGAGTTTCATCTTGTTGTCTTCCATGAGAGATTCATAGCTCAGAACCAATAGATATGAGATATATCATCCATATATGAAGATATGGAGAAAACCATTTCTTTCAAAAAATAAAACATTTTATAGGCCTCGCATGTTGCACTACTTCTGTCCCACGAGTCCCCCTCCTAGGTTGACGAGCCCCTGTCTTGCGAGGCATGAAAAATTAGTGTGAGTACCACTATTTATTGTCTTTGGTGACTAGAGAGATAATGGGAAATTATCCTCACTCATCTAGTGAACTCAACTCGCGAGGACCCTTATAGGGTCCACAAAAAAGGGTATGTAGGGTGTAAAAAAGGTTTGTTTTTTACGAATTTATTTCTGGGTTTTTTGTTGTGAAGCCTAGGGTACCTATTCTTGGGGATGTAAAAATTTAGAACTTAGTTTTGCAAGTTATTTTTCATCATTATTTTCATGAAATAAAAAATAAAAAATAAATATTTATGTTTTTTATCATCCCTTGTGAAGCATTTTAGAACCTCTTTTCATAATTGCACTTGTGAAGTTTGGGGTGTGAAATTGTATTTTTGGGTGATTGATTGTCACATTTGGTTGAGTTTAATTTTGAAACTGGGTTTTACATTGTTAATATCCATTCCTTGTGATTTTTGGCTTGAGATCCCACGTAGACATTGGAGTGTGCGAGGGGGCATCCCTACCAATATCACACTACCCTTTGCTTGCTAATTTTTTGGTTTCCATTTACATTTGTTGGAAACACCAATCACACCAAGAGGTGGGGGGATGAATCAGTGTGAGGTCTATTTTTACAATTCTCACAAAAATTTAGTTAGTGATTGGCACAACACCCCTACCTCAACAGGTTTTGCCTGACCTCCTGGTCTTTGGATCTTCCTATTTCCTTGAGCCAAAATGGAACTTTAGTCCCCATTGGAACCTTCAATGCATATAATACCATAGGTACTTCTTAGAAGGTACGCCTGTGTGACCAATCACTTGACGTGAATCTCTACTCCACGTGACCACCTGGTGTGACCATAGACTTAACCCGAAAACGTGTTTCGGATTTCGCGACATTCGTGATTTATATTGTGAGTACCCACTGAATCCTTCGATTCCCGAAACCCCGAAATGGGCTAATAGGTCTTTAGCTCCTCCCTTATGCCTCAACCATATGACCTCCGGTCAAATCTTGGGCTCCACCTCCGAGCGCTTCGGGATTTTGTGACTCATGAGTTTGTGATGCAACTCTTACCTTCTTCCCTGAAGTCCAAACTTGCGACATCTTTACTATAGATCAATGGTCCTGATATTTCCTCGTTATGACGGTCCAGATCATTTTGGGACTTCGTGTATCGAGGATTCCCAAAAATGTCTTCCTCCACACTTCTGACTTCCAAAATGTCGAAATTCAAAGCGCCCAAACCAAAGGCTCTCGTTGATTCATATCTAACGACTAATACCTCTCTTGATCTTGCGAGTGTTGAAAGACACTTAGCCTTAACCTCTCTGATGATCCACTATATCAAATGGTCCATAGAAAATTGATGTTTCTCCCTCCGAGAAATTCAACCGTCTGTTCAAGTTCTCAAATATTCCTAGCCAAATAACTTTCTGTCTTTCCTCGTGAGATTGGTTTCTATGAGGTGTCTTCGACCCTCATCCTTCCCTTGAACTTTCCAAGACTCTATCCCTCATGAGATTGATTCTGGCTGCAACTCAAGGATTCCAAGGAATTCTACTCACACTCCTTGCGACCTTCACGATAATCACTGATTATCTGAACTCTCCAACTCTGTGTACCATGAAATTATTTTATCACTGATCATTTGAAATCTCTAACTTTGCATACCATGAAATTCCTCCATGATAATCACTGATCAAAGAATTCTTTTATTAACTCAAGTGCTTTTGTACATGGGTTCTATAACAACAACTATCTGCTTATACAACTTCTACAATCTTTGTTCTTCTCTGCCCTCCTATGCTCTTGCTCTTTCTCTTCCTCTTAATCTTGATAATAATGGTCCAATACAATACATACAAGGGATCTTTCTCGAGTTTTCCCTCCTACAACCTCAATCTATCTAATCGAATTAAAGCCTAAAACTACTTTATATTGATTACATTAATTGCCTACAACCAACAGATGAGAGAAACTGCTCAAGACCTGCGTTACAATTTCCAAAACATTCAAGAGAACTTATGTCTCTCCAGATATTACATAAATGTTCCATATTTTTGAAATTCAAAATATCTTCAAAATGTGCACTGGTGCGTATCCAGTTGTCCTCCATTCTACACTTGCTTGCCATGCTCCTTCATCATACTCCTCTGGATGAAAAATTCATGGACTCATGTCCATGAGCTCTTGCACCGTCTGTCCATGTTTCTGGATCTTCACTTCTCTTTCCCAACTGGCATATTCAATTGGATGTCCCTTCCACTTTACCAAGTATTCAATATACGTCTTCCTTCAGGTCTTCTTTCTAACTCTCTGATCAATGATCTTTTCCATCTGTGGCTTTTCAGCTACAGGTAGTTGTTTGACCCATTGAACTTCCTTATGAGTCTCTACTCCTCTCACTTCATCTGCTTTGTAAGGATACACATCTACTACATTGAATATGGGTGATATTCCCACATCATCTGACAATTCTATCTCATAATCATTTTCCTCAAATTTTATCAGAATCTTACACGACCCTTTCTTTTTCATATTTAGCTTGTTATACATTCCCCTTGGGAATCTTTCCTTTCTAAGGTGTGCTAAAACTAAATCTCCCACTTCGAATTGAAACTATCCTCTGTGTTGATCTTCTCTGTGCTTATACTCCTGGTTGGAACTTTGCAACTGCTCTTTAATCTTACTGTGGAGCTCTCGCATTTCTGCTGCAAAATTTTCCACTCCAACACTTTTGAACTCATTCTGATCTAAGTCTCTCAACTCAAATACTCCCCTTGGCTGCATTCCATACATTATATGGAATGGGCTCTATCTTGTTCTCTGGTTAGGTGAGTCATTATATGCAAATTCCGCTTGTGAAAAAATCTGATCTCATTGACTATGATGTTCAACTACTAAACTCCTCAATAAGTCTCCCAAACTTCGATTTACTACCTCAGTCTGTCCATCTGTATGAGGGTGATATGCTAAGCTAAAGGATAAATTCATTCTCAGATTCTTCCATAATGTCCTCTAGAAATGACCAACAAATTTGATGTCTCTGTCTGAAACATTACTCTTGGGTAAACCATGAAGTTGAACAACTTCTTTGAAAAATATATTTGCAATGTGTGTTGCATCACTTGTTTTCTGACATGGAATAAAATGTGCCATTTTTTAGAATCTATCGACTACCACGAATATGGAATCACAACCCCTATGTGTCCTCAACATTCCTAACACAAAATCCATGCTTACCGCATCCCACAGCCTCTCTGGTACTGGCAATGGTTGGTACAATCCTATATTTTGTCTTTTCCCCTTTGTGTGCTAGAAAATTCTACATCTGTTCACAAACTTCTTGACATTCGTCCTCATCCCTGGCTAATAATACAAACTATTCAGTTGCACAAATGTTTTTTCATGGCCGAAGTGTCCATCCAATCCCCCACTATGCTTTTCCTTCAAAAGAGTCTCTCTCATAGAACTCTTCGGGATACACAACTGGTTTCCTTTGAATAATAATCCATCTTGGATCAAATACTCAATCCATTGGATTCTATCTCTCAGAACATGATTCTCACATGCTTCATAAGCGTCCTTAAAATCTGATTCATCTTTGTACATATCCTTAAGGTTTTCAAAACCTAAGGTCTTCCCATGAAACTCCTACATAATCAAACATTTCCTTCTCAATGCATCAACAACCTTATTATCAGTTCTAGAAATGTGCTTTATAACAAAAGTAAAGTTCTGCATAAATTCAATCCATTTTGCATGTTTCTGGTTCATTTTCTCATATCTAGTTATAAACTGTAAGGCATGGTTGTCACTATACAAAACAAACTCTTTCGGAACCAAGTAGTGCCTCTATTTATTCAGCACATGTATGAATGCATAAAACTATTTATCATACGTAGAATAATTTCTCTTGGAATCATTCAGCTTCTCACTGAAGTATGCAACTGTTCTATTGGCTTGAATTAAGACTGCTCAAATCGCAAATCCAGTTGTGTCACATCTCACTTGAAATGTCTTACTAAAATCTGGCAGAACTAGAACTGGTTGTCTAATTATCTTCTCCTTTCAGAACTTGAAACTTTTCTCTGCTTCCTCTGTCCAATGAAATATTTATGTCTTTTCTTGACTGTGTCCATCATTGATGCACAAATAAAATTTCTGATGAACTTCCTATAAAAATTGTATAGTCCATGGAATCTTCTAACTTCAAAGATATTCCTTGGTGAAGACCATTATTTGATTGTTTGTACCTTCTCATGATCCATCTTCAACGCATTCAAAGAGATCACTAACCCCAAATAAATGAGTTCCTTCTTCATTAAAGATGACTTCTTTATATTTATCAACAACTTCTCTTGCTTCAACCTCCTCATCACTATAGTTAGGTGTCTCAAATGTTCTTCCTCAGTCTTACTAAATATCAATATATCATCAAGATACACAATTACAAATTTTCCAATGAAATCCTTCAAGACTTCGTTTATTAATCTCATAAAAGTACTTGGCGCATTCATCAAACCAAACGACATGAAAAGCCATTCACAAAACCCTTCATTCGTCTTGAATGTTGTCTTCCATTCATCACCTCCCCTCATTCTAATCTGATGATATCCTCTTTTCAAATCAATTTTTGAAAAAACTTTGCTCCACTCAAGCAATCCATCAAGTCATCCATCCTCGATAAAGGAAATCTATACCTGATGGCTATTTTTTTTATAGTCCTTGAGTCTGTACACATTCTCCATCCACCATATTTATTTGGACTTAACACTGTTGGCACAAAACATGGACTCAATCTTTCTCTAATCAACCCTTTGTCCATCAAATCCTGGACTTTCTTTTTAACTTCTTCATTCTCCTGCGGCGTCAATCTGTACACTACTTTGTTTGGAAAACCCGCTCCTGGTATAAGGTCAATGTGATGGCTTATACTTCTGATGGGTGACAACCAACAAGGTAAATCGTCCACCATTATATCAACAAAATTCTACAGCAGTTCCTGAATTTCCTCAGATAGATCATCCATCGAAATATTGGTCAAGATGACTCTAGGTTTTCTCACCACAACAAACTTCATTTCTTCATCCTTGACTTCATTCAGAAGTTCCTTCCCACTCATGAGAAGTATATTATTGCTTGTTTCTACTTTCACCTTCTTGTCTTCAATTGGCAGCAACATATGTGTCCTACCATTCTTCTCCAAGGTGTATGTGTTCTTTCTTCCATCATGAATAACATTCCTGTCATATTGCTATGGTCTCCCCAACAAAATATGATAGACATCCATGGGAATAACATCACATAAAATCTCATCTCTATATCCCCCTATCTTAAATTCAACTAAACATTGTTTAGTGACTGTTACCTGATGTCCTTTTTGCAACCATGAAACCTTGTATGGGCTCGGATGTGCAATTGTCTCCAATTCCATATTCTCCACCATTTATGTGGATACTAGATTATTCATGCTTCCAATGTGCATGATTACCTTGCATACCCTATCCTTGGTCTTGCAAGTAGTTCTGAACAAACTGTTCCTTTGGACTGGATTCTCTATCTCCTTCTCTGGATTCAAGAGAATTTTCCTCATCATTAAGGATCTTTTTCCTTCTGCATCTTCTGCCTCAAAATTTTGCCTTTGCGCTTCTGAAATGTGAGCTTCACCTCCTCCATCTTTTTTTCTATTGGGACATTCAAAATACTTGTGTCCTATCTTTCCACGGACAAAAAACTTTATTTCACAACGTCTACCTCTTCCTCTGGCTTGAGGAAAAGTGTTCCTATCGGTATATCGTCCTCCTTGTGAGCTTCCTCCCCTTTCTGGGTGGTTATGAGGTTTCTTTTCTTCATCTTTGGGCTTCTGTACTCTATCTTGGGAAACTTCTTTGCCTCTGCTTTGACTTCTACCTCTGGCTCTTTGACCTTTCTTTTGGGCCAATTTTACTTCTACCTTTGAAGCAATTTGATAAGCATCTTCTACATTCCTGATTATCACCATGCTCATCTCATCTTGAATTTGATATCTCAATCCATTCATGTATCTGGTGAATTTTTCATCATCACTCTCACGATGACCATCTCTGATGTTGAGTCTATAAAATTCCTCGGTGCATTCCCTCACTGTCATCCCTTTTTGTCACAAATTCTACATTCTTCAAAACATATTAATTTGGTAATCTCTGGGTATAAAATTCGCTTTCATCTTTGCGACCATCCTATCCAAGCTTTTGATTCTTTTTTTTCCTTTGCAACGCCTGTTGGCCTATAGTTCATCCCACCACAGTGTTGCATGCCCTCTTAGTCTAGTGACATCACGTTTTACTTTCTTATCTTCTTCTATATCCTCATAATTGAAGTATTTATCTAGAGCTCTAAACTAATCTAGCAACTTCTCAACGTCTAAGTTGCCTTCATACATCGAGATGTCCATTTTTTCTTTGGCCCCTATTCTTGCAACAACTTTGAATAGACATTCCTATACAACATCTTTGACTACAACTTCTTCTTCGGCTCCAGCTTCATTTTTCTCTTTCGGCCTCACTGATATCTCCAGTATCATTTTTTCACCTCTGTGCTTTCTCCATAGCATCCAATCAAGCATGAGGTTCTCTCATTTCCCTTTCCATGGCTGGATCGGGCATGGGTCTCTCTTGACGTCTCCTTGGAGGCATTGTTTAAATCTGTTCCATGTAGAATTCAAATCACAACTTGCCTTATGTATTCTCTTACTTACATAAAACAATGATTTTAAGATCTAATACCACCTGGTGTAGCACCCCTACCTTAGCAGGTTCTGCTTGACCTCCCAGTCTTTGGATCTTCCTATTTCCTTGATCCAAAATGGCTCTTTAGTCCCCAATGGAACCTTCAATGCATATAGTACCACAGGTCCTTCTTAGAAGGTACGCCTACACGAACAAGCACTAGATGTGAATATCTACTCCACGTGACCACCTGGTGTGACCACATACTTAACCTGAAAAGGTGTTTTGGATTTCATGACTTCCCGATTTCTATTGTGAGTACCCACCAACTCCTTCGATTCCAAAAACCCCAAAATGGGCTAACAAGTCTTTATTTCCTCCCTTATGCCTCAACGATATGACCTACGGTCAAATATTGGGGCTCTACCTCTGAGCACGTCAGGATTTCACAACTCATGAGTTCGCGATGCAACTCTTCCCTTCTTCCCTAAAGTACGAACTCGCAACTTCATTGCTACAGATCAACGGTCCTGAGCTTTCCTCAATTTGATGGTCCAGATCGTGTGAAGACTTCGCGTATCAGGGATTCCTGAAAATGACTTCCTCCACACTTCCGACTTCCGAAATGTCGAAATTCGAAGTGCCCAAACCAACAACTTTCGTTGATTCATATCTAACATCTGATACCTCTCCTGATCTTGTGAGTGTTTAAATACCCTCAGCCTTAACCTCTTCGTTGATCCACTAGATTCAATGGTCCATGGAAAATCAATGTTTCTCCCTTCGAGAAATTCAACGGTCCGTTCAAGCTCTCAAAGATTCATGGCCAAATAACTTGGCGTCTTTCCTCCTAAACTTGGTTTCTATGAGGTGTCTTTGACCCTCGTCCTTCCCTTGAAATTTATAGGACTCTATCCCTCTTGAGCTTGATTCTGGTTGCAACTCAAGGATTCCAAGGAATTCTACTTGCACTCCTTGCGACCTTCACGATAATCACTGATTATCTAAACTCTCCAACTCTGCGCACTCCTTGAGACAATAGATCTTCAATCACTCACTGGGTTGGAAAAGTGTATGACTTCAACCTACCTACACACACCTTGCATGACTCTGTACTATAACTGCACTTCTACTGGTATGAGAACAACGATATCCCTCTTGATCTTTCTGAGATAAAACTCATAATTTTGTCAAAGAACTCCTTGCGGACCTTCACTGCACTCCTTGCAGGAATTCTCAAGATGAGAAACAATTGAAAATCATACTCTCACACTCACAGACTTCATACATTCAACATGAAATCATACACACAAAGCATTGAATCAAATGCATAACAGAGCATATATGAAAACTGTAAACATACCATTCAATAGATGCAAATAGTAACCATCAGTATACCATGAAATTGTATCAAATCATTCTTATATTAATTCAAGTGTTTCTGTACATGGGTTCTATAGAAACAACTATCTTCTTATACAAATTTACAATCTTTGTTCTTCTCTTCCCTCCTATGCTCTTGCTCTTACTCTTCCTCTTACTCTTGATAATAATGACCCAATATAATACATACAAGGGAGCTTTCTTGAGTTTTCCCTCCTACAACCTCAAGATATCTAATCAAATTAAAGCCTACAACTACTTTACATTGATTACATTAATTTCCTACAACCGACAGATGAGAGGAACCACTCAAGATCTGCATTATAATTTCCAAAACATTCAAGATAACTTATGTCTCTCGAGATATTACATAAATGTTCCATCTTTTTGAAATTCAAAATATCTTCAAAATGTGCGTTGGTGCGTATCCATCTGTCCTACGCTTTGCGCTTTCTTGTGATTCTCCTGCATCAACAATCACCATTCACAACATCATTACTTATTAGTTCCATTCATACTTAGTTTCTTTCATGTAAATATATCTCAATTACATTCATTAACAATAAAGATCTATGCACCATCACAATAAATAACACAAGGAACACCATATATATATGTATAAGTTTCTTTTGTATTACAGACTACAATCCCAAGTTTTATCAACACCAACTAAAATAGAGCACCAACTCTCAATTAAATACCTAGCCTTCATATCTTAGGACCAACTGAGATGTGAGGAATCTAACCCTCAAGTACAAGACCCAGCTTGTATACAGAAAGAAATATGTCAAACTGTACCAACAATCTATACCAATACAAGTGCATCAACTATGCACAACCTATCACCTCAACCTGTCTCATTAATATTATCATCCAAATATGATCTGTAACTTTGTAACATACCTAGTGTATGTGATCACAGACCTGCAAGCCTTCCTTAACTTCAACAATAAGAAACTAGAATTTTCATCAAACATTACTTTAGTCTCACATGACTAATTTTTGATTAGTCAACAAACCTAACTTGCAACAATCATAAATATGTACCTATAATGAATCAAGGTATGAAAATGGTACAAAATGTTCTTCAGTGTCTTATCTATACTTCCTCTAGGTTTCACTACTTGGAACCTCTCAAAAAGGAGTTATACCAAAAATGACATACCTTGCTAAATTTTGGTGTATTTTAGAGAGCGAACATGTAGAGAATTCCCCGCATGGAATTATTTCTGTATGTATATGAAAATGGTAAAAAAAACATACTACATTTAGTACTATAACCAATACATTTGGTCTTACTGAATTTGGACCTGTTATGAAGAAGTTATGACGTTTTTACCTGAAACACCTATTTTAGACTAGTTTCATGCCTAGCCACAAACCCTATTTTCCACGAAGTGTAACTCCCTGTTGGCAGCCAATTCACATTTTTCTACCGTCCTTATAAGCTGCCTACACCAGTGTTTTGAAAACCTTGATTTTCTTCGCAATATTGAATGAAATAACACTATTATTTCACGCATTTGCACAACTCTCTTTGTTCTTGTTTTCACGATTTTAAGCGTGAAAACTTTGATTTCGAAGTCATATTAAAAACGTCACTGGATTACTATGATCATTCTTGTCGATATGTTCATTTTGTTTCCAATTTAATTATGATTATACAGTTGAAAAGACTCCAAGATTCTTTACTCATTTGGCATTTCTATTGTTAATATGATTTTTATGAGATTGTGATGATTTGATAAGGAGTGTGATCCAATCGTTGATTTATTGGTGGCTTGATGTTTGATCGAATTTGTGATGCATTGGTGGTTTGATTTCTATAGCCTTTGATTGATTCCCTTGACACATTGTTTTCATTAAAATACATTGGTGTTGTCGTTAGACCCTTGCTATAAATCATGTCATACAATGCATATTTGATATAATCAAACCCTTGGTGTGATTTCGAATTATTGCTTGGTTTTAAAACTATGACTATTTCTCGCGCAAATGTTTGGTTGATTTACCATAGATTTCATTGGTTGATTGAGTGGCATGGTTTTTAGCCTATGCAATGGTGGGTTGAATAGTTATTTGCGTCGGCGGTTGTACTATAGGATATGACTGTTGTGCATGGGCTGAACTAGCTCCACCACCTTTGCATGTTCTGTCATTAATGTTTTCCCCTTATCCTGGTTCACCTTTGCTAGTTTTCGGGTAAGCCTGTGAGTGTTCTGCCCCTGCGTATGCTGTGTTCAAACCCTAGCCCATTCACCTCGCTCACTGTGTGCTCCTGTCTATGGAACCGGTGGTGCACATAGAGCCAAATGGTAACCAAGCTTTGTTACTATTCGATAATACTCGAAAGGATTTAGAAGATAGTGGTTGGCTTGTGTTTATACAGAGGTTCGAGGGTTTCAAACTTTCGGTTGCCCAACAATTCGCCCTCACCTTTGATGGGTGCAGGGCTAAAGTAGGTGACATACAGCTTGAGCTCAATGAAGAATTCATAAGCTCTGCTATAGGACAGGCAGCTGCAGGCCAGCGATGGTTTAAAAACTCCAAAGTTGATGAGGTGTCGTGGCCATTACTATTCATATCAAGGAAGGTTGTCTCCTGTGATAAAGGTATGCCTATTTCCACCCTCAAACCCAGGTGGCATGATCTTTTGGTAATTATGAAACAATTTGTGACCTGTGAAGGTCGGTATGGCTTGGTTTTTCTGTATCACCTCTGGTTATTGATGAATTTCATGGGCTATCCTTTGAACATGCCGCATTACTTCTTGCGTAGTCTTTACAATATTTCTAAGAGGTTCAAACGCAAAAAGGATGATAGCATCTTGTTTCATCATGACTTGATTAGACTCATCATCATCCACCATTTAAACCTTCATGGGGATAATTGGCAAGCCTTTCTATCTAGAAATGGCTTTTCTAATCCGGAGTCTACTCAAATCGATAAAGTCGTGGTTAGTGAGACTTTGGTTGGACTATCCGTGCCATTTCATATTCTTCTACCCCCTACCAAACCCTCGGTTTTCCCTGACATCGACCTACCCGACATTATAACAGACAAGATTCAGGCTGTCAAGAAGCTTGTGAGTAAGAAAGTCAAGGGTAATCCTACTGTCGACAACAAGGGTAAGAAAAATGCTCGATTAATATCGAGACTTGCCCAGAATAAACCTAAGCCAAACATCGACCAAAATCCCATAGTTTTGAGTGAGGACTCAGACTCCGATATCGAGCGTTTCCTAGCAGAAGAGTACCCCTATTCCCATGGCCTATGCTCTGAGAAACCCTATGACTATGTCTCTAATTTACCCCCGTGCCTAAAGGACAATCCTAACTACCCAGGAATCAAGTTACATAATTAAATCCCTGGTGATTTAAACAAACCCTCGCCTATGATATCAAAACCCGAACAAACATCATGCATCCAATGCAGTGTGTGGCTAGAGCATTATTACACCGACATTCCCTTGTTGCAGTCAAAGATCAAATCGTTAGAGGACCAAGTTACAGTGCTGACAAGAGAAAGAAACAAGTTTCAAGCTAACGACAAGAAACAAAAAGCCACTGGTTCAATTGGCTTCAGGAATGTCAAATCAGCTACAACTTTCGTCAATTCCAAATTATCATAATCGAAGCCGTTTCTTATTGTCTAGGTATGAATTTCAATATGTTTTTTTTTTCTTTGTAAGTTTGCTTGAATTATTGTAACATATTCGGTTTTGCTTCCAAATTAGCTCTATTCGTGTTGATTCGAAATGATTATGTTATAGTTTAGATGATTTTTTTGTGGATCCTATACAGTAGATTCATTTTACTAAACTCAAATGTATTTACGATTTGGTTATGCGATTTTGTCGTGCCCAACTTAGTATAGGAAATTGATTGGTTTCAGATTTGGTGTGGTTTGTTTTTGAATCAATTCTGCTCGTCTGATTTAGGATAGTCGATTTGGTTTAATTTTGATTAATTTCATTTGTTCCTAATAAACTCAAAACGACCCTGTTGACTTTGATTTGCCAGGAACGACTCTGTTTTTTATTGAATTAATATTCTCGTTTGGATTCTGGTTATATTCGATCTATGCAAAAGATCTATTTACTAAAATCATGGAGTTGTTTTGATTCATAACGATTGTATCGACCCCAAATTGTTTTGATTCATCCCTGTTTGATTTGATTTACAAATGATTGTTGTGTGCCACAATTAGTATGATCGTTTGTATATGTTTAATATATTTCTATTAATTTTAAAAATGATCCTATTGATTTCGTTTGGATTCGACAATGATTTTGTTGATGGCTGTAGCAACTATTTGTGTCGATTTCAATTGATTCGTGGAAGTAATTTCATTGTTGTCCAATTATCTAGTGCGATTTTGTTTACCCCAAATTGGTGATAACAAATTGAACAGAGTGCATGCGTCCCTTTTATCATTCGGTTGCCTACGATTTAGCTTGTTTCAATTTGCATACAAGTTTCGATTTTAATAATTCTTTTGGTTTCTAATTAGCAATCAAATATTTTTCAATAGTTTGAATATATTCTTTAAGATTTGAATTGGTTGTGAAACGATTCTGTGTTCAATTTAGACCAGCTACAGAATCGCAAGATTTTGTAGCTAGTCTTAAAAATTAGATTTTTATCAATTATATCAATAAAATATCTTTTAAACTTGTCTATTTTTGTCCTCTTTCAGGTGTATATGAATTACAATGACCAAATGGGCATGCTATGGCAGTTTAGGAGATACTTTGGATATGGTTTTGTTTTAGGTTGTTAGCTTGAGTTAGAAATAGAGATTTGGGATATTATCCTCAGACTTTTGTAAATTGTTTTGATAATTCCCACAGGGATGTTTTACCCTGTGGGAGGTCTTTAAATACTTGTCATTTTTTGTAATAAACCCATCATCATCACTGTGGGAGAACCAGATTATGGATTTATGATTCAGACTGAGATGAAAGTTGATGTCTTGTAACATCTTTCACTTTCAATATATCAAACTTTTGTTTCAAGTTTTCTGCATATCAGTTTGCAATTAATTATCGACTACTTTAGCTATCATAATTCTTTGCATGTTGATGTGATTTGATTTATATGTTTTCCATGTCTGATCTCTCTTATTTAAAAATACAACAATTAGTCTGCTTCAGTTAATGAATTACAGGTTTACCTTTTTTGTTAAATGAATCACATTGTACAAGTCTTTGCACACAGATTTGTCTAGCTGCGACGATTTGTAAATTACAAGATTGCTGTAATTTTATGTCTTGTTTGTCCTATTATTTATATTTCAAGAGCACAACAACTTTTCGTTTACGAGAAGCTCGTGGAGAATCTGGTGCGGGTTTCCTCCCACCAAGCAGCTGAATTGACCATCATACATAGGAAAAACCTGAAGTATTACTTCAGGTCAATTTGCTATTTGTCATTTAATAGTTAATTAGTTAGTATAGTATAAGTAGTTTAGATAAATATATTAGTTTAGATTCATAGTTAGAATTATTTTTTTAATTGTTTATCTTAGATAGTTTTTATTCTATTTCTTTTTCATAAAATTATAAAAAATAAAAAATAAAAAACAATGGTTTCGTCGTCTTAGGACAGATTACAAATGATTTTTGCAGGTTTTCTTTTAAATCTGTAATTTGTAAATGTTGTACATTTGTGATTAAGATTTAATTCTATTGATAGTTGAATGTTAAATCTCGTAGAGTTATTATAGTATTAGGTAGTAAATTGTATTTATTAGTAGTTCAGATTTATTTATTAGTTTGTTTTAATTGTCATTTTTATTTAGATTAGTTTATTTAGAGTAGTTTTCTTTGGTTTTTATAGGACTTAGATCGGCTAACGAAGCCACTAAACCCGTCAAGGTGGGTTATCCCAAACGTCTTGGGTTATTTAGACAACCCCGGACCGGATCCACTCTTCCAGTTGGCGAGCGTTCATTTTTCGCTCGTCAACAAATGGCGCTATAAGGAGGGTTGACTGACAAGCTGGCCTTGTAGGAGCCTTTATTTCAAATCTATTCAATTTTCCCATGGCTCCCAAAATCACTGTGTCGGAACATGCTTTCAACTTCTCATTAACCGATCTTCCCAACGAGACAGTCTCACGCTTGTCCAAACTCACCTTTGATGGTGAAGGAAATATATCTGCTAAAGACCACCTTAACAAGTTTTGGTGCAAATGCATCAAACATGACATCTCAGATTTAGGAGTTTTATGCAGACTGTTCACTTTTACTTTTAGAGGTTGGATCAAACATTGGTTTGAATCCTTTCCAGCATGTCACATTTTTTATTGGTTTCAATTTGTAGATGTGTTTCTAGATGCTTTTGAAATTTATGATTTTGATCAATTATGTGAAGAATTTCATACTTCACTAATCAACGACGATCCATCTTCAGAAGGATTTTTGACAAGAGTCTATCATATCATCTGTAAATTTAATCTCGATGACATTTCATTGGCATTAAATCTCTTCTATGATGCTTCCATCCCTTCCATCTAGTCATGTTCAATCACGAATGAAGAACCAATTGCAAATCATATCACGCAACTGCAAGAACAATTCTCTTCGCAAGAAGAGAAGGATACTTCCGACAATGTTGAACAAGCCAGGGAGGTAGAATCTATTGATTAGGCTCTTATTGACAACCAAATTGGTTTTTCCTTTGAATCATTGTATTTTCAGTCTACGACCAGTATGGAAGATGATTTGTTTCTGGCTCAAGGCGATTACCCTCATTCTTGTAACTCATGCTCTAATCAACATTTAAAATCATTCATTGAAGAACACTTAAGTGACGAAAATAATCTTGAATGTTCTAGTACTCCTATGAAGCTGATTAGAGAAGAAGTTACGCAACTAGAAGAAGAAACTTTAAACCTTCATCCTCAAAATGCACTTCGTTCACAGGAAAGACTAGATGTTTGTCACATAAATTTTGAATTATCTATCACAGAAAAGGCAATTCCAGATGATCATATTATGTTGAGGGATTCGTCACCAAAACAAAGTAAGAGTTTTAAAGAAAATGAAGAGAATTGTCTTGAGAATACCATTGTTGAGTATCATAGTTCAAGAGATTCTTTTCATCTGCTTATTTCTAATTCCTTTTATTCTTTATATCCTGATCTATTCCTAGATTCTGGTGGACT